>ML800088.1:547687-564219 GCA_009831015.1 Picea engelmannii
GATGTGTGGATGGAGGGAGAGTGGGGGGGAAGGGATAGATAGAGAGGGACATAGAGGGTCAGGGATGGAGGGAAAGAGAGAGGAAGGGAGGGAAGGAGAAGGTGAGGGAATGGGTGTGAGGGAGAGAGAAGGAGGGGGGGGCAGAGGGAGGGAGAGAGAGTGTGGGGGGACACAATGTGAAACAGATAAAAAAATGGTGCGAAAAAATTCAATACATTGCATGAAACAAAAGATAAACATTATGTGTCGGGGTGAAGAATGATCGGAAAAAGAAAAAAGGAAGTAAAGTAGGATACATAAAAGTGGAATACGAAAAAGCATTAATGACGGGACTTATAAAAGAATGAAACTTTCAAATTAAACCTCATTGTGACTTTGAGAGAACAAGATCTATGGAAAATAAGTTGAGAAAACACACATAGTGATCGGTTATCCCTGAAAGTTTCGACATCGATTTAGAGCACCAGAGTGAAGAAATTGTAATATGGCACCACCAAAGGTTGGAGCACCTAGACAAATGTCAAGGAGGACCTGCATCAATACAATATCACCATATATGCAAGAAACAGAAATGGAAAACAATAGTGTATAGGCAGGACTCATGGACGTGGATGCAACTCCATCACTTGAACTAGTTATCCCAACATCGGTCGAAGAACATGAGCTAGAGAATATGAATGTGGATTCAAAGATGGAAGAGAAGAATGCCACTATGCATCATTTGGGTCTAGGAGAACCACAACAGAAAAATGAGGAGGATGGGGAAGGAATAGAGTCTAACGAGCCTAGAGTAGAGGTCGAACCAATAGATGAACCAATTATAGAACCAACACCAAAAAAAGAGGAACATGTGCAAGTAAAAGATGTTATAGGTGAGCCATTAACATATGAAGGGTTAGAAGAGGACGCATGTCAGGAAGCAGGTCCATCCTTTGAGTGAAGGGACTCTTGTAAATGAACTCTTAATTCTTTTTAGAATTGTGAAAAGAGGAGAATATATATTAACTCAATCCATATTAAAATCTTGAACAAATTTGACATCGATATTCAAGAATCATATTATGAAATTGGGGTCAGAGGAAAAATATTATAGGGTCAAGAACAAAATGATATTCACAAAAGAGTCAAAAACAACATGAAATTTTCAAAATGCATCCTACATGAAGCAATGGTTCGTATCACCCTCCATGTTTATGAATAAACTTTAATCCAAACACCTTAATAACCTATATACAAGAAAGCAATGAGAAACTTGATGCAAACAATATAAAATAAATCATAATAAGAAATCATAACATATCCACGAATACCTTTCCACTGTAATTTTTGTAGGAACTACAATGGGAAACACCACTTCTATTTTGTGATCAAAATCCCCAAAGCATTAAAAGACATTAGGTTATTAATTTACCAATATGTTATCTTTCTTTGATACAACTTTCTCTACGAAACAAGTGACACTCTCACTCCACCTCCCCACTATCTGCTTGGTGCCACCACTACCCATTCAATCCCAACATGAAGCAATGGAAAATGGCTTGGAGGTGGATAGAAAGAGTTGGAGAAGTGCAGTACATGGCTAAAGAATCGACTAAAACCTAACAATTAATTTACTAAATCCATCTAACCTTTCATTTATGACAACATTTTGTAATAACAACCTTCCATTTAAGAGACAAGATGAAAATATTATCCATTAACTAAATCTTAGTGATAGACATCACCTCTACATTAAATAACCTTGTCATATGAAACTCCAAATCCAATAAGTGGACTCATATTAGTGTAATAATATCACAAGATATAATGCAAAATACTTATAAATCCCAAAGAAATACCAAAAATGGGGTGAAAGAAAATTCTAAAGAAAGAAAAAAAAATGGAGAGGATAAAGGAAGGGAAACAAATCCTTGAACATCCAAAAAGCCAAACCTATTTTGGATTTTGGGCTATCTCGTCTAGTAGAGGCATACCTCTCTCACATCTCTACATGCACTCAAGGGATGGTGGGGTATTTGGATCTATGTATTACAAACACTACTAGATGTGTATTGTTTCAGTGTAGTTTTGTTTTAGCTTGTGAAATCACAAAGGGCTCAAATCTACCTGGAGTTTTTCAATCTTTATTTTAAAATGTATATGAATTTTTTTTTTCATTACTTTAGAATATCATTACTTAGTTTAATGTGGTTCAATATCATGCAATGGAAAATTTTCAATCT
Source organism: Picea engelmannii (assembly GCA_009831015.1). NCBI lineage: Eukaryota > Viridiplantae > Streptophyta > Pinopsida > Pinales > Pinaceae > Picea > Picea engelmannii. Next base: position 549,910 of record ML800088.1, read on the forward strand.
TTATTAGTCCCTACCTAAGTAGGGACTATAGATTTCTCTCAAGGGTCAAACTAGGTTGACCGATTATTAATTCACCTACATTTATAATCATTTACTAAGCTTTGAATAAATTTTATAATAATTTGATTTATTTTTAAAAATAAAATATTTTATTTATTTATTAAATTTCAATAATTGAATTTTTCAATGGCTGAATTTTACATGACATGACATAAATCCCCTTGTGTATCGTATTTTTTTTCCTCCATTGTGAGAGCTAATAAGTGATTTAAAAAATAAAAAAACTCCTACTCGTCATTTTGAAGGTTCAACAATGTGGTTTTGACAACTCTTATAGATTTCTAACAAGACTTAAATATTCTTTAATTGTCGGTGACATGAAATTAACTGCTCAATGCCACACAAACTCACCTTCAAATATATTAAATATATCGTAATTCCACCTGACACTCTATATAGGTTCTCACAGACACATGGTCTTTCCATCTCCTTGTAGCCATGTCAAAGACTCACGTGTCCTGAGGCACCACTGTCCATGAGTGTAGAGTGCTTTTTTTTATGCCTAACCTCCAGTATTTGAAGTTAACTTGGCTCTCTTTCTTCAAGTCCCACATCTCTTGATGAACAGTGGATACAATGCTTCAAGGAAGTTGTAGAAGGAAGCAGTAATGATTCAAGGTGGGCCATAGAAAGATCTTGTGTAACTTGAATATTTATTATGCGACATGGTCATTAACAAGCACCCTAAAAAATTATGTGATATCAAATTTTATTGAATTTTCCGCACATACAAACCATTGCATTGTGAAGGAGTAGTCCTTCAAGCTCGGCCCTTTTCAGGATGAAGCCATCCAATGTCTGGAGTGTCACAAATATATTTTGGTAACCTAATTTTTCACCTTCTCTCATTTCTATGTTGACGAAGATTTGAAATTAATTTATGTGCATTTGGACTCTTCCAATGTTTTGGTATCGATCATATTTGGATTTTCATTTTTATTTTACATTTCCCACCATCCTGGTTGTACAAATTATTTTACCACATAGATTAATTGCTAAAGTAAAATTCAAAGTATGTCATTGCATATTGGATGATTAACCTTGATATCAAAGAGAACATTCCAATCCAGAGGAATAAGCCAAAAAAATAAATTTATACTTCTGCTATTGAACCCTAATTGATATGTTTTTTATTTGAGTCTCGCAGATTTGGAAATAAAACAATATTTTCTTAACCCTTAACCAATATTTAGATTCTGAGCGGAATAGACAAGCATATGAACTAAGTAGAAAGAAATAGTTCTAGTCCTTACTTCTTTAATTATTTTTTCAAATGCAACAACCCCATGTTGTGCAATGTAGAGTTTGACTCCAACTCTTGCATAAGGGATAATCTTTCGAAGGACCTGCTTTTTCCCTCTTGGTAGATCTGAATTGGGTTGATATTTCCTGACAAACTTTCTAACGTAATTCTCGTATATGTATGTTTCTCCATTTAACATTGGTAAGACCAACGATAATGACACAATCAATTTTCTATAAGGCCAGATGGGTAACTTGTCACATATAAACGTTATATGAGTTTCTTCTTGAACTGTGATCATCTAACCGTAATTTCAATGGATAGAAAACTTGTTTCAGATATCTCAAACTAGTTTATAAACAATGAGATAAGTGTAGCTTACGAGGGGAAAACCTTATAGAAAGAGAGATCGAAAAGGGTAATCAATGATTATAGCACCCAATAAGTAAGCCATTTTCGGTCATGCATCTCAGAAGGACATTCAATTTCTTTGACTCAGAAATACTTGTATAGTGCAACACATTACATATCCACCCTTCACTTAAGGTTAAAAAAAGAAAAAATAAGTATTACCTTTAGGACCTCATTTATATTGAGCTTATTACTATTATTAATTATTCCCCACTTTAACCAATTAACTCTACATCTATCAATTTCCCTCATTAAACTAGAAAAGGAGAAAAATATATTTTGTATTTCACCCACAAGAGAAGACTTTTGTAGAACCATTTTTAACTTGTTAAATTGCATTCTAAGAATACACATCCCTTGTTTACAGTGAACCATTATTGTAAGATATGGAAGTCCATAATATACATAAGAACCTGGGTTATGGAAAAATGACAAGATTTGATAGGGTCTGAAGTACTTACAGAGGAAAAAGTATCATCACCATTGGTTTGGATCATTAAAAATAAACAAAGACAACTGTAAGAAAATTAATTACGTAATCCAATCCAAAACTGTTTGTTGTATTGCAATACTTGTTCCTAGAAAAATGAACACATCTTGAAATAGAGGAGAACAATACTTTCATAATCCAATTCATACAAGGTTAATTTCAAATCAAGGGCTTTCTTTGATGAGAAAAAATTGTCACCAAAGGCCAATTGTTTGGGTGAAATGCTATTAGGAATATATCCCACATAATCCTTTATGCATAACCAAAACAAGAGAATCCAAATTATCAATATGCCTATATGGTTTTTCAAGAACTTATATCAACCATTTTCCATTTTAAGAGGCCTTGAAACTTCAAATGGAAATTCTATAGAAAGAAACATAAGAGGCCTTGAAACATCAAATGGCAATTTTACAGAAAGAAACCTCCCAAACATGACTCACATCACTAACCATTGAAAATGACAACCAATGTAAGTTAGCATATCCATTGGGGTTCAAATCTCGTATGAAGCACCAAAGAACCATAGGTTGTGATAAGGGTGGAAGGATATACACCCCTTGAATGGGACCTCCTAGTGTTAGTGTTTTTAGAGTTGGAGGTCTTGGTCCTTGGTAAAGCGTAAGTTTTCTGTTAGGATCTGGCTTGTGGGTTGTTGGCACTAACCTAGGGTTTATAGTGACAAACAACCTGATGAATTTATCTTGATGAATTTATCTTTCACCATCCCCTCACATCTTGATGGACTTAGCCTACACCATCCCCTCACATCTTGATGGACTTAGCCTACACCATCCAGACACTTTTGTTGGATGTGACCTTCAAATTTGGTCAAGCGTCTGTAATATCTATCCATCGAAAAATACATATCTAAGACACGATATGGATCAGCATAGGATGCATATGAAGTGGGGAAACACTTATGGGTGAGTGTTACCGATTTAGAGTCTAGACTCGAGGGAATTGTAGACTCGTTGACTTGATTTCGTCCATATATAACATCATGAAAACTCATAACTTTTTGGTTCTCAAAGGATATATTAAATCCTTCATGATTCAAGACAAAATCAAAGATAAATTTGTGGTTAAAAGAATGAACCAAAAATGAAAACAAAAAACATGCATGGAAATTGCAAAAAAGCTTGAAAATCACATTGGGTTCCATTTTCTTACCCATATGTTCTTAGGTTTTATCCTTCCCTTACATAGTCGTATAGTCTTCTTTAGACTCTTTCTTCACCAACAAATTCTACGACAGGATTAATATTCACCCCTTAGGTAATGTGGGCCCCTACCAACCTCCTGTTATTGTTGGCATCTCTTACTCATTGACCCTAGACGGGTCGTTGAAATTTGACTCTTTCCTTTGTATTTATCAGGTTAAGATATTCTAGGTCAACAACATGCTACTGCTTACCTTTATTACTTACAACCATTCTTACTTACTTTGGATTCATAAATCTTGTTGTTTTCCATGGCCCTTAACTTCTTTCTAATATCATATAAATAAAGAATTTTGCACATCAATAAGATGTATATGGAATCATGGCGCTAGTGTGATTTTCAAAGAATGTGCCAATTTCAATTAATAATCTCAAGGAAGGGAATTTGAATCAAGATTCACGTTGAACAACTTCAAGTGGACTAATGGATGGGCTAGAGGCTTATTGTGAGAATGATTATTTTGTTGTTAAATGCAAGAAACTTTGGAGATAAATTTGATGTGTTCGATATCTCAAATATGTTATCCATGGTCATATGATCACATATTTATTCATTTACTTCATATTTTAAAGTGCCCAGATGATTTCCTTGGAAAAGTAGAACATGTACAAATGTGTCCCTTGATCATATTTGCACAGTGGCTACAAAAATGTCATATTTCATTGAAAAACACGTCGCCTTTAGGTTACTTCTTTGAAACAGTAACATCAAATATTTACTTTTGGCTTGAATATGAATTGCATGTGAAAAGAAGCGTACTCATGGAAAAATATTACACAAATCAATCATTAATGGGATTTAGGGAACAAGACAATGGAAAGTTCTTTCTATTATGCCCTTTTACCATAAAAGTTCAATACTTTTGCAATTGTAAATATTGTTATTCTGCTTTTAGTTGAAACTGTATAGGAAATTATGTGTTGCACATTTTGGATGAAAATGACTCTCCTCACCATTGGTAAGGATAGGAGGGTGTGGGGGACAACCTTTCTTACTTACAAGATTCACGCTGGTCATTGATTGTTCTTTTCTTGGCATATTTTTTTATTAATTTTTTTTGAAATGGATGCCAAAAACATGAAACTATAGATTTGAATGGTTGAGTTCTCATATGCAATTAATAAGAGAGTCTCTTCTCGATAAAAAGGAATTATATATATCTCAAATAACATATATTTAAAAATAGAATTGTAGGAAAATATTTAAGAATTGTAAAAAAAATTGGAAGGATATATAGAGAGAGGAAGAGGACATCTTTAACATTTACCTTGTCCTCAAATCTTTATCCATGATTTGGTTTGTCTTTGTAGATTCTGAGTCTAGTGTTCCTGTGTCTTGGTCGTATCTAATAGAAGAAGAGAATGGAATTGAAGCAATTGGATATGTATCGGCCTTTGGAGAAAAATGACTTACAGTCTAATTGTAGGGATTCAATTGCATGTACATATTAATACTATAATTGCATATTGTTCTCTATGTGAATCTCAATCAATTCGATGTCACAGTTGTATTAGGATTATTTGATTAGAGTATTTAATCGCAATCCACTGACGAATCTTGCTCTTAATAAAACTATTTTTTAAACCCTTGGACTTCTTGGTGTCATGGTTATATTAGGATTATCTTATTAGAGTATTTAATTGAGATCTAGTGATGAATCATGCTCCTAATATAACTAATTTTTAAACTGCTGGAATTCCTTCCTTCAATACTTTGGATCTAGCTATTGTTGTCTCTCGCAACAAATTTAACAAGTTCTCCTCTGATGGAAATACTTGTTATTTTGTGAATAACCTCAGTATCCATCATGATCAACTCATTAAACGATAGGGTTTTATCATGAACCTTAATGAGCATAAATGCAGAAGTAAGTTCCCTTTCTGCATTCCTATCTCTTAAACTATAGGGTTTTATCATGAACCTTAATGAGCATAAATGCAGATGTAAGTTCCCTTTCTACATTCTCATCTCCTTGCCTACAATCTCTCTTCACTGAAATGAAACAAGATCACTCCTTCCCATCTCGTGGAAGTACCTGGGAAAAGGTGGAGACACTGGCCAATGGTTCTGATTTCAAAAGATACATTCCATATGCACTAGTATTTTCCTAAAATTTCCTACTAGTATTTTCCTAAACGTTGCTACTTGTTTTGCATGCATAAAAGTGGTTCTATGCTGTGTTAAATGTTCAACAATGATATTTATTCATCATGGTAAACTTATTCTTATTTAATGTTATTTTAAGTTTTTTTTATTTAATTTATTTTATGGGTTGTTGTAATATCCATCTAAAACAATAGTAGAACAATTGTTCATTTGATCCGGTATGTTATAAATTTTCAAATACATAACTCCAAAATGCTTCTTCAAGAATGGGCACTCTCAAATCTAGTTTTAAGTGTCTTTTGTTTTTTGAGTGGTCGTGAATGCCAGCAAAATGAAACGTTAATTGTACAACTTAAAATAAAAAATGGTTTTTATATTAGTTGGTTGATGTAAGGTAATGTATTTTATATTATCTCGTTGTTGTAGTAACGGTTCCATGGGACAAAACCATTATTTACAAGAGCAAAACAGTAAATAATAGTAATAGGGATCTTACATAAAAACAAAAAAAATTAAGTAAAAAAGAGGGAAGTTCCTTCTATATTAAGAAGCAAAAAGTACCATTGTTTTTGGATTACCCATCGTTCCGCCGATTAATCGAAAACCGAAATGGATTTAACCCTTGTTCAAGGAGGACTAGTTTTCCATCAATCCTGCCCGAAGAAAACTAGGATTGATGGTGTTTCATTGTCTTAACTATGCCTAAAGTCTTACGGGATGTAACTAGAATCGTATATAAAACTATGAAAAAGAGACTGTAATCTTTGAACAGGACCGTAGGTAATACCCGGTGGCTTCTGAGTTGGTGTCCATATCAGGAGCATGTGCCTTAGTTGGGATGACAAAGTGTTGTAGGCAGGTTGGGCATATTTTTTCAGGTGGCGCATTGGAATAGGTGTCGAAGAGCATGTCCACACACTAGTCCACGAGGGTTTTACAATAGTTGTGTTCCGCCATATGGATCCTCAAATCAAAAACCAAATTAAGAAGGTTCGGATGGAGTAGAGGTGGTGCGTCAAGCCATTGAGTTTGCATGCAGGAGATAGAAGGTGGCATGAAGATTGTGCCATCCTCCTTGGCCTTTCCACTACACTTTCTTGGCTCTTCTTCCACTAGCTTGCTTGAGTCTTCTTTCCCAACCCATTTTAGGTCTGCTTTCTCCTTTTTTCTTTGTATGTTGTTTCCCAAGGTGGCTTTAGCATCTGGGTCTGCTTCATGAGGGTCCATGTTTGTTGGGGTCTCCTCTTCCACATAGTAGGTGAAGCCTTCTTCTCGTTTCACCCCAGTGTTACCACCATTATAGTTCTCAAGGCCAGACAAGGAGGCTCCCACTTTGAAATTACTTGGTGGATCCCAATTTTCTGGCACTGTGAAAAGGCGCATCTATGAGGTCTCTTGAAAAGGCTCCTCCAGGATTTTCTCTTCGACATATGCCATGGGAGGATCCATGATGACTATTGCAACCAAAGGCTCTATGATGACTGTTGCAACTAGAGGCGCATTGAATTCAATTTTTCTGCTTTGGAGTTCAGTCAGGGAAATGTAGAGTACACCCATTCCACTTTTTGTAGGCATTTTCGTCGAGCAACATAGGAATGCCAAGTTGAGCCTCAATGAGTCTTTCCTCATTCCTGAGGAATCAAGCTAGGGAGATAGGTGGGAGGTCTTCAAAATCTAGGAATATTGTTTCTCTAAGGTTTATAGCAACAGCTCTAGTGTAGATAGAAAATGAAGTGGAGAAAGACATGGTGTGGGTGCGCTAAGAGTAGGAGGTCCGATGAGACGTTAGACACCATTAAGATCTCTGCATGGATGAGAATCACAACAAGACTGTTTGCATGAGGGGAAAGTCTTGTTTCAAGAGGGCAGTAGCTGGAGCCCGCTCCCATTTGCGTGAGGGGAAAGTCTTGTTTCAAGAGGGCGGTAGCTGGAGCCCGCTCCCATCCTTAGTCGATCGACCTCATATAAGGCCAGGCCTGGCTCCATGCCATGTGTCTCAGGAGGTCTATGTGGAACCCCATATTGGGCATGAATATCTCTGTGGGCTTGTTCATGGCACCCTATCGAAAGATCGGTGTAGTCATAGATTTGTGCATGCCAGTAGATTTTCTCAGTTTCAGTGTTGCCTCCCTCATTTGCAAGGCAGTCCGTGACTTTGCTGGAATCCCTTTTAGCATGAGAGGGGATGATAATGAGATTGGGATAGAGAAAGGAGCCAAAGTCCTCCAAATTTCCTAAAAGGCACCAATTAAGTGAGATATTGGAAGGATGTTCACCATGGAGAATTCGAGTTATGAGGTGAATGATGATCTAAGAGTCCCCCTATGTGATTATCCTTTGATAATTATTGTCTAGTGCTAACTTGAGGCCTTTAAGAAGGCTTAAAAGTTTAGGTGCATTATTTGTGTTTTCCCCCACAAAGCCTATTGTAAAGTGAAGGATTTGTCCATTTGAGTTCCTGAGGACTCCCCTGAAGCCCGCTGGGCCTGGGTTGCCTTTTGAGGCACCATCAAAATTGATCTTTATGAATCCTATAGGGGGTGGGGAGTAGAGTCTTGGGATGCAAGGGGGTTGTCTGACTGCATTTGTGGTTTCCTCATTGTGAATGTCTAAGTTCCGGTTTTGAAGGATGCATTCCTCCTTTTTATTGTAGATCAGGTCGCTAGGGGTCCAGTACTTACTCTTGATTGTTTTGGAAATGAAACTCACTACCTGATCCTAGACCAAGGCAGGAGAGGAAGCTTTTGAGTGGAATATCCTTCTATTTATTTCCTTCCAGATTTTCCAGAGGGAGAAACCCAGGAGAAGTTGCCAAATTCTCTTAAGTATTGGGTTGTATAAAGAGATTAAGTCCGAGTGATATAAGGTATCCCGAATATTGTCCCTTTAACGATTTGAGAAGATCATCATTTGGGATATTTTGTCTCAGATTCCTTCACTATACGGACATCTGTTGAAGAGGTTTTCCATAGTCTCCTCTTGTTGTTGATAGAGAGTATAAAGCGAAGGGCCTATGAAGCCCTTTTTTCTGAGGTTGTCCCAAGCGAGGATGTAGTTTTGTACTGTAAGCCAAAGGTTGGAGTTCCAAATTTTGTTCCATATGCACTCCATAGCATGTTGTTGATTGCTCTCCTGCAGGGGACAAGCTTCTTTGACAAACAAGTTTCCTGTGGTGGAGTAGCCCCATCTAAGAATGTTCAGACCCTCCCTGATTGGAATTTTTTATATGTGTTGCATAGGCTTGCTAGGCCTGTAGATTCACCTCCCCCAAGAGATGAAGAGTCTTATGTTTTTTTTTCCATTTCCCCTAAATCGTGGCCCTATCTGTTGATTTCCAAAGATCTTTGACCCGTTGAAAGGCTTCCTGTTGAAGTGCTAACCTGAGGGGACATAGTTCTTCTAGATTGATTAGGGGTGTTTGATGTTGCCAAGAGTCCTACTAGAATAAGTCACTTTCTCCATTTCTAATTTCCTAGAAGGCATTCTTTTGGATTAGAATTTAGTTCTGCGAGACCATGTTCCAGATGTTGTAGCCCTGGATCAAGTCATTGAGTCGAATTCGCTGATCGTGTCAGGTGGTCGAGGCATACTTATGTCTCCATAGTTGCACCCAAAGTTATGTGGGGTGTTGGAGAGATCGTCATGACATTTTCGCTCGAGAGACTTGATTTAGCTTTCGAGGGTGATCTTAAATAAATTTTAAAATCATAGTTTGAATCAATTTAACAATTAAAAGTATTTTTTGAATGAATTTAATTGTTAAACATGTTTTATTATTTAGATATTCAAATATATTTTGATAATTTTTTTTTTAATAAAAGTGTTGAAAATAAGTTTTGACTGGTAAAGTCTTTGGAGGTATACATACCCTACCCCCTCTGTATTTGAACTTGTGACCTGTTAGGAGGAAACACATGTTCTTAACCATTAGACCCACTTAGGTTGTATATTGTGAGTGTTCTTTTACTTACATATTCTGAATATTCCTTCAATTAAAATTATTTAATATTCTGTTTAAAATTTATTATTTATATGATATTACAAAAGATATAATTATAAATTGTTTAATATTTTTTTTAATATTTCTTATTTATATGATATGACAAAAGATATAATTATATATTTGAAATTATGTCTAGAAAAAATAACAAAATCTCATAAAAACTTATACAATAAGTTTGTAAAATATTAATTTCAAATTATTTAAGTGAACTCTTTATAAATATTATTAATCCCACAAACTAAATTTTCATTATATTTTATATTTCACTTTACTTTAATATTTTCTTCAATTAAAATATTACATGTATATTTAATTTTATGATTATAAGTTAATATATCTGATTAAATTTAAATATTAAAGTTTGAATTAAATATTTAATAAAATATTATTAAACAGAAAAGAAAGCTAAAATGTATTGTATTTTATATTGCATTTTACTTAATATTTGATTCCATTAAACTATTATATACATATTTAATTTCATGATTATAAGATAATAATATATTTGATTGAACTTAAATAATTTTAGCTTTTAGCTTTTATATGTAACGGATAAAGGGAAACTATCTATCTACAATATTTGAAATCTCTAACGGACAGAGGGAAACTTTAAGGTCTAACGATAATGGACAGAGGGAATCTATCTATTTGAAATCTCTAACGGACTGAGGGAAACTATATTTGAAATTGAAACTGAAAAAGCATGATAACGCATGGATAAAATGGACGTTTGGGAATTTGCGAAAATCAAAAGTGAAAAAGCATGATAAGCTCTAGCGATGGTCCTTCAATATTTTCCTCCTCCTGTGTGGTTGGCTGTCTTATCATGTGTGGGGTAAAGTCTGAGTCGTGTCTGTGTGATAGAGGCAGAGGCTGAGGCTGAACTGAATTAGAGCCACCTGCATCATCCACTGGAGCTTCTGAATGATAACTGATATCTCAATGGCATATTTTATCATTATTATTTCCTTCTACAGAGATTGTTTTGTAAATTCATTCAAGAGTTTTAATCTCTGCTTGCTTATTCCAGATCTCAAAATCTCATGTATAGCCTTCCTTTCGATTTGTCAATTTTATTGCAAATATTTCAGGTTCGGCTCTGTTCTATCCGCATGCAAATAGTCATTAGTTGGAAGTGCTTAAAGGAAGAAGACTTAGAAGCCACATTTCCCCAACAGTTGTTCGCTATATTTGAAGGAGAAGAGGAGATGGATCGAACCAGTGACCGATACTTTGAGATTTCAAGACTGAGATGACGAGCAATGCTTACAGGTTGGGTTTCAAGAGGACCGTGAATTAGAGGCAGAATTTTTCCTATGATTGTATTCCAACCATCGTGAATTAGAGGCAGGTTGCTTTTTGCTTTTTTCCGTTATGGAAGTGGCCTTCGTTCTTTTCTTTTATCTATCTGTTTACTCTCTCAGGGATTACTTCGAAGCGCTATTTTCTTTGTGCGCTATTTTATGTTGTGTGTATGTCTGCGTTCCTTGATCTTTTAGAAGGAAATCTCACTGGACCTATTCCGAAGATCTTCATGCTTACCCCTGCAGAACCTGATGAAAGCATGACCCGAAGGGTTCTTGGATGAATCTAGGAACCTTGATGTTCTGGAATAAATCCCTGCAGGCACCCTCATGTGAAAGATTGACAGGAGTCAAAATCTCACAGTGGTGGACATCTGGGCTAACAATTCAACCCGAACGACTTATTCTTTACGACAACAAATTCACAGGAAAAAATATTTGGAGACTCGCTCAGCTCTCCAGTTTTCAGGTACATTTTTCTCCTGCCCTCTTTTTGCTAAAATGACAATCCTGCACGAACATTTAAGAGTAGAATATTAAATTTGTTTATTAAGTAGAAAATACCAGATCATATGCGTATAAAGTTAAATTGTTTGACTGTATCGTTTGAGCATGGGGAATACTGGTAGGTTGTAAGAGAGGTAGACGATAAATTTTTATTATATAAAAATATAAATCTATAGATCTGTGGTAGAGTTCTATTCAATATAAAACACATGTATTTTCTCGTTCAAATTACACAGGGAAACTCGACGCTTCTACGGGATCCCCAATCTCAATCGCTTATGTAATATGACAAGTTACATCTTATCTGACTAAAAAGGTTACAAAATAATGGTGGGGATGCCAGTAATATGTAATTGAATGGTGTACCACACCTTCACAATTAATGATTTCATATCTGGTTTTGATATTTTCAAGTTATTTAAGTGAAACTATATACAATAGTAGGATGACTAGCCACTGTTTGATTTTCAGCAGAATTATATTTTTCCGCCATGCTAATATCCCAGGCTCAACTCATTTCTTCTGCTTCTTATACCCCGAAAGGATTCTATCTACTGACCTCTCTAGTTTCTTGTTTTTCTTAATTTTTATTTTATACGTTTTATTTTTATTTTTTAAGTTTTACCATGGACTATTATTCCCTGGAGTCATTGGATATAATGACCTCTCTAGTTTCTTGTTTTTCTTAATTTTTGTTTTATACATTTTATTTTTATTTTTGAAGTTTTACCATGGACTGTTTTGTAGAGCTTTATACAGACCTCAAAAGAAATTGTAAGGAGGCGTTTAGGGTGTGAAGGAGAAACGTTGAAAACAAATATGGCCTTGGTCAATGGATTTATTGTATTGCTTTTAATATCTTTTTAATAAAAGAATATAAAGCTATAAATTTCCTACACTATTCAATATTTCAGGTTCGGCTCTGTTCTATCGGCATGTAAATAGTCATTAGTTGGAAGAGCTTAACCCCAGAAGACGATAGGATTCAAGCCCTTCTAAACCCGAAACCGGGACTGTTGCTGTAAAATACGAATTCGAGCTAAAAGTATGGCTCTGGTTTCTCTTTTCTTTTCTCTCCATAAAGTAAAAATACATCCCATGTATTTTTACTTTAATTTTTAAGGGTCAAGAAAAAAGATATGGGCAGTTCACTGCGATTCACAATCCTCATTTTGCTATTATTTCTGTGTTATGTTTAATGTCTTTGACTTAACATTTGCAATTTAGTAAATAAATTCAATTTCAAACAACAAATAAATAATCACAATCAAATTTCTATTTTAATTGTTTTTTATTTTTATTTTTTATATTTCTGTTTAATTTTATTAGAAAGTTTTTCAGAAATTTTTGAATCTACAGAATTGAGTGATTAATTCTCTATAATTTAAATGCTTTAAGATTTTTGAACAAACTAAATTTATTTCTGCATTTAAAAATAAAATTTAAAAAACAGAAAATTATGATTTAGTACAAATTTATATGATCAAATTACAACTAAAAAACCAAAATGTAAAATAAATAGACAACTTCTAATTAAAATTTAAAGATTAAAAATTTCAAAAAATTGTATATATATATTTTTAGAAATTTTACAAATCATATATCAAATTTTAGAAATTTATATGTAAATCAAATTTTAGAAATCATATATCAAATTTTAAAAATTTGTATGTATATTTTTCTTTTAAAATTTTTATAAATCATATATCAACACTTTTTCTTTCACTACATTACACTAAAGCTTACCCATTATTATAAATATCAAACTGTAATAAATAGCTTCACCCCTCGTGAATTTTGAATGAATAATTGTATGAAGATTGTGTTTAAGATCATCTACTATTTTATTATTATTTTGGTAGTGTTTTGATATTTATTATTTTGGTAGTGTTCTGATATTCACCTCCTCAATATGTCCATCTGGGTGCACTTCAAATGTTGTCATATGGAAAACATATTTACATTTGTATCCCCTCAGTATTCTTTGAACTTTACTATAAAAATGCTTAAATATTCCCCATAACCTTACCCTAATCTTAACCTTACCCTAATCTTAAAGGTTGAGTGTGTACATAATTTATGTCCATTAAGTATTCTTTGAGCCTATAACTGAAAGTCCCCATGAAGGTTAAAACCTATGCATTCATGGGTACAAAATTTTCTTTTGGCCATGGCTTAGTTTTAATAAAAAATGGATAAAACTATATTTTTAAAAATTTTGATAAATTTATGATAAAACACTTCATTTATATAAATTCATGATAAAATATGAATTGATAAACTTAAATTTATGTTGTTATGTTCCTCGTCTAGAAAAAATTGCAATAGTTTATAGTTAACTCACCGAAGGAAATTGTCTGCAGTATGCATTTGATGTGGGAATTCATTCCATATTCCGTCTTCTGAACATGTATTACAAGAAAGATCTGTATAAGTATTACCACATTCTCGAGAAGGTATACAATTCATTGCAAATCAACCTTTGTGGTACTCTGTATAAGTATTACCACATTCTCTAGAGGGAGGGAGGGAGAGTGAGGCGGGGAGGGAGGGAAGAAGAGTGAGGTGGGGGAAAGAGATGTGGAGAGAGAGTGGGGAAAAGAGAGATATGGAGAGACGAAGGGAGAGGAACATGGTAAGAAATAGAGAGAGGGAGAGAAAGGGAGAATGAGAGGGAGAGATGGAGGGGAGAGAGAGAGGGAGGGATGGAAGGGAGAGAATATGAGAGAGAGATTTAAGGAGGGAAGGAGAGGGAGAGAGAGACAGAGAGAGGGAGAAAGACTAAGGGAGGGAGGGAGAGAGTAATATAGATGGGAGAGAGGGAGAGGAACATGGTAAGAAATAGAGAGAGGGAGAGAAAGGGAGAATGAGAGGGAGAGATGGAGGGGAGAGAGAGAGGGAGGGATGGAAGGGAGAGAATATGAGAGAGAGATTTAAGGAGGGAAGGAGAGGGAGAGAGAGA
>ML800089.1:92328-102809 GCA_009831015.1 Picea engelmannii
TCATGAGTGAAGACTGTGTGGTTCTGTTGCAAATTATAATTTCAGGGTCCAATGGACAGGGAAGCAAGTCAGAGCTAGTAGAGTTGGCTAAGACAATAAAGAGCTTGCAGAGAGAAGTGCAGAGATACAGAGCAGGTAATGGAAAGTGGATAAAGGACTCAGGAAGAGTAGAGCCAAATTAGTATCTAGCTGCAAACGATGGGAAGAGTAGGTGAAACCAAGGTTCTATGGAGATAGTTTGGGTAGGGGAGATTGGGCAAGAGATGTAGGCTTCAAAGATTTAGTCGTGTTAGCTTTTGTAGCTCGGTAAGATGTCTCAGCTATGCCTATGTGTCCTAGGCTAGCTGATGGACACACTAATGACCCAAATCAGCCTTATTATCTTAGCCTAAGTCTAACTTAGGCAATCAGGAAAATTTCAGTCTTGAGTGGATTGTGGGTCCTAGGAAGAGGGGGGGCACACCTCATGAGCTTGTGAGTGCTTTGTGAGACCCTATATAAGCACCACTTAGTGCAGTGTGGGGTCCAGCCCAAAGGAGGTGCCTCAATCTGAGCCATTGAACACTAGGTTGAGCACACATCTCAAGACAAGATGGAGGCTGATGGAAGGATAAAGGAAGGAGCCGAGGGTGTGAAGGACACACATTCCTCACTTGTGATTTGAGCAAGAGAGGAGTTGGAGGGTGCTAGGCTGAGGCAATTGTGGCTGAAGAATAGAGCAAGAGCTGAACTAAAGGAGGGTGCTTTGGCTAAGCCAAACCTTCAGGGAAGAGGAGGCCATACAGCAAGCTCATTTCAGCAAGGTAATCAGGCCATACCAGAGGCTGTACAGCAGAGAACCAGAGGGCCAAATCAGGCCGAACTACAATAGCAGCTGAGGCCGAAAATCAGGGGCCTTGCTGGCTGAATTTCTGAGCAGTAGATGGGCTGAGAAGGAGGTCGTACAGGCCGTACAGTACAGGGCCATACATTGCTGGGCCGTACTGCTGTAAAGTCAACTGATTTTCTGCTATAAGAAAATTTGTATTTTCTGTTGTAATTTGTCATTCCTCTGAAGTCAATAAAGCACCTACTTTGTTGGTTTTCCCCACACTGGAGTTTCCACGATACTCCTCGTGTTGTCCTAATTTTTGTGCTTGGTTTACTGTATGCTTCTGCT
Organism: Picea engelmannii; assembly: GCA_009831015.1. Taxonomy (NCBI): domain Eukaryota; kingdom Viridiplantae; phylum Streptophyta; class Pinopsida; order Pinales; family Pinaceae; genus Picea; species Picea engelmannii. The sequence goes on from ML800089.1 coordinate 93,488, forward strand.
GTTTATTTTCTGAATAATAACTCAGTGGTAGGTTGCATGCATAATTTCTGAATTTATAACAGCAAGTATAAATTCTGGTTAAAGTTAAAATATTTTAATTAACTTCATTTGTTGGGTTAGAAAGTTCAACAAGACGTAAAAAAGCAGAGTATGGACCCTTGTAGACGAGATGACAAAGAGATAATTTAAGATAAGATAAGATAAATGTATTAATGTCCAGCTAATGACCATTGACATAGATCAATGAGACTATTAGGTACAACGTTATGTATACAAAGCGAGAGCACTAAAGCAGCTCCTATATAAAATCAAGAAGCGGGAAGTAAAATAGAGTAGAAGTCTAATCTAAACCCTAGAAAGCCAACTCCAAAGATGGACAGGCAATCCATGAGAGAGATGTATAAAGTGAGTGGATATAGAGTCAATGGCACTAGTAGTACGAGGTTACTTTGTTCCACAGAGATCATCTCTCCTACCATCCGAGGCCTAATGGAGAAACTCAAGATAGATATCTACCCGAAAGAAAAATCAAAAGAGGAGCTAGAATGAGTGTTGTGTTGTCGTCTAGAAGGAAGAACTCGTCGCTGTGATGTGGAATATATCATCTAGCGATTGGTCTACCTGCAAATATGAGATCGAGTCTAGTGATGACGTTGGGGTCTCACAAAAGTAGAAGTAGTGCCTCCTGTCCTCACTGCTCTAGGGTCAACACTATCCATTTGCCGCCTAGTGCCCCTAGTGGGAGCACCATAAAAAAGGAAGTAATCTATAGGGTGAGAGTTGGTACAAGATGTGGATGTGGCTAGACTCTAGAGTATAGAAGTGCAAAGACATAAGGTCTCCTACATGTATAAGGCCAAGCATGTCAGGGAACCTAAAGAAACTACCCAGCACCTGTAGCTCTCTGAAAATACAGTGAAACCGTATACAAATCTCCTAATATATCAAGGAATTGAAGATGAAGTGCTCCTCAATCTCAACCTCTCGAAGGTGGCACAACTAGCAAATCTTGTCTAATCGATCAATATGATGGTCAATTGTAATCCACAGTCTATGAGAGAAAACTTTGAACTAGCCCAAGGGGATCAAAAGAGCATGCATCCAATGGTGAAGTGTGTAATGGGGTCGAACAATGAGTCCATCCCTCATAACCATGAAGTGCTCACCATAGAAGGCCATCTTTCGATGTAACCCACCCTAAGGGTTTTATCCAAGTGACCCAAACAAATTGTGTGAAATTTCTAAAACCTAGTTCACTTTTCAATTATTTAACTGATTTATCTAGGTTTTCTCTTCACGGAAATAATATGCACAACATGAAATAATAACCAAGATTTAAACAGTAAAGAATAACAACAATCACAACAATTTTACACACTAGTTTTTGGACAATCGTCCCTAGAAAAACCTCAGAGGGAAAACCAATGCAGCAAATTTGTGGATTTTTATTAATATGCATGAAAATATAGAGATCTCTTACAATGGTAAATAGGCCTCAGCGAATTGCTGATCAATCTCAGCAAACCCTCCTTAGCAGAATCATACGACCTTCCTAAAACCTTCCAGAAGACACCCAGAACGAAACAGAGGAAGAGAAGGTGAGCCTCTGCTCCATAGTACGGCCCTCCTACGTCACTCTAACTCTACCATGTCATATATGAAGAATACCTTTGTGATTTAGTGAAGAGATGAGTAGATCCACCTATCTATGTCTCATATGTCCTCCTACAAAAACTCTCACCAACAAACCTGCAATCGATCTCTCTCATAAATCGATTCCTTTCTCTCAAGTGCACCCACCAGCCAAGTCGATATGCTAATTACTTTGTTGAGTAAGTGAAACCCTAATCTCCAAAGTGATGGAGGGCTGAGATCTTCTCTCTCCATCAATACGAGATCAATGGTCAAGATTAAAAAACCACAACTTAAATTATTTTTCACTTTAACCTTAGAAAAGGTACTCAATAAAATCAACTGAAGATTATAACACATCAACGGTTATTTTCCTAAAGACTTGGGAAAACATTTAATTAATCAACTTAGCCTATGTTTCATTGTCCTCCATCATGCTAGGACGCTATAATGATGATGTAAGAACTTCCTAGCTACAATTTCAACAAACTGCATGAAGATATCCTCTCTGATGTTGGTGTTCATATCATGTCTAATAGGTAAGAAGTGGTCGGGTGCATCTTGGGAATACCTAAACAGACGGAGTCAGTCCATCGTAATACCAATAGATGCTAGGAGATCTAAGACCCCGACATACCAACATCAAAAATGAGTCAAAGAACTAGTTGATGCAAGGGGCTCTGATGATTAGTAAGCCAAGTATGGATACATGTCTCATCCCTTCACTATATCAACGAGACGTCGAATGCGGGGCAAAGTGAGACGAGGCCATATAGAGTTTCTAAGATACCTACACATAAGATCTAGCTAACAATGAAGCATACTCAGCATGCAATGGTGTGAAGAGAAAAGACAAAAAAATGGAGGAAAGAATGAAAGAATTTCTATTAACCGTTTTCCACACTCAAAGAGTAAATAATTTACAATAGATATAGGATACATGAGTAACTAATGTGCCATAGTAGTAATCTAGAGAGATCTAGACACTCACTGACAGACACTGGAGTGAACTGCACCTAATCCTAGTTAACTGATCCATGCAATCATCTGAGTCACACGTGTAGTAGTGAGAGAAACATATGCAATTGTTGGTGATAAAACTGAGGTTTCCATGGATGAGTGACTTCCATTAGTATAACTAAGTGTAACTGACTTTGAACTGAAAAAGAGCGCCCTATTTTGTGGGAGAATATTCTCTAGAGAGAATATTCAAGTGTTCTAAACATTAGACTATCGAACTTAGGAAAATAATTCTAGGTGAGTGTGTAATATCTCCAACAACACCCCCCCCCCCCGGAACACTACTAGGGTGTACATGATGAATGGGTACTGGCAGCCGAAGCCATGTTAGGTACCCATTGTACAATGCATTTAAAAATGAAACGCTGAAAAAGTGAGGAAAGGAGGAAAACCTCATGGGAAAAACCACCCCTCAAAGTACAATGCATCAAAAGATTCAAAAAAGGGCAGTTACTAGCATGATAAGCAATTGTATCCTTCACTTCAAGGAGACCTTGCAAATGTGCAAGTTTAAGCTCGGTGAAGATTTTGTTGAATATGTAGATGTCTGTATGGATCTGATTCTGTAGATGCACCAGTGAAATGTCCACATATATCCACTTTCTCTTATTGCAAATAAGAAGATCTATATAAGTTTGGATGAAACTTTGAAAATCGTACGGTCATTTCCGAAAAAACACCAAAATTTTGTTGATTTTAAAATGCTCATAACTTCACTTCCCGACTTTGTTTTGGATAAATTTTTTTTTTTAATGGGGTATTTTTCTGAGAGGAATTCAAATATCCAATTCATTTCTGCAAATTCTACTCAGAGAATGTCAAAATTGAATCTGATGTGTGTGGCCCCCTTTTGGGCTCCTGAGATGCATGCATGGGAGTCTTTGCATGTGGCTCCTGGGATGCATGAATGGCGCATGAAAAAGTGTTTACATGTGACTCTTGATATGCATGGATGATAGCTTTTGCATGTGATTCAGAAAACAAATCTAAAATGGAGTAGACATCATCTTCAATGAATGGAACAAAAAATTGTGCAGATACCTATGGAGAAGGTTCTTCAAATTGAGAGGATTGATCTTCCAGTGGATTTTCTACTGGCTCTATCTTGTCAACCTTTTGCATGCAATCTTTCCTTATTCCCAAATAGAACCTCAAATCTGGTCCATAATTCCTTTGGAGTTGAGTCTTGTGATTCATCATACTTGGTGGAGAATTTCAGGAGAAATAAACAAGCAGATACATCCTATGGCCATATCTTGTCTGCAAAGAAAGTCATTTTTTCATCGACAAAATAAGGCTCTACTTCCATTGCCATGGTTATTTGGTATAAGCCTCTACTTCTAAGAAGAAGTAGAATCTTTGGCTTCCACTCCAAATAGTTATGAGGCATGAGAAGTATTATTGGTGAATAATCCATCTTTTCTGCTGCTTTGTTCGGGGTCTTCGATACCTGCAAAAGAGTGTTGGCGACAATCCTTGCTAGTGGCTTGTGGGCTCTGATACCATGTAGAGTTCTGAGATACCTGCACAAAAGATCTAGCTAACAATGAAGCATACACAACTTGCGATGATGTGAAACGAAGAGACAAAAAAATGAAGGAAAGAATGAAAGAATTTCTATTAATCGTATTCCACACTCAAAGAGTGAATAATTTACAATAGATATAGGCTACATGAGTAATTAATGCGCCATAATAATGATCTAAAGAGATCTAGACACTCACTGACAAACATTGGAGTGAACTGCCACCTAGTCCTAGTTAATCAATCCATGCAATCGTCAGTTAACTGAGTCACACGTGTGGAAGTGAGAGAAACACAGACAATTGTTGATAATAAAATCGAGGTTTTCATGCACGAATGACTTCAACTAGTGTAACTAAGTGCAACCGACTCTGAACTAAAGAGGAGCACCCTATTTTGTAGGGGTATTCTCTAGAGAGAATATTCAAGTGTTCTCAACATTGGAGTATCAAACTTAGGAAAATAATTCTAGGTGAGAGTGTAATATCTCCAACAAGCCAAACACTATCTCAACCAGGAGGGTGGAGCACCAAACTCAATAAGGATGATGGGTTGAAGGATTGTCTACTAAAGTAGGATACGCTAAACTCTCTCTACTAAAGAACAATCACACTCTAGTAAACCAAGACCCCAAACGTCAAAAACTGAATAAACATGTGGGTTGAACACAAGTGCCCATGAGCGACATCTTAAACAATGTGCTAAAAATGGTTTTGAAAACACTGTCTCTCAAGAAGGGCCAAAGATCCGTAGCTCTTGCTGACTCGAGCCTGAAATGTATGTCACAAACTGAAGCGAGGTCTGGTGAATAGTACCCCCAAATAAATATACATGCTAGTGATCTCAATCTCCTCTCCTCTGAAAAAGAAATGGTGATCAATAAGGGTCTTCTTCAACCCGTTGCAGATCATGATCTTGGTTTTATCCAGGTTGACCATCAACTTACGAAGGTCACAAAAGAGGGCCAAGGCATCTAGCTATCTCTACAATCCTTCAAGAAATGAGGCTAAAAGGATCACACCATTCACGAAAAGAAAAATAGAAATCAAGACCTAGTGGATAAGGCACCCCTCTCTGTCCTGGATGGGCTCATGTAAAAAGGACTCCAACTCATCAATGTATAGTCCAAACAAAGAGGGGGACAGGGGGCAACCCTGTTTGACCCCAATGGTACTCTTGATAAAATATGATAACCCATGTGCTATGCATAGACAACCATGGCTTAACTTGTATAGACACATGATGGCGGTCAACAAGGTCTCTGAAATACCTTTCGGAGAGCGATGTCATGCCTCCTCAATGATGGCCCAAAGTGTTAGTATATTGATCAAGGATCTAGTGCTTAGGTCGAAATCCAGCATGTCCTCTAGCTCTAAGTTGTCTCCGCTCAAGCTCCCCAAAGAGCTTAAAATGCAAGACCGTAGCGTAGAGTTTAGAAAACGTGTGGCCAACCATGATCATCCTATATTTGTTGGGATCCATTCTAAAGCCCAATTTGTGAATCGGGTGAATAATGTAATGTGACCAAGACTGTGGAAAACCCATGCAAACCACATGGTTCAACAAGTCGACTAGGTGGTTATCCGTAGCGTGAAGACCCTACTTGAAGAGTTATGCTTGAAACCCTAACTCATCTGTTACTTTGCTAGTGTTCATCATCCAAATGGCCACACGAAATTCTCAATATGAAAATAGGTGGAAAAAAGGGGGGGGAGAGGAAATTTGGATTATGGGTGAATAATTTGATGTGACCAAGATTGTGGAAAACCCATGCAAACCACATGGTTCAATAAGTCGACTGAGTTATGCTTGAAACCCTTCCACATCCGTTACTTTGCTAGTGTTCATCATCCAAATGGCCTCCCAAATATGTCGATATGAAAATAGGTGGAAAGAAGGGGAAGGGGGGGGAAGGGGGGAGGTAATCTAGATTATGGGTTTCCTATGGGCATTGTAAAGGGAAGCAGTATGGGTAAAGATGGATTTTGGATCGAGAGGAAGAGGTGAGTGGCGAGGTAAGGTGTGCTAGAAGTTTTTTGGGAACAGATAAGAGAAACACTCAAGTCACGTCACCTTTGGGAAATGAGGAGGAACTTTTTATAGCAAAGAAGGTGGTCGTAGGAAGCCTTAGGATGGGGGTAGGAGGCGTGATTGTGAGTGAAGGCAAGTCGAAGTTCACTGTGTAGTTGTTTACATTCGTTGTCATACCACTTGTTCATGGGACAAGATCTAAATACTAGGGAAGGTGAGTTGGGTTTGGTGTGATGGGGGTAGGATTGAAGAGCAGCTTCCCAAATGGTGGATGAAAAATGGAACTCAAATGGGAGCATCTGGCGAAGACAGGAAATAAAGATGTTCGGATCGCCCTCGTCAAAGAAAAAAGTTGCTCGAGGTGGGCCAGAAGGGGGGGTTAGCCCGAAGAAAGAAAGATAGAAGAGCATGGTCAACTAAGGTGATGGGAGTCACTAAGAAAAGGTGGATGCGGGGGAGTAGAGCCTGACTGGACAAGACATGGTCTACTACACTTGCCCCTCTACAATGAGGTCGGCAAGTAAAGAAGCAAGATTAAGCAGGGAAGGTCGTTTAAGATAAATAGTAGCTCATGGGATTCACCAGGCTGCAAGAGGTGCCTGCCATAACCTGTAAGAGGCCCCGAAACATCACAAGATAGCCATTGGAGTCCTACTGAATATGGATCAATTTCCTTAATGCAAAACGTCCTCTAAGCGATTATGGAGAGGGACCTTAAGAGCCTTGGTATGGGCATTGAAGTCTCCCATTAAGATGACATCTTCCATCATCGAGTACTGAGGAATGCCAACATTTAGGTGCAAATAAGGATGTTTGTCTGAGTCACTATGAATAGCAAACTATGATGAAATAGGGGGAAGTAACAAACTACCACGTAAATGTCTCTAGGGATGGATTCAAATACACCAAGTCGAGTCGAATCCACATGAACCTAGCAAACTCGTCTGAAGCCACTAAAGAAACCCTATCACGGAGGAAGTCCCTAATCATGCAGGCGACTCCTCCTAAACATCTGACACCATCTAAAGATCTGGTCTCCTATCAACAAGCCAAAAACCAATGATAACCTGCTACGTCTAGGAGAGGTCGTACAAGGCTCCCATGAGTCTTGGTAATAAAGAGGATATTGGATGTACCAAGAGCATCGAAGATCATGCCTAAAGATGACCAAAAAGATCCATTGTCATTCTAGCAACCTATTGAGATACTCAAACCCTGGCGCCTCTTCCAACAAGACCTTCATTTAGAGGCCCCAGACCAAGAATAGCCAGAGGGAGGGGAATCCCAAATGATGGCGTTGAGGTTACGAATAATCACCCATTTCCCTGCACGTCATGCTATTGCAACTAGTTCCCTAGAGTGTTCTACAACGTGGGATCGAGTGAGATCCTCATCCAAAAATATCATGTTGGGAAGAGAGAATAGTCTACGCTTAGCACAAAGCGCCCTAAGCAGATCACCAACTGACCTAAACCAAATGAATAGTGTAGAATCAACACCAAACTAGGCACTCTCAAGCGTAAGGTTTGGAAGCTCAAGCTTTTCTCAGAGGAGCATGGTGCCAACCTACATGGGGTCTAACGAAGGAGATGGTAAGGGAAGCCCCTAACCTTTAAGTTCAGTTCTCAAGCTCTCCTAGTGCTCTCCTCCCTTAGCTTGGCTAGAAAGACTTCCTCGACCTCAACAAGAGGGGAGGGGGTCTCGTACTAATATGTGTCTATGTTTCCTTATTTAAAAGTGGTCTACTAAGTTCGGATTTCTTCTTCTTTGTTCTCGAGATCAAGAATTTATGCATGTAGAGCATCAGATGTTGGTTGTAGGATGTCTCATACTTGGCTTTTATTTAGAAATTTTGTAAGAGATAGGTTCTCTGATTCCACCTTCGAGATTCTAGATGACAATGTTTTTACTTCTTGTAGCTACTAAAAGAGTTTAGTAAACTTGTAAAATTCAACAGCTAGAAGAACGTGGTGAGCTATAGAACCTTCTCCTATGCTAGTATGAATGCCACTAACTACGTAACCCACTATTATGTGCATGTTGATCCAAAAGAGGGGGGAGTGTGTGAGCTTGAGGGGGGTGGAGAGGGGGTTGATGGTTTGTTGGGAGAGGGGACGAGGGGGGATCTAAGAGGAGGTGGGGGAGGAAACAATAAGGAGGAGGGTGACATAGAGAGGAAAGAGTGCAAGGGTGGAGAACAGAGTGGAAGATGAAGGAGGCATGAGGGACATCGAGCCAGAAGAAATCTTTCTCCTATTCTCTATTGGCTGCCCAAACATTGATAACTGGAAGGCAGAGGCGAATGGGCATTGGGATCACAAGTGGTATAGGCTCGAGCAATAATGTATGTAGGCTTAAGTTGTAAAGAATGTAGGTGTGGGCTTAAGTTGTAAAGAATGCAAGTGCGGGCTCAAAATTAAGAGGGTTTGAGTTGCAGATGGTTGTGATGGTGTTGTAAAGGGGTCCTGAAGAGGCTACAAAGGATCTTGTAGAGGGTTGCAACAAGGTTTCAGAGGGTCGTGACAAGGTCTCCAAAGGATCTACGGCGATGTTTCAAGGGGAAGAAATGCATGAGGAGTCGAAGGCAGATCACGAGCTAGGTCATGGAGTTAGGTTATGGAGTTGGGTCGCGAGCTAGGTTACATAGCTAGGTCAGGAGCTAAGAGAACTCATGAGCAAAATGTTCATGTCAAATATCATAGCAGGGAAAGAAAAGATCCATGTGAAACACTAAATGATCCTACATATAGTACGTCTAATAAGGACAAATCCACATAATCAAGTTGATCTACCAAAAGAAATTGGGAATCCTCTGTAAAGTCATCAATAAAACAGAGTGGGACAAAACCTCCCAAACTCGTGCATGGATAGTCTGAAGTACAGTCGAGAAAATATTTTGTCTATTTGGTCTCTGTCTCAGAGAAACATCCAGAGGTATACATACAGACTTCTTCAAGTCTAGGGCCATTCTTTTGTAACATAACTGCAGCCCAAGTTTCATGGCAAGCATCTGTTTCTAATACTAATGGCATAGACATATCAGGCAAATGAAGTCTTGGAAGGTTCTGGATTTTCTGCTTGATTATCTGTACAGCTTGGGTCATTTTATAATTCC
>ML800089.1:120863-138643 GCA_009831015.1 Picea engelmannii
ATACAATAGCAACTCCTCTCGAGATGCTTTAGAGTTAAGAAGAGATATGCGCCCAAGCTAAGTGCGCCCTCTTCCTTTGTTGCCAATCTCACTGAAACAATGTACCCTTGACCCTCTGAGCTCAGATGAAGAATCCCTTGCACACAAACAAGATGTTGTGTGCTACCTCCATGCTGAAACTGACAGATCTGCGATCGTCCAAGTACTGCTAGTGCCTGCTAAGTATGCGCCCTCCTCCTCAAGTGTGTCCTCCTCAAAGTTGTAACACACACCACAAATAAACGAGGGTCTAAGCTTCCATGAGCCCTCCATGATAGTAGGTGCCCAAGCTTCCCTCATCCATAGCCTCCATCCTCATCCTCTTGCTCCTCTCCCAACTCTCTTGGTGAACAAACAAAGGAATGAGCCTCTCCTTGCCCCTTGCGCCCCTCTTGAACCTCCATAAGGAAACCTAAAGTATGGATGGCTAGGATCACCCCAAGCCATCTCTAATCAAGGGTTGAGATCTCTCCAAAAGAATCTCAGCTCAAAACCCACTATGGGTTAAGTTCCCTAAGTTCACTTTATGTCCCTTCATTCACCCACTTAGTGAATAAATAGTCACTTTAGGCTAAAAGTGACAAATTTCACTTTTGACTTAAAACTCCTAAGTCAAAGTGAAATTAGACATAAAGTACAAGGCACAATGGCACAAACATTTCCCTCTTGTGGTTAGAGGCCCAAAACCACAAGGGGACCACTTTCCAAGGTACCCAAATCTCAACAAAGTTGAGGGTGGGTGTTGGAATAAAAAAAAACTCAATTAAACGTGTTGTTATGTTTGAGTGTTAATGTTAAAGTTAGTGTTATTCGGTGGTTAACCCACCATAACCATTTTGGATAATAAAATTGTGTGATAAGGCAGAGAGGAGTTGAGAAGGTGATGTGTGTACGTGTAAGTAGCCTGCCTCAGGCACCCTCTCAGCTGCAGCACTAATACAAGGCTCAAGCATATATTATTCTCGAATCTCTCCTATCTCATGGTCATTACAATGTATGTGTATGCACTCGTAGAAATCTAACATTTGTATCTAACTTTCTATTCTGAAATAACGGCTTTGTAAACTAGACACAAACAAAAATACAAGCCTAGCAGAATCTGCTAAAAAGTTGCCGCCTTGTAAACGTAAGTACTCGAAAGACAATGATACATGACATCATATATCTGTAAGCATCCAAAGTAAAGCTTTTGCAGTGGAATCCAGTGCCACTTTCATAGAGACCTAGCATAAAGAGGAAGAATAGTGAACAACATACCATCTTGAAGTGCTGTCATTATATCTGGATCACTGAATGCAGCCATCAGCTCTGGATCCTGCATCAAAGCTAAGGGTTATACTAATTCTAAAGAAGGCGAAAATAAGCAAAACTGTCCACCGCTGTGAAAGAAAGGCACTAAACATCAAAAAACAGTTAAATGGACAATGCATAACCAACTTGAGCTCAAGCACATTTTCTATCAAGCCTTTACAATGAATAACCAACCAAAATGATGAACTTACATTCAAGATTTTGCTCATATCAACATCACCAGGCATTCCACCCGGGAAGCCGCCGGGCATTCCACCTGGGAAGCCGCTGGGCATTCCACCTGCAGGCATTCCACCTGGGAAGCCACCAGGCATCCCACCTGAGCAGCCACCGGACGTTCCACATGGTTTTTTACACGTAGAGGTTTGCTCTTGTTTTTTTGCTTTTTCATATGCCGCCTGTATTGTAATGAGTAAATCAGAATGCGAATAGTGACCATATAGATTCTACTAGAATGAAAATTGATCATCGCCTGTATTGTAATGAGTAAATCAGAATGCCAATAGTGACCATATAGATTCTACTAGCATGAAAATTGATCATGAAGATTGCAATGCATGTCACCTGAGCTTCAGCACGCCTGCGTTGCCTTTCACGCTCTTTCTTTCTCTCATCCTTTTCCCTACGTAGGCGCTCATATTTTCTATGATGATCTTCAATTTTATGCACATTTGGTTCAACCTGTATAAGCATATCAAGGGTTTATTCACTTCTAGCTCTAAAATTACATCTATTACTCATATGAAGTGTGCCTTACCTTCTTTAGTACAACTGATATTTCCTCATCATAATCCAGCCTTGAAGCGAGGTGCAGGTCCTTGGCAGCCTCTTCCCAGTGACCAAGCATAGCTCTTGCCATGCCTCGCCATTTGTAACCTTTTGCAGAGTCTGGGTTTATCTGTAATTCAAATTATTCCATACTATTATCAGTAAGGAAAGACCTACAGCTAGATTAAATCATTCCAAGTGACTGCTAGTTGGAGTAATAGAACAGCTCCCCCAAAACTTCTATATGATTTCAAGTGAAAATGCTTTCGAATAACAGTAGCTCCAACAGGTTGATGTGTCAAAAGAAACAATGATGAAATACGGAAACAGTTCCTAGGGCTCAATTATAGTAGAGAGGAAAGTGTGCCAGCTGGAATGGAATCCACCACCAGGGGGGTGGGTAAACCGTAAAACATTATTCTGATTGAACTTCTTAGGGCAATCCTTGTCCTGGGGGTTCAAGGGTACTCTTCAGAAACCACCAGGGCCATATTATCATGGTTAATTCTAAATTTTTTAGGAAAATATCCAGTAACCAAGCAGAAATTGAGGCTCTTGTAATAGGCATTTCCAAAGCTTTAAAGCCAATGGTACAAAACTATAATTTTTGAAAAAGGTTCAAAATTTGTTATTAACCACCTTAGTGAGAAATCCAGAAAATCGTCATGGAAGTTAGCAAGCAAAAAGCAAAATGGATGAGACAGACATTAGGCAGTTTTAAGAACAACAGAGTTCGGCATGTAAGAAGGTATACTAATCAAATGGCCGATTGACTACTATCCAGTGCCCAGTCAAGCAGCCGCATCCTTAACTTTTGAGGAAACCACAGCCCCCCTGAATATTGAACAGAAGGGGGATTCGATAGTTTGTCTTGCTCAGAGATGTGCCCAAGGGAATTCTCCCCCTTGAGCCCCACCTCACACTCATGGATAATTATGTGAAAAGGGGAGTACTTACTGAATCGTCCAACCATTGTTACAAGACATTCTCCCAAAGGGGAGAAGATATCAATTTTTGAAGTCTTGTGAAGACTACTTAATTAGTAGTATGCTGAAAATTTTTATGTCATTAGAGGTCTGGTGTGACAAACAAATTTGTTCGACAATTATAAGAATATCCAATTTAAGTAGGATAGAATAAGGTAATCCATTTAGGATGATATAATATTATATTGAGTAAAATGTAAAAGAATGAGATGATTGATTACAATGGCAATGAGAGCCATATATACCCATGCAGGGGTGCCCTTTCATTAATAGAGATGTCTTTTGGATAAGACATGTCTTTTCATTATGATGTATTAATTATTATTATTTAATGAATATTTATTTATATCTATATATTTTATATATTTATGTTCATTACATCTGGTAGTAGCACTGTTTTATTTCCAGTCGGCAAAACATGTGATTTGCTCACTAGACATCGAATATCAACGTATGCAGTGATCAGTTTTAGGTCGAAGCTTTTTGAAAGTAAAGATGAAAATATGTCTTTGATAGAAACTTGAAACTGAAAAGTTCTGCTTGGAGTCTGTTTCTGAAAGATATTGATGTACCTGGAGGGGCTCTCAGTGAAGAGTATTTTATACATATATATAAATATGATCCCAAGAAAAATTGGACCAACCTTGATAGCAGCATTAGCATCCCGAATGGCAGCATTAGGTTTCTTCATCTTCACAAACACACTAGCTGCAGAATCATTTACCTTACATCAATAACTTGCAAATTTCACTGTATATGTTAAGCAGCCTGTAACAATTTTTTCATATAGGAGGGTAGAAGTTTCAGTAATCTAGAAGCAATTTAGAACATCCATGACACATTGATAACAAGGGCTTCACCTCTAGTAGCATATATGATTGCTGATGTGGGATTGCATTCAATAGCCTCTGTGAGATGATTTACAGCCTCATCCAAATCACCTGTAACTTATTAAATTAGAACAAGTAAAGAAAAACATCTATCTAATAACATTTCTGAAATAATACACAGCCAAAATATCCATGCATCATCAGTAAATAGCATATACCATCTGCCATTGCTTCCATTGCTTTTGACTTTGCTATTTGGGCTTCATCTCGTTTTTCATCAGTTACATCAACAGATGGATCTCCCATCTATACCAGTACTCAAGGTTGTCAATAATAAATATTAAATAAAGCATTTACTAATATTTGTAGCAGCAACTGTCATTGATTGATTACAAGGTCAAAAAACTACCACCTTCTTCTCAGTTAGTAAATTTACATGTCATCAATGTAACTCACTACTAAAATCATTGCACTTACTTTTTGAGGAGGATCATTATCTGGTTCAATAACTCCTTCATTATCTAGCTCCACTTCAGATTCAACTATCTCATCATCACTGGCAGTTTCCTCAGGTACTTTAGGGGCAGTGCTTGAAGTGCCAAACTGTTCTTCAAGTTCTGGCATATCATCATCACTTTCATCCACAAAACTCTCTTTCTGAAACAAATAGCAAAGAAATGAGATAATGTTACATTTTAGAAACATCCATGATAGACTTGAAAAGACTTTAGTTAAGATTGGTTGAAAATCACCTAGGAACTGTAAATGATTATGGATGCTCCGGTTCTCTTTATTATTTTCTATTAATCCCTTCTGTTATGTGTGTGTGTGTGTGCATCCACAAAATACCTCCCACTGACAGCACAATTTAATGGGCATATATTTTAAAATTGTGCTGCCAGTGTGATGTATGTCGTGGACTTTAATGGGCATATATTTCTAAAATTGTGCAGCCAGTGTGAGGTATGTTGTGGGCAGACAGGGGAAGCACACAGACACCAAGAATTATTGGAGAATTAACACTCTGATACTACAATACTAAGAGTCCAAGTTTAATAAGGTGACTTTAATATGTAATGAAGATCATATTAAGTTAACTGACCATTATAGATTAATAAGAGCTAATTAATATGACATAGTTAGGTCAGTATGTAGCACAACTACCTAATGTATGGAATATAAGGAGATCTGCCTCATTATACAAAATCACTCCATCGAATAAAATCATATATTCCACATCTCTTATGTAATATTGTGTATTAATATCTTAACATTGGATCAGGGCATAATGAAAAACTTGGAGGTTGGCCTAATTCAAGGCAAGTGAACAAGGGATTTTTTTTTAGCTTGCAATATTACAAAATAAAATTAAGAAATAAGAGCAGAGAATTAAAAAATAAAAGCAAAGGAATCCTGACCCCGACAGGCACATGCAAAGGTGACAGTAAGAGAAGAAGAGCCAACCGACAGTGCTGAAGGACGTAGAATAGAAGTGCCCATATCTATCACACATATGTGAGAGAAGAAATATCCGCAAGGCAATAGAGACATTTTTAGACAGCACAGACTCTTGATAGAGACACATGAGTTCCTCACTAAGAATAAAAAGAAAACACCCATACCAACAGAGTTAAAATATAAAGAACAGACAGCAAATGTTCACAATTCTTCAGATGCCCTAGCAGATATTTTTCTGAAGAGAATTTACAGACACAAAATCCTTAGCACAATTTTCAGAAACAATTTTTTGAAGATAGCAGGGCAATTCATGCAACACAGATTCATCTGAGCCCTGTAATTTACAACTAAGAACATGTCCTAGGCAATCCAGGCACATGAAATGTCACAAAAATATTCTGTGCCCTAGCAGACTAATTTTTGGCATCACAAAGAACTATGTGACCTGCAGCCCTGCAAAAGGCAACTTGGAAGAAAATGACAGCAAGGGCAGAAGTCAATTGGAAGCAATACAGGTATTTTCTATGATTAGTTTTATGAACCATAAACATTAAAATTAAACAGATATATTTTTGGCATACAAACATAAGACTCAAACTAGGTTGAAATGAAACTTTCAGAGTTGTGGAGTATTGCAAATTTTAGAAGTGAAAAAGACAGCATGCCAGAATCACAAATATTTTTTAAAATATGTTCATAATTTCAGTATGTATGAAGAAGACAGATTAATAGTTTACCCCCATAGTTTTGTGAAACGGGGATGGAAAAGAGTGATAATGAAACATACAAAGAAGATAATGTTCAAACTAAAAGAAATATTCTCTCTTTTAGTCACATTTGTCTCTTTTAGTCACATTTGTGCAGACAGTTCTCCAGCAAGGAAATGAGTTGGATTACTCCACCTTTCAAGGTGAATTCAATCTTGCCATCAATGAAAGGAGATGGTAATCAAATTGCTTAAGTGGATTTCATGAAATTCTGCCTTTAATGAGAGGAGATGGCAAGTTGATTTTTTCTAATGAGAGGAGATTGCAAGTTAATTGTTTATATGAATTTAGACAAATTCTGCCTTTCGCATGAAAATCCAGATCGATGGAACAACAACAAAGGTCCTAGAATATGGAGTAGATAAGCCACTAAAAATAAAGCATGTGGTCTTTTATAATATTGTGATCATCTTTATAAAATTTTGAAACTTTAAAAAGTTGTGTTTTCATGTTCAAGGGGGTTCATTGCAGTATTAGCACTCCAATACTACAATATTAAGCATCCAAGTTTAAGAAGGTGACTTTACTATGCAATGAAGGTCAGAACAAGTGAAGTGAATGTAATGAACAATAGTTCATTTATGGGAAAATATCCAACAAAGATGGATAAATAGTTGAAATCCATCAATTACATTGAATGGTCACATTCGTGAATAGACATGCCTTTTAATATTATTATTATTATATGTACTGCATGTTTGTTGCAATGCATCCCCCTTTTAGGATGCTTTGTCCTTGAAGCATAAAAAGGTTATGTCTTCTTTCTTGCTTGTAATACTTTCACATGATACTCCATTCTTGATGTTGTCTGTGTCATAGTCAAAGAAACGAAGCAGTACGATCTTCAGAATACTGGAAAAAATTGTTGACTTGTTGAAGGGTCAGTCCACCATAGTTCATGTCAAAAATCAGACCATGGTAAGCAGATTCTGTTCTCAGGAATCTAACATAAAATCCTAGAGATGAACTTGGTAAATACCCTATTTTCTGCTCATCTGAATTGTTATCATTTGCCTTAGTTTATCACCTAAACCTCCTTTTTATTCCTTTTTGACCACTTTTCGTACACTTATTGTCCTCAGAATAGTACACATTCATGCTTAGTTTTCATCATTAAATAGTTGAGTTTTGTTCAAAATAAAAACAGATTACAAGAATTCATGTTTGGGGGATTGATAACAGTTTTTATTGCAGGTCACAGAATGAAGCCAACTTCCATTTTTGCGAAATGTGTCACAGTTCAAAGGATTTAAGGTTTATTTCACTTCCCTGTGCTAACGAATCACTCAAGAGGTGCAGAAGGGTGCATACATATGCGCTGCACAGGTGCAGCAAGGAGTGTACATATGCACAGGAGCAGTTGTCAGGGACACGTACATACGCACAGTACAGTGGACACAGGCATGTACATACGCGCTGTACAGATCGTACTGGGTGCATACATTTCAACACAGGTCGCCAGTACAGGGCTGTACAGCAGGGGCAGAGTTGCTGGGTTGCAAGAGTTTGCTGTATTTTTCTGTTTCTATTTACAGTGGGCAGATTTCTCAGTTTGGGAGCCCTTGTAAGCTCGGAATCATTTTTAATGAAAAGCTGATTTGTTTGAAAGGGAAAATTTCTGTGTGTTGTGTGAAGTTTGGTTTTCCAATTTTGCTTCCGCTGTTTTATTTCCAGCCAGTATATTTTATTCTATGCTGTAATTTAATTATCAGCAAGGAAAAACAACAAGGTAGTAATTTATCTAGGTGCTAGGGGTAGTGAGATTTTTCAACATGGTATCATAGCTTGCACTCTAAGAGGGAGACAAATTTCAGAAACACAAGAGACACAACTCAAAAGAGGGCAAAGAAGGACTTTTTGCTCAAGAGACCTAAAGTGGTTGAGACACAAAGAACTGTGACTCAAGGGGATCTAAGCAAGGGTGAATAAGGAGTTCAACTAGAGATGAGCTCGAGGGTCAACACAGCAACAACACAAGAGAGTGTTGGGAGTTGGTGACTCACAGTGAGAGCAAGAGGACTTTTTGCTCAGCCCAAAGGAGAAGAGAAGCAAGTGAGCAGCAGCAGACAGATCTAATAATAAGGACAAAACTGGGCAGCAGATCTAAGCCGCATGAGCCACAAATCCGGCCGTACAAAGCCGCAGACAGCATCGTATGCGCTGAGCGGATAGCTTAGGGCGTGTACATACACGCTGGACAAGTGATCTAGGGCAAGTACATACGCATCAGACAGGTGGTCCAGGGCATGTACATACGCACCGGACAGGTGTTCCAGGGCATCTACATACACATCGGACAGACAGTCAGGGCACGTACATACGTGTTGTACAAGTCGTGCTGAGTGCGTACAGTTCATACAAGTCACAGGTGAAAGGCTATACAACAGAGTCTGGGGTGCTGGGCTGCAGGTGTTGACTGTATTTTTTTGTTTCTTTTTTTGGTGGGCAGAAAATTTGTTGTAAGCACGGGAGCTATTCAACAGTCTAATGGAGGACTCAAGGATCCATGTGGTGCCTGGTGATGATGCCAAGTAAGTAGTAAAGGAGGAGGGAACAATCTTGGTCTACCTTGAGTCGGGAGGTTCGTTCGAGGCCCAAGATGTGCAATATGTACCAGGACTGAAGAAGAATTTGCTCTTAGTCTGAATTATGGAGAACAGGGGTTTTTCCTTCGTGTTCAAGAAAGGGCAAGTAATCATACGTCCAAAGGGAGCTAGCCCTGACATAGGAGTCAGCATTGGGGTTCGTGAGAGCAATTTATACAGCTTGAAGGGCAAGCCTATTCAGGTGGCCTTGGTACATGATAGTGACAACATGTGTGAGTTATGGCACAGGAGGATGGGACACCTGCATTACAAGGTGTTGTTGATTCTGAGGGAGATTGTCACTGGTCTTCCGGATTTTAGTGTTGAGTAGCAAGGCATGTGCAAAGGGTGTGCACTTGGCAAGAATGCCAAGGCTGATTTTCCAAGCAACGAGAGTAGGTTCAAGGGGATCTTGGAGCTTTTACATTCAGATGTGAGTGGACCGGTGTTAGTGGCATCAGTGCAAGGAGCACTATATTATGTGACATTTATTGACGACTTTTCTAGGAAAACCTAGATTTTCTTTATTAAGACCAAGGATTTAGTCAGTCCAGGGAGTTCAAGGCCCAGGTGGAGAACCAAACAGGGAAGAAGATCAAGGTCTTGAGGTTCGATAATGGGGGAGAGTACACCTCCAATTACTTCAAGGATTTTTGCAAGGAGGCAAGGATTAAGAGGGAGTTGACAGTCTCATACAACCCTTGGCAAAATGGCGTTGCAGAGAGAGAACCGGTCCATCATCAGTTTTTCCAAGGCTATGATACATGACCAAGATCTGCCTATGTTTCTTTGGGCAAAGGCATTTAACATGACAGTATATGTGCAAAACAAGAGTCCTCACAGGGTATTGGGGGGCAAGACTCCTGGGGAAGCATTCACAGGAGTGAAACCAAAGATAGGACACTTGAGGATATTTGGTTGTCCAGCATACATCCATGTGCCTGTGGAGAAGAGCACGAAACTAGAGCCTTCAAGAGAGAAGGGCATATTTGTGGGGTACTGCGAGACCTGAAAGGCTTAGAGGATCTTCATTCCAGCGCGGAGGAAGACCAATGTGAGCAGAGATGTTAAGTTTGAGGAGAACTTAGCCTCTAGGAAGTCTCATGAGTTACCACCAGTGGCAGAGGACGAGAGGCAAAAGGCTTCGAAGGGAGAATAGTGTTTAGAGGCCTCCAATTCAAGGAGTAAACCTTTGGCTGAGGAGGAGGAGTTAGCCCCTTCCAATTCTATTAGGAGACCCAAGTGGTTTAAGCAGACATTGAAGGATGTTCAAGAGCATGTTGAGGCTCCTAGGAGCACAGTGAAGGAGAGCAGGCCTCCAAAGAAGTTTCCAAACTTCATGGCACTAAGGAGTAATGTCATTAAAGAAGCAGCAGACCATCAGGTTTATGAAGATGCTTCAGTGCAGAAAGATGTGCAGGATATTGTGCCAAGATCGAAGGGGCAACTAGTTCCAGGTGGCTCTTCTAGCAATACCTTCCTCGCTAAGAGGGAGTATTGAAGTTTATAGCATCGGATAGGTACTTCCGCACAGATCTAAGTGTCTAAACGTGTGAAAGTAGTCCAAAGGGCCTTTTAGAAACATTGGAAATTCACTTTAATTAAAGGAATTATTAAAGTGAATGTCTTTTTTATAATTGATGTGAGTTTAATTTAATGAAATGCTAAGGTTATTAGTCTTAAGGAATTAAATTAATCTTAGCCATTGATTTCAAGTAAGGTGAGATTTAATCTCAATTGTTGATCACTTTAGAGATTAGGGTTAGGGTTCAACTCAATATTATAAAAAGCAGCCAAGGTGAAAGGAGAAGACACATCTTGGAGACATCTATAGGAGTCAATGACTCATAGAAAGAGTAAAGAAGGAATTTTGCTCAAGGTAATCTCAGCAAGGGGTGAAGAAGGACTTTCAACTAGAGATTAGCTCAATCCAAAGGAGAAGGAAGCAGTAGTAAACATATCGAGTAGCAAGGAGTCAGGCAGATCTGGGCAACAAAGCAACAGCAGGTACAGCCACAAATCAGGTCGTACAAAGCCAGAGCAATGTCGTACACAGCAAGCAAGAGTACAGAGCGTGTACATATGCGTCGCACAGGTGCAGAAGGGCACATACATAAGCGCGAGAGCATTGTCGGGGGTGCATACATATGCACAGTGCATTGGACACGAGCGCATACATATGTGTTGTACAGGTCGTACTAGGTGCATATAGTTCAATACGGGGTCATACAACAGGAGCAGAGTTGTTGGGTTGCAGGAGTTTGTTGTTATTTTCTGTTTCTATTCTCAATGGACAGATTTCCCAATTTGGTAGCCCATGTAAGCTTGGAATCATTATTTAATGAAAAACTGATTTGAAGGGCAAAATTTATGTGTTGTGTGAAGTTTGGTTTTCCAGTTTTGCTTCCCTCGCTTTATTTCTAGACAATTTATTTTATTTTGTGTGTTGTAATTTAATTATCAGCAAGGAAAAACACAAGGTAGTAATTTATCTAGGTGCAGGGGATAGTGAGATTTTTCAACACCTTCGACATTGAGAGATTCAGCATTATGTTGGTTCATGGATTTAGAAGGAGGTGTTAGACTATGAGTCCATACAATCACAAAGTCCAAGATCACCTTTTTATGATTTCTCATCCTTATCCTTGATGAAGTGTCATCCTTGTCCACTAATGAGTTGCCAATGTGAGATCATATCTAGATCTAGAGGTGGTTACATCCATGTACTATATATTGGTATCATTAGGATGAATATATTGTTGAGAATGGCTTAATATTTATTCGCCAATTATTGTGTCATGTCTCATTGCATAGTTTAAAATGGTATCAGAGCTCCTTTGGTCTCAAGGGCTTGGTAGATCCATGGTAGCGATCCATGGAATTAAGGGCATGATAGCTCTTTTATGGTAGTGATACATGGAACTAAATATTATATAGAACCATGGTAGGATCAATATCATAGCTTCATGAGAGGTACCCCAAGCCAATTGTGTAAGTCGTTGGGGCTAGGATGAGCATGAAGAGTATACAATCTATACATGATGCAAATCGACATCCTTTTTTGAATGCAGACACAAAATGGCAAAGAGGAGGTCATACTTTTTTTGACTTCTTATTAATAAAGTTGTTATTGTCGTATTATATATTCTAGAGAAAATTTATCTACATCTTTGCATATGAGATGTCTCACTATTTCGGAAGAATGTCAACCTTGCTTTATGCTATTGATAATAATCTCTCTTGAATTGTTAATTGAGAATGTGTACTCTGCTAAGCATACATCAATTTGTGAGTTTGGTTAATGGTGGAGTGTGGTTATTAAAATCTGATGTAAATCTAGCAATACCGATCTAAATGCTTACGTAGATCTAAATTATAGATTTGTTGTATGCAACCATAGAATCCCTATTTTGCAAATCTGAGATCGATCCAATGGATATCGAATATTTGTTATCAATCTTTGAGCCATTTGAATCATCAATCATCATCTACATTACCCAACCTGGGGTGATTTATTTATATTTTTGCCTTGTGGAAGAAAAACGCAATGAAGAATGGCATTGACCCATCAATTCAAGTTTGAGATCTTGTGCATCTTATAGATCTGTGTGTGCAACAATTGCAAAATGTTGGAGGTTATGCCATCGTTGGTTTAGTGTGAGATATGAGGATAATCAACCACTATCAACAAACCCAATTAGTACTCTCGTACAATTACCTCCAGGAAGACATGTAGCGAAAGGATATGGGTGTTTGAAGAGTCAAAATGTATTCCATAAGTCAAGAAAAAATAAAAGATAAATATCACAGTCAATGTTGCGTGCAACAATAACTCGAATAGTTGTTTTAAAGTATCGGATTGAATAAATGATCAACTCCTATAACAATATGAATGGATCCAACCGAGGGTGAAGGTAGTTGACTTCTTGAAAGAAGTTTTATGTTGTTGATTTATTCAAATGCGTCCACTAATGTCCTAAATTGAAGACCAGGAAATCCAAACCTACAATCGCCCTATTCTTTAACAAAATCACTTGAGTTTAGCAACAATAATATCAACACAAATACCTCGTAGAGCAGCTCAGAAGGAGCAAGTACGGTTGTTGTACCGTGATTGCTTCAAGGACACCCTCAATTGGGCCATTCATAGGTGTTTATTATGGGACGATGCATCAAAGACGAAAGGCACATTTGAAGCTAACAAGAATGTGGATGATATTGATAGGATAGAAAATTTAATTGAAGCAAGCCCAGATTGCACCATTGATGTCACAACTTTCAATGTCTATGATGTTGTAGATTGCTACCCTCTCAAGGGTAACAACCTTCAAATGCCCTCGCAAGGGTGTCATGTTGTTGCTTGTATAAGAGATCGTGCTCATCTTCGTCGGATCTAGACAGACAACTTTTTTATCTCCACCATGATACATGATTGTGCTAGCTCAGCTATGGTGTAGCTCACTATCATCCCCACTCCTCAAACAACAGAGGCACTATGGTATGGTATGGCAAGCTCACTTCATTTAATATTCCACGTATTAATACCCATTTGGACATGATTATATAACCTCTTGACTCGTCGTAAAGTGGTACACTTCTAATGATTGTCTTTAGGCATTTCATAACATTATATAGTTTTATTACTTGCCTCATAGTATCTTGGTGAACATGTTTTCAGTTAGAAGTGTGTCACTTTCTATGTCAACTTATACCACTAGGTGTCTAGGGAAAATAGCACTATCCATATCCCAACCATGCTAACCACTTTTCACCACCCCAGTATCATTTGTTCCATCCGCATAAAACAATTCCATCTTAGTCATGTATGATTTCTCAAAGATCTGAAGGAAAGGTCAAAGTTAACGCCTAAATAAATAAAGCTATTAAGGCCAAGAGGTGACAAGCCCAAATATTAAGATTGAACAAAACCCTCATTAATAAGGCCAATGCCCCTAGTCCTTAGTTTGTCTAAAGAATATCTACAAAAAAGGGACTTGCTCAATAAATTGAACGTTTAGAAGAAAAAGGCTTAAAGGGTTATAGTAAAAAAACAACCCAAGGATGGTAACTCAATGAGTGAATGATGAAAATATATGAGAGTTTTATCTCTTATTTATACAATATCAATGACCTTTAATTATTTCTTAGGTCATAAAAGGTCGACATGGCCAAATTACAATCCAATTTTTACATAAATTCAATAATTAAAACCCTAATTTCACTTTTAGAGATGACATCATGCCCTTCTAGGATGACGTTAGACCCCCAGCATGGAACACTAGGCCTCAAATGCAAAACGCTTGGCCTTCGGAGGCCTCAAATGCTGCCACACGTGCCAACTAGCACGAAACCATCCTCATAAATACCAAACCCTAATTGGATGATGTCAAGGGTCAACATGATAACGTCAGGGGCCTTCAAGGGCCAATGTCATGGTGGAAGGGCAAGACCCCCCTAGGTCTAGGCCTACCAGAGTGTCTAGAGGAAAACGTTCTTTTTTCTTCCCGGTGCCATCCTCTGGTGTCTCTCTGCCCCTAGTTGGGGTCACAACATCCATCTACTGGGCTTTCAGCCCCATGGACATCCGAGCTAATCATCTCCTCATATGTACCTGTCCACCGAGCATGGGCCTGCAGCTACAACAAGTAAGCCCTTCATGGGCTCATAAGTCACAGGGATCATAACAATCCAAATCACATCCAATAATCAAATTGCCCAAACATGTGCATCAAACCCCCCTTTACCTAGAAGGGGGCTCAAAGATGTTATGCAATTTAACAAGTCAGGTTTGGAGAGGGTCTCGGGATGTCCTATTGGGCTAATCCTCCTCAAGTTTG
Source organism: Picea engelmannii (assembly GCA_009831015.1). Lineage (NCBI taxonomy): Eukaryota > Viridiplantae > Streptophyta > Pinopsida > Pinales > Pinaceae > Picea > Picea engelmannii. The sequence goes on from ML800089.1 coordinate 135,445, forward strand.
GGGTGTTTCCTAGGTGAAGACCAATCCAGGTCATATAAGTGTGTGAAATGGTGCAAGGGGAATGTTTGGGCAAAGGTTGCAGTGATAACGGGGGAATGTAGGTCTTGCCTGTGGGTGCCTTTGTAGAGGACGAGCTGCACCTTGTCATGGATGCCATTGTTTTCTAGCCCATTCAATATATTTTATTCTTTGTCTTGTTGCTTTTTCTTTTCAAGTGAATAGCTGGGGGACACTGTGTTGGCGTGGTGACCAGTGGTGACAGCATTACCCACAAGCACTTCACATAAATGAGAAGGTTGGCTCGTGATGAGAGCCCCTTTCTCTTGGCTATGCCACCAAGAGCCACTACCCTGGTTTGGTGACCAGATAGATGGTAATGTCATACAGCTACATGCCCATGGACCTAATAGGTTGGCTCATGATGAGACCTCCCATCCACCAACTAAACCTTGAGTTTTATTTTATCTTACGGGTCCCCTTTTCTTACTGAGAAGCCTTTTATTGCTTTCTCGAGAATCCTTGGGCGAAGCATCTCAAAGGTTTTATTTTGGATTTTAAATCTTGCCAGCTACTTTTACCCTCTGGGCCTTAAGCCCTTTCTTCCCACAAGGCAAGGTACAACCCTTCCTAGTGTGGCAAACCCAATACCTGAACCAAGGTAGGGGAAGATGAGAGGGATGATGATGAAAATTGGTAAGAATGGAAGGAATGGACGATAACCTTTCATAGACCCACCCAGTGGCAACTCATCCTAAAGGGAACCAGCTTACTAGGGCATTTTGTAACCCCCCCCCAAGGTATGAACAAGTTAAAGAGCATAATTTCCAAGAAAACATTACGAAATAAAGTAGAGTTCAGTGCAACATAATCAAATGCTTTGAAAATCAGAGTGACACATACCATGATACACGGACTCATTACCTCATGGAGCAAGACCCACTGCTACATCAGGACCAGGCTGGTGAGATGGATGTTGTTGGTGTTGATAGATGAGATGCATTAAAGAAAAGATGGGCCCTCCGAGGCCAAGCTCAAGTCATATGGCTCTCGGTACTCCATGTTTAGGACCTGTGGGCCTCAAGACATAATCTCCTTAGTTATCCCTAAGATAGGGGATAACAGGGTGCACCTCTCTTGGGCTATATTTTGTCCACATGTGTGGGTTTTACATTGTATTTTGACTTTTCTAGATGAATGTATCACTTCATGAGCATATTATTGATATTTTTTATTATTATTGTATTTTTCCCATGGTTTTATCTGGAAAATGGTTTTGAGCTCATAGTTTTTTAGCCAACGCATGGTTTTGTAACGTATTTGAGGAGGCTTCTCACTTGTAAAAAGAGATCTCCTCCATTTCATTTTCATTGGAGAATAAAGAAAGAAGTTCTTGCCAATTTGTTATAGTGTCTTTCTATTTAAGTGATGCTCCATTTTTTTTAAAAGGAGATGGATTGGGTTATCATCTTTGATGCAGAAAAGGGTTTTGCAAGAAAGGACAAGCCAAAGGGGTAAAACTCTTTTCTATGCCTTTGATTTTCCAAGTTCTTTTAAACGTGCTAATGAATGTCTCTAGAAGAAGATCTACATGATTTTTTCTTATTGCTTCATTGCTTGTTGAAGAAAACCTTGCTTGAACTAGTTGTTTGTTATATTTAGATCCAACCCCCATGAGATTTGATAACCTTTTGTTTTTCTCTAGCTTGATGCTTTTCTCCCAGCCCTAGGTGAGGGAAAACATACACAATTTTAACCAAGGAATATCATCACAATAAAAAGACCCCATGGCCCAATGGTAAGCCTTCTTTCCACTCAATCTTCAATCAACACTGAATAAAAAATTACCATCATCTTTTTTCTCAAGTTTTTAGCCTAATTATAAAATCTATCTTTGAATTCTTGCTAATCGATTTGCCATTTCAGTATCCCTAGCCAGCTCTTCAAGGGTTTGAGGTAGTTTTATTGTTACCTATTGTATCTCCATCAAACCCTAGGATTGTTCCTTGTTGTATTGCAAATCCAAAACCACTTCATCTGCAACTTTGTCTTCATGCCCTTTGGCCATTCTACTCTCTATGCAAAGTTTGCAAGGTTTCATGGTTTGATCTGAATTGAATCTTCTAAGTAAAGGGGAAGTTGCAAGAAATTTATTGTCTAAACTATCTCTGCTGCCAGGCCATACTCAATACTATTCCAACGACCTCTCGTCCTCGTAACATTGCCTCACTCTGACTAATATGCCTCTGTCAACTCAATGGTAATTTTCTATAACTATATCGACAAGTAGATATTGTTCCCTAGACTTCCTTTCAAGGGATAGTTTGAAGGTGTCCTTGTTGGATCATTCACCATTCACACCCTTGTTTGCACATCCTAAATTACCTCGAGCATTGAAGTAATCACACATATCGTTCCATGGATTCTAAGATTAAGGGACCAATACCCTAACACAGTGAAAATTCCAACATGTTGTGATTCCATACCTTTGAAATTTGTTGGTTCGTACTCTTTAATCCACTGTCATCATAACTGAGGTCATCATTCCTATGCAATATAAATGGTGGTTGTGATATAACTGCAAAAAAATCTATAGAAGAAAATCGAGGTTCATTTGGTCACTTTTTCAAGGTAATGTTGGCTAGTCCTTGCACACACGATCTCAAAATCCTTTCAAATTACCTTTAAACCTATGTATCGCTTCCTCTTTCCCTGCTGGTGAGAGGTCAATTAGCCACATCTAAAGTTTCAAAGCACTAGTTTGTATGAACAACGATAAACCAAGCCTAAAAAGTGACAGTCTCTTAGATAATAAAATCTGATGGCAACATTTATAAATCTTGTGACATTTAATCCTTGTTGACATCCTCATTGTGCATTCATCTATCGCAACAGATATACCTTTGTGTCGCTCATGACATACTTTATTGATTGGCCTAAACCTATTATAGCATGGTCTTAGCAAATTATGGCCATATCATTCAATTTATGTCCAAATCATCTAATGAAGACTTGATGACATTTAGCGGTTCGCATATACAAGTCAATGGTTCATTTAATGGTAATAGTTTGGTTTATGAAAAATGCATTATTTAGCAAATTTGTATGTGAGATATTGGTTGCCATCGATTACTTGTGATAATTGGTTCTTAATTGAAATACTCTAGCAAATGTGGATCTCGTGATTGGAATTACTAGAGAT
>ML800089.1:138693-157014 GCA_009831015.1 Picea engelmannii
ATTGCAAACAAGAAGAACAAATGCAAGGAAGGATTGTAGATCCAAACCCTAATGGATTCCAAAAAGTCAAGAGAAGGAAAAAAGAAAACAGTGGATTTGAAAGGCAGCCAAAATACAAAAACCCAAAAGAGGTTGCCATACTAAGAACCTTTTCTAATGCCAAAGGCCAAGAATGAAAGAAAGAGGGGGCTCCCAAAAACCTTCAACTATAAAACCCCACAGGTGAGGAAGAAGAACCAAGATAGGGAGCCTCAACATTAGCTGAGATAATGAGACAAATGGTTCCATCTATTAATGTCTCTACACCAAATCATTAGGTGAAAAAAGTAGAACCAGAAGAAGAAACCAAGGAGTTGGGAGAGAGACATAATCTTAAGATCTAATATTCTAAGGCAGCTTATGCTTCTATAACTTTCATTACAATTTCTTGTTTCTGTTAAAAAATTGTATAATGCACCACAAATCCTAAAAAAGAGTACAATGGTAACTCTTCACGTGTTGCACATCCTAAGGCTACCATATACCACCATCTATTTTTTACTTTGATGAAGCATGATTACATAAGAAAACTAGAGAAAAAAGTAACCAAGCGCCTTGTGATACTCAAGCAAAAACTGTGAGCAATATCTCTTACCACATAATTTGAAACAAAAACTCAATGTAACATCTCAAGAAAGTTAAGCCAATCTTATATGTACCCAATCTGAGGTTTTAATAAACTTCATCAACTTTCAAGAGATTATAGACTTTATTAAATGGCCTTTTCACAGTTTCTTGCATTGAAAGCATTCCAATCTAAGCTTTTGAGAAACTTTATCAACCTTCAAGACAATATAGACATCAGTCAATGGGCTTTTCAAAGCCTCTTGTTCTTGTATTGGACATATCAATCCACACCTTGACATCAAACCTATGCCTAAAATAAAAAGGGTATGTAGCACAACAATAGGGCTAGAGCATGGGCTTGATTTCTAACATGTCCATTTTTCATGTGGTATCAAAACTGGGTTGTTCAGGGGCCTTAAGACAAGGTGTTGAAGGTAGTGATCCACATCTTGACATTGAACCTCTACCTGGCATGAAAATGGCATGTAGCTTTTTAGTAGAGTCATCCAAACTCAATCTCCTTATACATATACAATCTAACATTAACCAACAAGAAAAAAATCGTGAAAGAGAGGGAGAACTATGTGGATGTGTGTCAATTGGGTCTAGCTCAGATGGTTGAGAGGAGGAATGCCATCACCCCTGACCACATTCAAATCCTGATTGTGACATGTTTGCTCTTCGTGATACAATTGTCAATTTGGGCTCTTCATGAACCAATTGTTGTTGGGGCTGGCAAGGTACCAGCAATCTCGTTCTCGCTTACAGGCTTGAGGATGGGACGAATTGTAATCCAAGAACAACCACAAAAAAATAAAAAATAAAACTATATAAATGTGTCCAAAACACAAACAATCGGATAGTTAACGTAGCCACTCACATTCACCAACTAATTGAGAGCTAAAACAGTCCTAGAAACTTTGAATAAACAAAATAGAAATACACATACGGACGCCAGTTTAGCTTTCCAATAAGCTATGCAAAGAAAAAAGAAAAAATAAAGCAGACTAGATCCCCAATTCAGACCCCAACAGCTTACATAAACAATTGCTCTCACCCTTGTCTGAATTAAAAATTGATCCATTTTGAAATTATAAGATTATACGTTATCAAAAAATATCACAATGGAGTGGTGTTACTCTGACTAATATTCTTAATCGTATAGCGTCAAACTAATGACACAGTGTGATCCAACATATGCACTGAAATTTAACTCAAGAAAGGTCTGTTGAAAACAAACCGCTTTAATACTAATAACTAACATAAATCCATCTTAATCCGGGATAAATAACACAAAAACAAAGCACAAATCTCTCGGTACTTTAGCATTACACAGTGATATATGGTCTAATAATAGTCTAGCCAGGCTTATGTGGTCTAACGTCCCTCTAACGGTTGAGAGAGGGACTATCACCTAAGAACCCATGTTCAAACCACAGAGGAAACGGAGCCCTGATGATGTGTATGAGTGGGTTGACGCTGACAGCCGCTAGTTAAAGGGGTTTGCCTTGATAATGCAGAGTTGGGATAAATAGATCCCCACCAATAATATTAGACAAAATAAAAACGTTTACTCTTAGAAATGATAATATTATAAATTTGATCAGAGAACAAACCGCGTCTGGCTTCTTTGCCGATTCACCCTTGCCGTATGCAGAAGCCGGTACTTTAGCGCCGAGCCTGACAGAATTACATCAACTTAGTCCATGATATAACACGAGAATGTAGACATCTGCTAACTTTGGAAGAGGTGCGAGGTATGGGTACTTACTTTTCAAGGTAATCCCTGAAAAACTTCAGAGATGGGTCCTGAAGCACGGCCGGATTGCTCTCGCATTGTTTAATAAAGAGCTTCAGTTGATTTACTTTGCTGGCGTCCATGACGCATGCGTTTCCAGAGCCTAAATCCTTCCTGAATCGATAAAAAGACCAAACCACATGAAACGACTGGGCTTCTCACCAATTTATAGATGCCAACTGAAGGAAAGCATCGAGATACCCTTGTGCCCTTCTAGTAGCTTCGGCTTTGCTTTCCAGAGAGAATCAATAGGTTATGCCTACGCTTAATGTTAAATTCGATGTACGGTCATTACTAGTTGTATAGAGAGAAGTGATGTGCTCTTACAATTGAGGTTTTGAATTTAATTGTACAAAGAGAAATGAGGTACTATTACAATTTGGATGGGAGAGATATTTAATTTTTCTAATTCTTTGAAATAATAAAATAAAATGAAAAAATATATATAAATAAATATATAACAATAATTATAATATTAACTTTAAAATATATATATATTATTATAAATTGGGTGTAGTTTGAGTGGGTAAAAGGAAAAGTTGTTTATTCTTTATATAGGTTTAAATCTCTTTTTGTGACATATTTGTTCTTCATAAGTTGATCGTTGTTAAAATGTCATGAAACTAATTTGATATGGTTAATTGGGTCCAGCTTGAGTGGTTGAGAGGAGAAGTTATTATCCTATGCATTTAGGTCCAATCCCACCTATCACATGTTTACTCTCTGTTGGTTGATTGGGGCTAGCAAGGTACCAGGAATTTCACTCTAAGTGCTCAAGGGTGGGATGAGAAGTTTCCAAAAAAAAAAATATTGCTATCGATTGTGTTTAATTTGAGTGGTTAAGAGTAGTTGTTATCCTCTCCATCCAAGCTCAAATCCCACCTGTGACATGTTTGTCCCACGTGAGTCGACTAGGGCTACCTAAGTACCAACATTGAGTGCTTATGGGTGGGACAAGATGTTTCAAACATTTTTAAGCCCCGAGACTTGCCTCAATAAGTTGGTTCTGTTATTGCAAGGACATTATCGATAATTTGGTGCACTAGTCCCCGATTCAATTCCCACGAGGTTAGGCGCACTAGGTGGCCAACCGTTTTACAATAGGAACTATCGTTAAAATTGGGAGAAGTGGGAAAGAGTTTCCCAAGGATTTATTTCCAAGGGGAACTAGTTTAATATGTAAAATAAAATGAAAAAAATCCACTTTAAATGTTTAAAAATTAATAATTGGCAAAAATAATAACAATAAATAAACTAGCATAGATCCATCTTCACTCATCTTTTAAAGCATTTAAATGTTTTTTATCACTCATAATACTTAATAAATGTGAGTTAAAATGGATCTATTCTAATAATATTCAACGAGCATGTTGACAGGGCAAAATGGTCAGTGTCAACAGCAGGGGTTGTCCCTGGAAGAGGGGCCTAATTAAACTCTCCCTCATTTGGTGTAGGAAAACCCATTTGTATTATGGCCCAGCAGTCATTACCATTTAGGTTTTTATCAGTTGCTACATGATCCACCGTTTAGAATTTTCAAATAAAATAAATGGAAATCCAACTAACTAATATGTTAATGCAATTGTCAACGTTTAAATTGATCAAAGCAAATTGTACTAGCAAAAACAACCTACCTTGGTCGTCACAACGGGCTTGGACAACAGGACACTAGGGAGGACTAGCTTAGCTAAACAAAGTGATGTATGCACAACCTGAGGTAAAACCAATGAATATTGATGGTGTGGCATTGAAAGTAAACTGGGAAAAACGGGACAAAAGGAGGTCAGGACCTCTCACTAAAACCCCACATTTAAGGTCAGCCTCGATGAATCATATATAATGATCAATCCATCTGGTTGGTAAACCAATGTACCTGAATCCATGCTCAATACACATCCCAGTGTTGTAGGTGTTTATGGTAAGGGACCTTGAATAGAGGCTCTAAGGGCATAACATAATTTTACATCTTCCCGACAAACTTGAAACTATCGAACCTAGTTGTTGGGTGTTGGGGATTTGAATTGAATGGGATACAAGACAATAGAAATATATGCAATCATTAACAACGAATTAGTTCATTCAGGGGTAGTAGGAGCGAGGAAGGGGGGGGTTAATCTATAAGCCTGAAGGTCAACCTATCATCAGCTTTTCTTGGGGATTAGGATCAATGACCAACAACGAAGTTGAGGCCTTGGATCTCTTCGCAAGCATTCATCTGGCTCAATCCAAGAGAATTCAAAACGTTGTTGTCTGTAGAGACTCCATCATGATCATAAGAGTGTTGGTCAAGGGGTCCATCGTAGGGGGTAACTTCTATTCTAGAGTCATGTCCCACTCCCTTGACGCTCTTCGGAAATTTGATAAGCATCCTTTATTCCACATTAAGCTAGAATTGAACGTCAAAGCAAATATGCTAACCAAGGTGGGAGCTAGGCTTGCAAAAGGTAACACAATAGTCAATGGGGTTTCATGGTTCTTCCCACCCCCCCTAAGCTCATGATGGTGGCAATAAATAGTATGGTTGGCCAACAGAACTCCAAATTTAATGGTCTGTCCCACGCACACTTCAGCATTCAAAGAAGTTATTTCGTGCTCTTCCCATGTGTGTTTGGTTTATGTTTATTAGGAGGGGTTGTGATGGATTTGAGCATTCGTGAAGCAGAATGTAGAGGTAATGGTTATGGGTATGGGCCTCACTAGGAAGCAGGTTATTCTTCATCCTCTCTCAGCTAGTACAACGACGAAACCTTGGCATACAGGTACCTTCGTTATTTCACTCATTTCGATCCTATTTTCTTTGGTTTATTTTGAGGTAACAAGGGAATTTGGTTAGTGGGTCAAAGTGAGGGCCTTTTGGTCAAGTGTTTTGTTGGGGACATTGGGGAAACTCATATTTTTAATTTCAGGTGCTAGGTATATCTCTTCGTCACCTCACTCTCTGGTTCCTGCGTTGTTTCTTGGCCGAGATAGGGTCTCCTTGTCGACATCCATCCGGCTATTACACTAAACTGAAAAAATTATGGGTTGTTAACTGTTATCACTTATCCTTACTCATTGTGTATGTGTAGCCCTAGCTTGTTTTTCATCTCTAACTGCAATTTAGAGCCAGCAAGCTTTCAATTTGGGCCTTAGAATGAGTTTTGGATAATAAGGGGGTTCCTTGTTGAATCTCAGTCTCCTCTTACTTCAATTGAGGGTTTCATTTATTATGGTTCTCTCTTCATTTTAAATTGCTTTGGATCATGGTTTAGAGGAACTTGTGAGTGTAGTCTGTGCAGTGGCTACAGGGCTTATCTTCTAGTCTGCAATATAGAGTTATTGGGAATCCAGTCTTTTACTAGTAGCCAACAAGGCATTTTTTTCCAACACATCCCTCCAAATGTCAATATTAAAATGTGTATGATCATAAACACAATCAAGGAAACAGTTAGAAAAACTTAGGTAAGGAGTAGAGCCCAGTTCAACACCCTCAAAAATTTGGAAATTGGGATATATGTTTTGACAATCTTTGGAATTAGGGAAACACATGTCAGTACACCATAGACCCACCATGGACTGAAATCAAAAGAATTATGTGAAGACATGAAGACATTTTTGAAGGTGCTGGGGTGAAAATCAGGGATTATGCAATCAAGTTCATTAATGTGGATAAGATGATAAATGCCTTTTTTCAATGAGTTGATTCGTTAGAGCTAGAAAGTCAACAGACCACTACCCTTGAGCACATAGTAGCCATGCGTCTTCAATGAATAGACTCACTATTGCAAGAGTGCAATCAATCTAGAGCTAGAGAAGAAGAAAGACAGTGAATCAATGAACTGGGGAGGATGGTAGCAAGCCTCCTTCATCGTATGGACTCCCTGGAACAAGAATGCAATCAACTTTAAGCAACAAAAATGCCACAACAATCTAATTCATGCTCTAACAATCAAATTACATGAACATTGCAAGCCGGAAACTCCAAAGAAGAACATGCAGGATGGGAGGTGGAACCAATGGAAACCAAAGACAATGCACCAAGCCAAGCAAAATTCCAGGAAGAACATGAAATGAATTAGCATCTTGAATGTACTTTAAATGTGTTTTGTTGTTGGGACAATTTATTAAAGTCTTTGGCAGTTGGATTTCCCGAATGTATAAGCATATGTATATACTTTTTGAAAGTAGGATAGTAGGAATGGACTCAGTTGGCTATGAGCCAATTTTTGTAACAATCTTGATTGTTGTATTGCTTTGGCGCAACCCCTTACATATATAAAATCTTCAATTCCTTAAAGAAAAAACAAGGAATTAGTTCATTGTGCTAAATATTACATTAACTCTAATGTAACTAATAACCAATTAAGAATAATATACAACTAAGAATGTAGGCTACCTTAGAACAACTACAGGAGGGCATAGAAATGAATGTAGTAAATCCAATATAATAATCTAGAAACAATTAATGAAGTTTTATTACATAAACCTCAAATCACAATGTCAATTCGGTTTAGCTTGGGTGGTTGGGAGGAATGATTATTAACCTCCCCACCCAAGTTCAATTCCCGCAAGTGACATGTTGAGTTCTTAATGAGTATATTATTGAAATGGCTTCGAGCCTTGTTGTTGACCGGCCTTGTGCCTTGAAAATTCTAGGGTTTACCCTAAGTACCATCCTCAAAATGAGGGGAAGTACTTGGGGGTTTTCCCCAGGCATGTATCCTAGAAAAAAAAAAAAACTCAAATCACAAACAACAAGTCAATGATAACCAACAAACATAGTTGAAAGTAATATTTCCATACCCAAACCAATAAAAATATTGAACAAGAGAGAGTAAGAATAAATATCGATTGATGAGAATAATCCACAACCAGAATTAGTCATTCTTACAGCCTTCCAATATACCTATGAATAGCAAGAATAATCTATTTCAGTAATAGTTTCATTCTTATAGCCTTCCAATATACCTATGAATAGCAAGAATAATCTATTTCAATAATAGTTTTGGCCAGTGATGGCTTATTTCTTTAAGAAATAAAAGATCAATTACAACGGCCCATAAAAGCCAATAATGGTTTTTCCTTCCAGTAAAAGCAAGCTAATTTCCCAAGAGGGGAAAAAGCCCCCAAACCATTTCATTTTCCAGTATTTATAGATTTCATCAAAATAATTGTTTCTTGATCTTGCTAACAGATGGAAATTTCAATTTTGCTTGATATGGCCGCCTCTTTTTCCTCCTTTTAATTGATGTTACATAACATTTAATTTTATAAGGTCCCTCCCTTTTACATTTTCACTATTCCATAAGGGTAATTATGTCCAATTTAAATATGTCCTTTGCATTTTCTAATATACCCATTGTTTATCATTGATATTGTCTTCTTCTTTTTATCGACATTTAAATGAAAGAGAATAAAAAATATGATCTGTTAATGCTAGGTGTCAACCACATTGGAGAGTGTAATCTTCACTCATAAATTTAATGATGAACTTTGATCCTTTGATGAAAGGTTGTTGTTATGAGTTTCAAATCCTTGTCACTTTGTCAAATCTCTGGTCTTGCTTTTCTCAGTTTCTCTTCTCTGGTCCAAACCATCTACCTTGCATCTATCTTTTGCCTCGAGTCATTTTTATGTTATAAACATGTTTGACACCTGTGCTTAATGTTCTTCATTAATGTTAGAGTGCAAGAATATAGATAAGCGTGGATTGTATTTCTTATTGATATGATACATCTATAAATACATTATCTTGACCTTTGTATTCGTCTTCCAAGAGGTCTATTGGACTCCTGATGATTTTTCATATTCACTTGTGTCTTTTCATATTCTGTATGAATAATACAATAATATCATAACCCTTGCGGATTATGTTTCCAACATCCCCCCCCCCAATCTGAAGGGGTTTATGTGAGTCCAAGAATTGAATTGAAATCTGGAAGTGGACAGTTGTTGATGGTTGAATATGTTCTCTGAATCTGGTGGTTTTGGGATGACCACAAACCAAAAGGCTAGCATAAGCTTATTTCTTCTACTAAATGGTGGTGGTGGTTTAAGGAAGACCACAAACCCTAGAAGTTCACTCTAAGGCTCAATGGTTCCCATAACATTTCCTAAGTTAGTTAGAAGTTGGAAGTCGATGTCTTCTGCTAATTGGAAGTGCTCTCAAATGATGGTTTAAAGATGACCATAAATTTTTCTCTAGTAGAAGTTGAAAGTCTTATACTAAATGGAGGTTTAAGGAAAACCACAAACGATTGTCTAGAATAAGTTTTAGGTCTTCTACTAAGTGGTGGTTTAAGGAAAACCACAAACCAATGTAGTGGTAAATAACTCTCACTTGTTACTGCTCGATTGATAGGACTTTGAAACTTGAAGTCTGGTTGTTAAGCATTGATGTTATTCCCCCTTGTTAGGTACAATGTGCCAAGATGCAAATCTTTCCACTACAAGATGTGTCAATACTCGAGAATGAATTATTCGGTATGACTGATATATCTTCTTGATTGTTGATGACCATTGCCAGCAAGTCATCCACCCATAATGGTTCTTTACTCTTGTAGATTTCTTGTAGTTAGAACATTTGTTTGAACGATGATTGTGTTTTCCACAATACTCACAAGGATGAAGATCAAAGCACCAATCTTCCATGTGGCCAACTCTCTGACAATGTTGGCATTTCAGATTCTTCTTTTGAACTGGAGCAGGTAAATATGAACCTTCTTGTGGCAATGCAACACTCTAGAACTAAATTGGTTTGGTATAATCTGTAATATGAAAGATGAATTCCTTTTCATATCCAATATCGGTTATGTTCTTATTGTTCCTAATTTCTTCCCAAGGTCCGATGATCGGCTTGGGAAGAAAAAATTAAGCTTCATCGGCATTCATATATGAAGCTAGATCACTGAGTTGCTTATGTATTGGTTGTTGATCTAGATTATCATCATCTTCTTCTTCGAAAAGACGGTTGTTCTGAACAAGGACTAGTTTAGAATGTCGAAGATTCTTTTGTTGTGTTTCTTCTTGTTGGAGTTGTGATTCAAGCTAGAGAAATTCGATTTTGTCCTGTGAATCTTGTAAACAACTTAGAATGTTAGTGAGAGTTGCTATGTCAATTGTGATTGTATTGTCCATAGAATAGAGTATCAGAGTGTTCAATAAATTTAATAGTTCATCAATGCGAGCCATGTAAACACTGACTTAGACCTCAAGGGTTTCTTGCAACTCCACCCTTTAACAATTAGAGTCTGCAATTCAAATTCAACAAATGAAGGGTGTCAGCTTCTACTGAAAATGCACTCATTCACAATGTAACTCAACTTTCAAAAAGTCTATTTGCAAGTTACAATCATTCTTAAAAATGCAAGTCTTCAAGCTTGGGCATGAGCTAGAAATGAATGTCAAAGAGAGAGCCAAAAAATTGATTTTCAATCAAGTTTAAGGGAGAGTTGAAAATGCAAATTCAACAAAGCTACAATCAACTTGCTTAAGTTCAAAATAGAGAGTTGAAATAGAAAGCTAAATTCCTTAAAAGATTTAGATTATGGGGCAATTATGCAAAAAGCTCGAAAGACTTACTTCTTAACTCTCGAAGGATAGCAAAAACCCGACATAGCTCAAGAATGAATGTTAAGTAATATGCAAAGCCATAAAAATAGTCCTCAAGACATCCACTAAAATGAGCACAATTATTCCAATGAGAAAAGAATGGAATGCTTGGCTGGTGTAGATCATTGGAATGAGAACGACCTCGAAGTTGCACCATGTTGCTTACATATATTCGACGAATCGTTGTAGACATATTGCTAAGAGCAATCTCACTATTCAATAAATTAATCAAAAAAATAAAAGGCACCCATTTGTGTAATCACCATGGCGTTCCATTTGTAATTGTTATCTCAGAAAATGAAAGCTTCTATCGTGATAAAAAATTGTTTTTACTTGCACTAGTCGTTTTTCATTATTGGGTGAATTTTATCAACGAGATTTTCTCCTAAACATTGGGTTTTTAAATCAATATTGAGAGGGCTTTGATATATCTTTAAATGACCTTTTCAACGCTATGATATATGCTTAATTTGGCTCTATATAGTGGCCACAATATGCATTTTAATGGTTGCATACCCCGCAATTTACAAAATCATGTTCTTATAGGATGAATATCCTTGAAACATAGATGAATCCTAGAAATACAAAAATACCCTTTGGTGCATATTTGAATCTAGTTTCAACGATGTTGAAATCATTCAAAATAGATAAATATTGAAGGAGAAATCGAAATTTTACCAGCAAACACTCCAAAATCAACGAATTTCCCCTTCAATGATGTCTTATCCTTGGATTGCATGCATTTCTAGCATTATTTCTTATTCTTCATTGCATCTCTTCTTCATTGGCTACACAATGGCCTCCCATGGAATTACAAGGCCTTTAAGACTAAACAACCTCGGATACTACTATTAGAATGTGCAAATATAGATAAGCGTGTATTGTATTTATCATTGATACGATACATCTATAAATACATTATCTTGACCTTTGGATTCTTCTTCCAAAAGGTCTCTTAGACTCCTGATGAATGTTCATATTCACTTGTATATTGTCATATTCGGTATCAAGTGAATACTACAATAATATCATAACCCTTACGGATTATGTTTCCAACAATTAATACATACAAAAGAAGTATTTATTAGGTCATTTGTTAATTCAAGTCTTGGGATTTGCAAAACTAGTTAACAACAAAGGGTTCACCTATCTAATGCGACATTACGCATAAATTTATCTTATGAGCCTTGTCACCACAAACACTGTAAATAAAAAAAACTTTCAAAACAAATCATTCGTTATTAAAAATAATTTGTTTAGATCTAATGAATCAACATGATATGATTGCATAGTTTCTGTTTAGTGTAAAAATGTATTTTTTAATGAAAAGATTTGTTATTACCCTTTTCCACCATGTATCCTATAAGGAAAGTCCTTTTGAATTTGTTTAAAAAAAAACTGAAACAAACTGTGTCGAATCAACAAAAATATATAACAAAAAAGTTGCATATCTTGGTGAGACTTTTCCAATAGTATAAGGCATGCCTAAATTAGAGATCGAGATCAAAAGTTATCATGAAAATATTGAAAGAATTTTTCCATTGATTACGAGACCTTTTAACTTTCACCGGGGAACTTTTTTAACTTGCATAGGGGAAATTTTCAACTTTTGCCTTGATCAGGGAACTTTTTAACTTCCTTAATCAGGGAAACTTTCAAATTTTGCCTTGATCGAGGAAATTTTCAACTTTCATTCGATCGGTGTGATTTTGAACTTTGACTTAGAAATTTTGGGGGGCCTTTTATGGGGAAAAAAAAAAGATAAAGTAAAATGAAATGTATTAAGAATGGTTTCTAAATTTTCCATATGTATGTTTATTTGCAGTGATTTAAAAAAAAATTATGCATGAATGTAAAAAAATGGAAAGAGTTCTCCGGCGAGGAATTTTTATTAGTCAAAGTTTAAAGTGAAGACTTGTCTCCCATGAACTTAAGAATAATTTCCACATTTTTCAAGCTCAGGAAAAAAAAACCTTTTGCAAGAATAAAAAGTTTGAATTTCTTGAAGTTAGAATTAAAAACTATGGAAATCATAAAAAAAATGTGCTTCATTGGCGAGGGAGTCAAACTACAAATTTTCATAGTTGAGAATGTTGGAATTGGATTATAAGAGTTGCATTGATTTCATAATCCACAAAATCTCACAAGTAGCCTATCTTGAAGGTTGAATTGTCATATTTGGTCGAGAGTGAAAAATGTGTTGAAGCTTTTTTTTAATGAAAGTCCAAGCCTCATTTAAAACACTGCTTTACCCGAATTGAATTTCGTCGGCTCGTCTTACATATTTGATCTAGGTGGATATCAGTGGCGGCCCACCTCTTCCACCAAGTTAGTGGTTCTCTATCTTCTTGGTAAATTTTCTATGGTTTTTCGGCTCCCAAACGTTTCGGTTCATTTTGAGGCCCTAAACGGTATGTTTTGGATATTCGAGGGGCCAACAATTGCCATGACATTCCCTGGCCCCATGCAAGAGTTGTAATTCCCGAACAGTTCTTTCCAATGAGCTATCGTGTGCCCAAAATGAAGAGTGCATGTAAAAGTTGAGCCTAGGGAAGTTGACGTATCAACTAACCACCTCGGGGTCTGCAATACTTTTGGCATTTCATCTTCTAGGGATAATGTTTAAGGTTTTTGTCTCTTTGTTTTCTAGGCTTCATGATAAAAATCCCTTTTCGACGTCTTTGTAATCATTTTTTTGCGAATGAGCATAGCCGACATCTCTTTCTCTTCATAGATAAGCTACCACCATTCTAGCCAGATTATGTTCTACAATATTATGTTATTTTATTCATTAACAAAAGTTGGGTTTCACTATATTTCTATGTTATGTGCCATATTTTTGTTTATATCTCATTTCATTCTCAATTTAATCCAGATTAGTGGTATTAGAGCAGTTTTCTCCTTGTTATTTCTCAGTGCATGTCCCTGATGAGGTCAGGGTATAGAGATTTGAGTCTCGAGCTAGTTTCACTTAGGGACGATTTCTCTTGTTGGCCAAAGCAACCTCCCATGGCAGAAGAAAAGAGAGATGATGAAGTAGAAGATCCTTTCAAAATGTTGCTCGAGGAAGCCCTCGTGCGACAACAGAATGAGATGATGGAAAACTTCACCCAGATCATTCGACGACTATCGACGATAGGTAAGGCACCTTCAATAAGCAATCGTTTCATAGGTGTGACGCCCATCAAGGTACAAGTTAACTTTGATATCCCCTTATTTGAAGGACAAGTAGATTTAGATGCTTTGGAGAAATCGTTGAATCTGTTGGACGGGTATTACTCTGTTCAAAATTTTCTCGACACTTGAAAAGATCACCTTCTCTCTCCTTAAATCCCTCCCCCATGTCAAAGATTGGTGGGAATGTTATTGGGAGAGACATAACAAAGACGAGTCTGTGGTATTCAGGATAGGACCCACTTTGGTGGCCTTTGTTTATTCCCTCAAGGAGGAGTTCTACCCTATCAGAAAATATGATGACTAGTACATGAGATGGAGTACACTAACATCTTCCATACCTTACACTCAAAGTTGGGTATCAGAGACTCCAAGTAACCCCTGATTCTAAATTACCTCGGTGACCTATGCAGGTAAGTCCAAATAGAGATGAATTTCCTGGACATATCCTCGCTAGGAGCTTCTTATCGATATACTGTCAAAATTGAGCAAAAGTTTAAGCAACGAAATAAGCATGAGTTTGGGTTTGCAAATCTACAACAATAGAAGCATGGCAAAGGTGGACCTAACTCAGAACAAGGGATAAATCAAGGAAGTCCAACCTTAAGATATCCAATCCAAACCGCAAGCAAAGAAGGGAAACGAGAAGATGAAGAAGGAAACTGGAAAGAGGTGTGAGTTCCACAAAAGGCCCTGACACAACATTGATGAATGTTCTCAAATTTGTCATTGTTGGTTGAGCTTAAATAAAAAGAATTGGACCCTGACTCACACTCTTATTCGGAGCCGGATAAGGGAAAGTGTATCATCAATACGGAACCTAGTGCTACCATCACCACCACAAATATTCAACCATATGAGTTCGAGGAGTCCGACGATGGGGAGCACCTCTTCCATTCACAGATGTCGGTGAAGGGAACCCCACTACATTTCATTGTTAACAGGGAGAGCCAGAACAACCTGATCTCAATTGAGGTCATCAAGAGATTGAAGTTATAGACAATGCCACACCCCCAACCATACACCATTGGTTGGTTGAGCCAGGGATGAGAGCTTTACATCAACCAACAATGTCGCCTATCCTATGGCATCAAGCCCTTCAAAGATGAGGTAATATGTGATGTTTTCCCACTCAAAGTTTGCAATGTTCTTTTAGGACAACCTTATATTTGGATTCTGGAAGCATCATGTTGTTTATGAGTTTCGACCTCGTAGTGTCATTATCACTCTAGGGTTCATCCCTACTCGGTACCCAAGGTAGTTCTGACTACTACGATTTCATTGATCTTGGAAAAACATTGCCAAAAAAAATCTCACATACTACAAAGTTTTCCCTCTTCATTATTCGGTCATAAGTGGAACAAAAGGTCACTGGGACCACCGCAACTTCAACACAGAGTCTCTCTACACAATAGAAACAGGTGGACAAGCTTGAAGAGGATTCTAGAGACCTCTTCACTTCACCTATAAGGGTGCCTATGCACTATTAGGTTAAACATCTCATTGTTTTGATACCTAGTGTTCCCTTACCCAATGTTCCAATATACAGATGCTCCCTTATGGAGAGCAAGGAAATAAAGCATCAAATTCATGAGCTCATCTACAAGGGCCACATTCAACCAAGCTCCTCACCTTGTGGGAGCCCAATTGTGTTGGTGTAGAATAAGGATGGAATATGGTGGCTATGTATTGATTATAGAGCCATGAATAAAATCACTGCCAAGTCTTGATACCTCATCCCTCTGATTGATGATCTTCTTGACCAACTCAAGGGTGTCAAGTTCTTCAACAAGATCGATCTGAAGTCAGGCTATCACCAGGTTCTGATAGAATCAACTGATGTATGGAAGATAGCCTTCAAATCCAAAGAAGGCCTCTTCGAGTGGTTGGTCATGCATTTTGTCTTAACTAATGCTCCAACGACATTCATGAGGATGATGGATGATATCTTGCAGTCATTCATAAACTCTTTCATGGTGGTCTATTTGGACGACATCCTCATTTTGAGCTAGACCTGGGTAGAGCATTTGCAACACATTCAGCATGTCCTGAGCACCCTGCAACAACACAAGTTATACATCAACCTAGAGAAATGCTCATTCGGCATGTAGATAATCCAATACTTACGATATATCCTGGATGAAAATGGGGTGCATGTGGACCTATCAAAGATCCAAGTCATTCACGATTGGCCAGCCCCCGATGACTCTAATAGAGATCCATGGATTCCCGGGCCTCGCCAACTTCTATTGCAGGTTAATGTTGGGGTTCTCTCATATAGCTTGGACCTTAAGTCAAGTGACCAAGGGTGGAGCTAAATCCAAGTTTACCTGGTCTAAATCATAGAAGAAAACATTCGAGGATCCGAAACATAGCCTCTATTATGCACCTATCCTCGCATCGCCAAATCTATGAAAATCGTTCGAGATCGAGACAAATGCCTCAGACTATGCTATCAGTGTCATCCTCACTTGGAAAGGACATCCAATTGCTTATCATAGTGAAACATTATCTAATTTTGTTCATAGGTATCCCTCCTATGACAAAGAGATGTACTCCGTTGTGCAGGCATGCCAACAGTGGAAGCATTACATTCTAAAAAAGGAAATGATTATCCACATTGATCACAAGCCTTTGCAATTCATGTAGATGCAAGGGAAGTTATAGAATGAATGCCACCAAAAGTAGTCCACATACTTGCAATAATTCCATTTGAACATCAAGTACAATAATGTCAGCACCAATCAAGTAGTGGACTACCTCAGTCGACCTCTAATTGCAGCACTGACCATGTTGGTCAACTCTCACGGACATGATGTAAGTTTTAAACCTGTGAAGTAAAACAATGCATACAAATTCTTAAGTAAAACATAAATTAATTAATGAATCATACACATAATACATAGAGATTTACGTTGGAAACTCTTAATCGAGAGAAAACCAACCTTCCTTGGTGTCACACCTCTCAACTCTTCATTGTATTAATTTCACCATTTACAATATAATATACACAATATTTTAGGTATTCTGTAGCTACCAAAACCCTAATCCCTTAATCTAGGATTAATTTAGAAAACCGTTAAAAATAGAGAAAATTACTAAAATAGTGAAAAACGCCCAAATAAATAATAATTTCGAGGCGCTTCCTAGATCCGAACACTTCGCATAACCCCGAGGGGGGGAAATCTTGACCCTCCCTCGGGCAACGCCCAATGCACACACCCACAAGGAACAATAGTGGGTGGGATCATCAAATCTAACACACCCATCCACAAGGAACAATAGTGGGTGGGATCATCAAATCTGACGCACCCACCCACACACATGCAAAGAATATAACACCTACCCAACATTCTCCCACTTGTTATTTCCTTTGCATACAAGGGGTCATATGATTACATAGTGAACAATCTAGGGAAGCGATGCCCTTTATTTCTCTACACCGGGAGAACTTCTCAATGCTCACAGACTTGTCAATGAATCTGCAACATTCTTCAAAGTGTCAACCTTCTCCAACAACACCTTCTTGTCTTTAACCATGTCTCTCACAAAGTGATATTGAACATCAATATGCTTTGTCTTTGAATGATAAGTTGGGTTCTTTGTCAGGAAGATTGCACTCTTACTATCACAATCTAATCTTACTGCTTGTTGTACCAACCCAACATGAACTCAATCTCTATAACCATACCGTTTCCTTGCTTGCATGCATGGTTGCCATGTATTTAGCTTCTCTAGTTGAGAGTGCCACTACAACCTGTCGTTTTCTCATCCAATTGATTGCTCCTCCAAATAGGTTAAACACATACCCACATGTAGATCTTTTGTGATCTAGATCTCCAATTCAGTTTGCATCAACAAACACATGTGTGTCCTGTTATCTCTCCAAGAAACCCTCTGTGGTTGCAAACCAGAGGTGCTTGGTAACTTAATAAATGAATTGTTTTTTGTGTTTTGTAAAGTTGGATCAATGGGATAACTCAATTCAACTATAGCATTCAGACATCAAAGTGATAAACAAATAGACAGTGCTCTCCAAGATTGGTTAAACAGCAAGATAGCTTAAAGTGGATGAAAAAAAGATTGCTCATAAACCAGTGCAAAGCAGGGCTTAATAAACAACTAAAGAGACTGATAATAATGTCATGAACCAAACAATAGGATGACAGCTATTCAAGGTTAGACAACAATATATCAGTGAAGAAGAAGTATGGAAAACTGCCATCAAAATGGAAAGGAACCTGTGATCTGTATTATCTCATGAAAAGTCTAAGTACAAGGAGCATTATTGTATCCAGAATCGAACCCCAGGTTCATGTTTTGTTCTGATATTTATAAGATTACAAAACAACCATCTGATCCTAAAAACATGGATCAGGTCTACTAAAAATAGAAAGTAAAACTGTTTGCAAGATACAAGGAATATTTCCTCAAAAAGTGGTAGATCTCTGATTTTCCTCTTGTTGCATGTTGATGATGTGGAGACAGCCTTCCAAGGCTAAAGTTCTCTTCTTCTGCTGAAGCCAAGTCGAATTGATTGAGCTGGCAGGATACCCTGTSTTTTAGTTCAAAGRAAATTACCCTTTTACCTTTGAAATCGTTCTTTTCTTCATCATAGACCAAAAATAGATGCTGGAATGAGTGAGATAATTCATAAGACACCTATTGGAAAAGGTTTCATATCATTTCATCTCGAAAATCTTCGACCTGTGCAAAAACTTGCTCAAATTCTGCACACAGTCACTTTCGGTGGTTGACTGGCACATTTTTCGGGTAGCTTAACCACCGAAAGTCAGAATTTTCAGAAAAACTGTCTTTTGGAAAAATCAATTTTCTCAGCCATAAAATATCCGTTTTGCACGTTCCAATAGCCTATCGACATCTACAGATCGTAAGCTTTCCAATGGTATAATCAGATTTGGATTTGGAGCTAGGGAAGCTAGTGAAAATTTCCCTTCAAGATTAGGCATATTTCCTTCAAAAATGCCGGTGCGTTTTTGAGAGTTAACATGTCCAACACTCTATCTAATCTTAATCTTCCTTGGTAGCACAATCCATAACTAGAAGTGCCACACAAATACCTAAAAACCCTCTTTAATGTTGTCCAATGCTCCTACCTTAGTTTTGACATATACCTTCTCAAAACTCCCACT
>ML800090.1:0-18163 GCA_009831015.1 Picea engelmannii
TTTTTTCATAATGGGCTTGCAGAGTTCCCAAATATCACTTCCCAAGCTCAACATTCTTACCATGTGCCAAAAATTGTCACTATCTTCTATGTAATTCAAATCTTCCCTAAAATAGAGCACACATATGATCTAAGTCATCCTTTTAAAATGCACATAGATGGTTTTATATTAATGTGAAATATATAAATAAAGGTAAAAACTTGTAATCCTTCATACGAATAATGACATCTTGAAATCTAGCAGTCCAACATCAAATTTAAATGAGAGAAACAAACTGGCCCAAATGGCACTTTAGGCCTTTTATGTCACTTCAAAACTTTCCTACCTAGATTTGTAAAATTCACTTAATGCCCATAAAACATTCTTCTAGATAAAGCCAATTATTCTAGGTTTAACAATATTTACATCCTCACAAAAGTGATGTGTCAAAATTTCTCCAAGAGTATTTTATCATCATTGATTTCAATAAAATTGGTAATTTTTTTCCATTATTGAAAGTTGTCTAGCAACTTTTGAAATGAAAATAAAGTTGATAAAAAAATATTATGGAAACAAAAAAACTATGCTAGATTATATTAATTAGGCTTCCTCACAAAACCCATGTGCCCTAATTTTAGTTCTCTGCTCCAAATTCCCTTTCCATAAATTAAAATTCCTCAAATTTGGTCATTTTCAAGAATTTCAAGATGGAATGATTGAGTATTGGAAGTAGGGGTTTTCAAACTATGATAATAGATAATATGAAGGATATCATCATCATTGTGAACCTCATCATTGACTACTTGTATCATCTATTAGGAATTTGGGGGTGGATCTTTGAATGAAGGAGAAACTTGTATATTGAGCCCACATAAGTAACAACATACCTGACCTGGAACACTAAAGATACAATTGTTGGGAATGTTTCCCCATACCCCACCATAGAAGAGCTACCTCATTTATATTGGGCTTGATACACACTGTGTTATTTTCATGACTCCTTGTATTAGTGTCTTGTCTTAATCTTGTCCTAATCATCCTAGTATCCTTTGCAATCCAAAAAATAGCCTTGGTTTTTCAAGTTGAACTTGGAGTTTTTTTAATAGTGCTCAGTGGTATTGGATGTGAAAAAAAAGTAGAATATGTTCAACTTATGTAGGTTCTTGTCTCTTTTACTAGTTTTTCCATTATCACTAGATTTTTTTCCCTCCTTTGTTTGCTTCAATTAGGGTCATTTGGATTCGATGAAACTAAATATAAATATTTTGGTAGGATCACACACATAAATATTGCAGGGAGCATAGTAATGCAGTGAGAAAAAAAGTGGTGAGGATCCCATAGTTCCCCCACCTACCTTATGACAGAAAGTTCATTTCTTGACAATCCATATAGGCTAAATTAAATGCGAAAAAACTAGGCAATAAATTTTCAAAAAGACCAAAATATCACAATCCTTTAGGCCATCATTAACCTAATCCTCCTTGTTGATGATTAAATATGATCCCCAAGGAGGTAAATGATACCTAATTCTTATAAGTGGTTTTCATGGGAAAGAGGGATGGAAACTTGTATACACTAAGTGTGGGGATACTAGAAGTGGCATTGAGATCCATAGTTAATCTAGTTGATTAGTGAAAAAAAATTGTCACATGGCATCACAAGTTTGGGCACATTGGAACATAGTCTTCAGAAGTTTTGTCCAATTAACAATTTATGTATGGACTCAAATTGAGGGTATTAGTGGAATTCAAGATTTATGAGGGATGCAAGCTTGAGAAGCATCATAGACACTCAATTTATAAGGATGAAATGTATAGACCAAGAGGAATGATGGAACCAGTGCACTCAAACATCTACAAGTGAATTCAAGTGTTGTCACATAGAGGAGGAAAGTATTTTATCACATTTATAGATGATCTTTCAAAAAAGACATTTGTTTACTTTCTAAAAATAAATCATAAGTCTTTGAGCATTTTAAATTTTTCAAAGCCTTTGTGTAGAAACAATTGGGAGACCATTGAAAATACTAAGGTGTAATAATGGGGGAGAGTACAAATTAAAAGCATTCAAGATTTTTTTTCTCTCATGAAGGGATCCAATTAGAATATACTTCGCCATATTATTTGTAGTGAAACAAGGTAGTGGAGAGAAAAAAATGGCCTATGGTGGATAATTCAAGGTGTATGCTTAAAATTTTCATAGTAACAAATACCAAAGTATGGAAACCACAACCTATACCTAAAGTATGTTACCTACCAAAGAATTGCAGAAATCATTGTTTCRAGTATGGTATCGAAGGAAGCCAAATGGTTARAATTTGAGCACTTTTGGTTTTCCATTATATGCATACATTATAGATAWAGGTGAAAAACATGGATGATAGGAGMACAAAATGTATTATGGTTGGTTATGGTTAAAATGAAACTATTTATAAATTGTATAGCCCAATATAACATTCAATGATTGTTGGCAGAAGGGCAGACCCAAGGTTCACTCCAAGAGTGCACCAAMAAGCCCTAGCTACTAGCCCTTTCGGCAACACATGTGAAGTAGATGCAGTCTCACCCGAAGYTGTTATGAGGGGGTTGTAGGACAAAGATGTCTACAACCAATGGAATATCAAGTGGATTGAGTACAACAAATACTCCATATGCATCAACACTTATCAACTAGATCTATCCTGCACAGTTATAGATCTGATCTAACACAACAATGAAACTAACCATATAACAACAACAGAGATCAAAGCATCACACACACACACACAACACAAGGTATACATGGTTCACCCTCTCTCTAGGGCTACACCCACAGAACTGCGCTTATAATATATTAAGATAAATCCTATAGTTCTGATTTGCGCTCTTAGACAACATATATTCTCTCTTATTCTCTCTTCCTCTATCGTCCTATGCACCCAGCTGCAGGATGTGATCCTCACACCCATCTGAGGATATTACAACATCAGGAAGAATTCACTCTCATCACTTCCTCTCTCACAATACAACAATCTCTCAATCAACAATACTCAATATCTATGCCCAACAATAGTACCCTTCCTTTTTTTGACCTAGGTCCTCTTGACCTCTATTTATACATTATATTCCCTCACTGACAGTCTTAGGTCGAAACCTAGGTGTCAAAAACCCTAATTACCAAAACCCTAGGTGTCTAAAACCCTAGGTCAACTTGACCCACTTTTCCCGGGCTTCCCCTGCCTGTCTCTCCTTTCTTTCTATGCAGTGGTAACAGTGAATTTCCCCACTTTATAGGTTTTCCTCGATCCATATCCCTTGATGATCTATCATCCTTGATCTTCTCATCTAACGGCTAGATTTTCCGTACTTTACTCTGGTTTTTCTTCTCTTTTGCTTACTTTGACCCAGTGACAATCATTGTGTCTCCCATGCAGTTCGTGTTTGACCTTTTCTTCCCCGATCTTCTCTTGCTTCCATATCTAAGGGCCAACAAGGCCCCAACACTCACCAGTGACTCGTCTTGAGGCACTTCAGATCAGATCTTTCTATTTTACTTCAAATTTCTACTGCCCAGTGCAGTCTTTGCTTTCTACTTTGTGTCTCTTTCCTTCCTTTATGCAGAATGTATTTTCTGTATCTGGTACCCAGTTTCAACTGCACCTGGTACCTAGACCCTTACCCTTTTGTTTTTATTGAGAGATGCGGGGAAACTAGTTTTCATAGTATAACTTCAGTCGACTCTTGTTCACCAATCCTTCCTTCCACTCTCCATTCAATGTCTTCAACTGCCCAACTCCTCCTTCTGTAACATAGGCAATCTCATAAGCTCCGAGCCAATGCATCCTAAACTTCTCTGGGTGTCTTATGAACTTACTGCCATACGCCAATAATAAGTCGCCTTGCTTGAATGTCTGCTTCTTGATGTGCCTGTTGTGATATGCCTTCTCTCATTATTTATGAACCTGTTGGTGGAATCCTGCAATGAATTGATCTTCCTCCAATTCAACCAACTATGCTATCCTCTCCTGTACAACACTAGTATCATCCATGTCTGTAAATGCAATGATTCTTAATATTAGTACCAAATATTCCATTGGGACAACAACTTCAAGGTCGTAAACCAACTTGAAAGGGGGCTGCATTGTTAATTTATTGCAAGTGGTTCTATAAGCCCAGAGTATTGTTGGTACTCTTAAATGCCAGTCATCCATGTTCACTTTGCAAACCTTCATCAATTCTATTTCTAATATTTTGTTGAATGCTTCAACCGTTCCATTTTCTTGTGGGTGGTAAGGTGTACTCTTCTAATGGTGAACTGCAAATTCTTCAATCAGGGCTTCCACTGTCTTATTGATAAAATGGGTGCATTGATCACTCATAAGGATCTCATGGCATCCAAATATAGTTATTATGTCATCAAAGATAAAGTGCATAGATGTAGTTTCACTACAGTCCTTGACTGCTCTTTCTTTGGCCCATCTGGTTAAGTATTCAGTCACAGTAATGATGTACCTTTCTCATGCGTGCTTCCCTGGTGGGTTTATAGGTCCCACGAAATCAATGGCCCATTTTTCAATTACTTGTAGGGTCATTTGTGGTGCTAATGGAAATTCATCTCTTCGGGATGGTTTTCCAACTCTTTGTCATATATCACAAGCTCTAGCATAATCATTAGCATATCTATGTAAGGTAGGCCACCAAAGGCCAACTCGCAGGACCTTCTGCGTAATTGCTTTCCCTGCATAACATCCTCCTGCGATGCCTTCATGGGATTTTGCAAGGATCAGTAGGCACTCTGCCTCCATAACGTGTCTTCTTAGTATCTCATCAGGTCCCATATTGTATAGCTAACCTGCTATCAGTGAGAAGTCTGCAATGTGCACCACGAGATGTTTTTTCTAGTGAATTGTATACTCAGTAGGTGTTATCCCTGTTGTTAGGAACTAGATGATGTCGATGAAGTGGTCATCGATATTTTTAATGATGAGCAATTGTGCATCTGGTAGTGTATCCTTCTCCATGTTCCAACCTTGGTAGTGGGTTCTTCTGCATGTTCCAACCTTGATAAGTGGTAAGGGCCCTTCTTCATTCTTCCTGGCTTAACTATGATCTCAAAATCATATTCTCGAAATAGCAAGAGCCATATGCATATCCGCCCCCACAACACTGGTTTATTAACTAGGTATTTCAGTGCAGAGTGATCTGTGAACATTTTAAAGTGTCCTCCCAATAATTAGGGACAAAATTTTTGTAGTGCATATACCATGTCCAATCCTTCTCTCTCTGTGGTGGTGTAGTTAACTTCTACTGTGGATAGCTTCCTTCTAGCAAAGGCTAACAGGTGATCAATGTCTTATGTTCTTGGTTGTGCCAGTACTACTCCTAGTGCAATAGAAGACGCATCTACATGCACGTGAAACTCCTTGCTCCAATCTGTAAAAACTAGAATGGGCGCAGTGACCATCTTCTGTTTCAGTGAGTCGAAGCTTTGTTGGCATTCATCTTTCCACCCATACTATCAATCCTTCTTCAACAACTTCTGCATTGGTGCTATAATTTGGAAATAACCTTTAATGAATTTCCTATAATAGACAGTGTGTCCAAGTGCAGTGCGCAGTTGTTTAACTAAAGTAGGAGGTGGAAAATCAACTATAATTGCAAATTTAGATGGATCAACCAACAATCCCTGATTGCATACAATATGGCCTAATAATACTCCAAATGGTGAGAAGAAGATGCACTTCTTCAAATTTAAAGAAATTTGACACTGCCTACATTTATCCAACATTAGCCTTAAGCATTTAGTATGGCTTTTCAACAAACTAAATACAGTCCAGTCATCAAAATATGCTTCTAAAAATTTATGCAAACTTTTTTTGAACGCTTCGACCACAACCCTGGAAAAGATGGTTGGGGCATTCTTCAGTCCAAATGGCATTGTTGTGTATTGAAAGGATCCCCATTATGTGTCAAACGTGGTCTTATGGTAGTCCTCCTTGGCAATCCTGATCTGATGGTATCCTGAAAATCCATCTGTAAAATAATATACCTCTTGGCCTCCCACATTATCTAATGACGCAACCCTCCCAACCCGCAGGTCGGAAGTCCACACACACAGGATATTTCTTCTTCCTTTGGCCCGAAGAGCCCTCAACAATTGGCTCTTCTGTTTCCCTTTCGAGAAATCTGCACCCACAAACAACCTTGATAAATTTTCCCCCTCTTTATACTTCAGGAGATCGAACTTCGTGATTTCGCGAATCTGGTGATCAAGCGCCCTATCTCTCTATTCCCCGAAACTCGAAAACAGTCAACACTTGACCCTTTCTCTTTCTATTTTGGATTTCTCCTTATCGCGATTTTAGGGGTTGCGATGTCAAGCAACTTGTCCCCTCGACTCCCGAAACCTGATTTACTGAAACTCCAATGCACTCGCAAGGTTGACCTTTCAACAGCCCTTCGATCCATTGGGACTTCAGACTTCACGATTTCGTGAATCCTGATGCAAAGGTTTCGGGACATCACCCCATGAAACCCTGAGATGGTCAATGGAATTGACTACCTTGTCGATAGTGCGCCACCTGTCCACCCTGTTGATCTCTATGGCCCACACGATCCTTTCAGCCCTTCGAGACTTCGCGTTTCGTGATTTCGCGAGTCCTGTTGCAAATATTACAGGACTTCAATTTACAAAACCCCGAAATAGAAATCCACGGGTAAATCCAATGGCTCCTTTTGGCTTGAATCTATGACTCTACTTCTCCTGAGCTTGAACCCCTCGAAATCACTCGTCGTAACTCCCCTGCTCCTCCGTGAGATCTGATGGCTCATAGGACTTTGCGAATTCTCCACAGAGAATTCCAACCATCCATCTCTTTCCTTCAAAAGGACTTCTGCAACTTTTTACCAAGTGGTTTTTTCCACGGTACTCAACTCCCTGCGACACAAACTTGCAATGCCTTCTCACTGTTCCAATGCACAAACTTCCTGTGCTTCCTTCGATGACTATGGAGACTCTATCCCTTCTGACCTTTCTCCAACTCTGAGTCTTGAATAAGACTCATGCATGCACTGCTTGCAGAAAATTTCTTAATTACTCCAAGGAATTGAAAATCCTTCGACTCTGCGCACTCCCTGCGGCAACAGTCTCTCAATACTTCATTCAGGTTACAAAAACACGAAACTCTACTCCGCCTGCACACACCTTGCACGACTCTTGTGCCTAACTACACTTCTGTGAAAATGAGAACAATTGTTGTCTCTCCTGAGATTTTAAAGGTGAACTCTAACTTCTGTCGATGCACTCCTTGCAGGAATTTTACTCACTCAGGAAGAGAAACAATCGAAACTCATTTCTTACTCTTCCTCTCAAATTTCAAACATTCAACAAGAAATCATTCATACATAGCATAAAAGCAATTGCATGACAGAAAGAGTAAATCATTCATGAGCATAACATTCAAAAATGCATACACAGAGAATATTGGAACACCATGAGTCTGAATCAAAGCCTTTTTGTATTAATCCAGAACTTCTATACATGGAATTCTTCTACACAACTCTCTTCTTTTTCTCTTCTATGCTCTATGCTCTCAATTGGCATAATCTCATTCTTCTTCTATGTTACAATACATAATGATGGTGTCTATATCCTGTTTCCCTCTTTCATTCTAAACTGTCTAATCTACGCATTAAATTCTATCTACTTGCATTAACTATCATAAATTCCTTCTACCTACTAAGGATGAGAGCGGATCGCTCAAGGTTCATTTACATTTTACAAGTGTGCCTCCACTTGATGACTTCATTGATGTTTCAAGATATTTTCAAAATTTTCACTGGGTGCTTTTCCAGTTGTCTTTTATCTCCACACTGGCTCGCTTGAGATGCTCCTGCATCATACTCCCTTTCTTGAAAATTTTCTTTGGCTCCTGTCCATGAGCTCACGTATGGCATGTCCATGCCTCTGGATCTCTACTTTGTTCTCCCAGCTGGCATCTTCAACTGGATGGCCCTTCCACTTGACCAAATATTCAAAGTATTTCTTTCGCCTGGTCTTCTTGTTGACCCTTTTGTCTAGTATGCACTCCATTTATAGCTTTTCTGCAACTAGCATTTGTTTTTTCCATTGGAATTATGGTTGTTCATTTCCCATTCCTACTTCCTCAAATTTATATGGTTACAAATCAGAGATATTGAATATCGGATAAATTCCGATCCCGTCGGGTAATTCAATCTCGTAAGCATTTTCCCCAAATTTCTTCAAGACCTTACATGGTCCGATTTTCTTCATCTTCAGTTTATTATATGTTCCTCTCGGGAACCTTTCCTTTCTCAAATGTGCCAGAATCAAATCACTAACTTCAAATTCAAGTTGTCTCCTATGTTGATCTTCTTTGTGCTTATATTCCTGGCTCGAACTCTGCAATCGCTCCTTCACCTGGTTGTGAAGTTTCTTCATCGCCTCTGCGAAATCTTCTGCACTAGCGCTCCTAATCGCAGTCTGTTCTGAATCTATCAGCTCAGAATTTCATCTCGGATGCATGCCATAGACAATCTAAAATGGACTCTACCCTGTTCTTCTGTTAACTGAGTCGTTATAAGAAAATTACATCTGCGGTAATATGTTGTCCCACTGGCCGTGGTGTTCTGTCACCGGGCTTCTCAGCAAGTCTCCTAGACTTCTATTTACCACTTATGTCTGTCCATCCGTCTGAGGATGATAAGATGAATTGAATGATAATTTAGTTCCCATATTCTTCCATAAGTTCCTCCAATAGTGTCCTACGAACTTAGTGTCTCGATCCAAAACTATGCTCCTTGGTAAGCCGTGAAGTCAAATGACTTCTTTGAAAAATAGGTTCGTAATGTGAGTTGCGTCACTGGTTTTTTGACATGGAATGAAATGTGCCATCTTGGAAAATCTATCCACCACCACAAAGATTGATTCAAACCCTCTTTTTGTTCTTGGCAACCCCAATATGAAGTCCATGATGACTGCATCCCATGGCTTCTCAGGTATGGGCAACGGTTGATAAAACCTTGCATTCTGTCTCTTTCCCTTCGAATGCTGGCAAATTCTGCATCTGTCCATGAATCTCTTGACATATGCTCAGATTCCTAGCCAAAAATATCACTCATTCAACTTTGTGAACGTCCTGTCATGACCAAAGTGCTCGGTCGATCCTCCACTGTGTTTCTCTTTTAGCAAATTCTCCCTCATGGAGCATTTTGGAATACAAAGTTGATTAAATTTAAACAATAATCCTTCCTAGATCATGTACTCTGCCCATTGGCTTCTGTCTCTAATAATTTGATTCTCAGCTGCTTCGTATGCCCCTTTAAAATCTGGATCATCCCTGTACATGTCCCTGATATCATCAAAACCCAATGTTTTGACTTTGAACTCCTGTAATAGCAAATATTTCCTGCTCAAAGCATCAACAACTTTGTTAGCAGTACCAGAAATATGTTTAATCACAAAAGTGAAGTTCTGCATGTATTCAACCCATTTAACATGTCTTTGATTCAACTTTTCCTGTTGAGTCACAAATTGCAATGCATGATTGTCACTGTATAAGACAAACTCCTTGGGAATCAAGTAATGTCTCCATTTCTTCAATGCCTGAATAATAGCATAAAAATCCTTGTCATAAGTGGAGTATTTTATCTTGTCTTCATTCAGATTTTCACTAAAGTATGCTATCGGTCTATCTTATTGACTCAAGACTTCCCCTATTGCAAATCCACTTACATCACATTTCACTTGAAATGTCTTTTGGAAATCAAGCAACACCAGAATTGGTTGTTCTGTGATCTTCCTGTTCAATAGATTAAACCTCTTCTCAACTTCTTCTGTCCAGTGAAAATATTTGTGTCTTTTCTTCACTGTATCCATCATTGGTGCACTAATTCCGCTGAAATTTCTGATGAACTTTTGGTAGAAACTAGCCAATCTGTGAAAACTTCTCACCTCAAATATACTCTTTGGTGACGGCCAATTCTTGATTACCTCCACCTTATCTGGATACATCCTCATCTCATATGTAGAAATAACAAATCCCAAATAAATGAGCTCTGTCTTCATGAATGAGGACTTCTTCATGTTTATGAGTAGCTTCTCCTATTGTAATCTCTACATCACTGTAGCCAAATGCTTCAGATGTTCAGCTTCTGTTTTACTAAAAATCAATATATCATCAAGATATATGATAACAAACTTTCTGATGAAATCCCTTAGGACTTCATTCATCAACCTCATCAAAGTACTTGGTGGGTTCATTAAGACAAATGGAATAACAAGCCATTCATACAATCCTTCATTGGTTTTGAATGTTGTCTTCCATTCATCACCTTCTCTCATGCAGATTTGATGATATCCACTTTTCAAATCAATCTTTGAAAATAATCTTTCTCCACTCAAGAAATCCATCAGATCATCCATCCTTGGTAATGGAAATCAGTACCTGATGGTTATCTTGTTGATCAACCTGCAGTCAGTACACATCCTCTAGCCTATGTCTTTCTTTGGACTGAGTATTATCGGAACAACACACGGACTCAAGTTTTCCCTGACCAAACCTTTGTCCAACAAATCTTGGACTTGTCTTTTGACCTCTTCATTCTCCTGCGGCGTCAATCTGTACACGGATTTGTTTGGAAAAATGGCTTCTAGTATGAGATCAATATGTTGACTCACCCTTCTAATCGGTGGCAACAAACGAGGTAGTTCATCCACTATTATGTCAGCAAACTCTTCCAGCAGTTCCTGAACCTCTTCTGGTAAATCATCTACCCTTGTGTTGGTTAAAATAATCTTTGGTTTCCTGACCACAATGAATTGCAGTTCCTCCTTCTTCTTAACTTCTGTAAGAAGTTCCTTCCCACTCATGAGAAGTACAGTGTTGCTTACTTCAGGTTTCACCTCCTTATCCTTGATTGGAAGCAACATGTGAGTCCTCCCATTCTTCTCTACGGTGTATGTGTTCATTCTCCCATCATGAATCACATTCCTGTCATATTTCCATAGTCTACCTAGCAAAAGATGACAAACATCCATGGGAATAACATCACAGAGTATCTTATCATTATATCCGCGTATCTTAAATTCAACTAAACACTGTTTAGTGACAGTTACCTGATGTCCTTCTTGTAGCCACAAAACTATGTATGGGCTTGGATGATCAATCGCCTCCAGCTCCAGCTTTTCTACCATCTCTGTTGAAATGAGATTGTCTGTGCTACCACTGTCCACAATGACCTTGCATACCCTATATTTGGTTTTGCAAGCACTTCGAAAAAGTCTGTTTCTTTGGACTGAACTCTCCACCTCTTTCTCTGGTTTCAAAAGAGATTTTTGCATCATCATCGACCTTCCGCCTTTAGCATCCTCTACCTCAAAATTCCGCCTCTGTGCTTTGGAGACGTGGGTCTCACCTCCTTCTTTCTTTTTATCTAGACACTCATAAGACTTGTGTCCAGTCTTTCCGCATGTGAAGCATGTTATCACTCCACCTCTTCCTCTTCCTCTACCTCTAGTATGAGGAAAAATATTATTATCATCATAATCTCCCCTCTGTTCAGTATGCTTCCCTCTTTGTTCAACATATTGCCCTCGTTGTGAGCTTCCACCTCTCTCAGTTCGAGTCTGAGGTTTCATCCAGTCCTCCTTGGGTTTCTGATTTTTATCCTTTGCAACTGATTTGCCTTTGGGCTAACTTCTACCTTGGCCTCTTTGACCGTGCTTTCGACTCAGCTTCTCTTCAACTTTTAGAGCCATCTGATAAGAATCTTCCACCATTTGGATGGTTATCATGCTCATCTCATCCTGAATGTTGTATCTCAGGCCATTCATGTACCTGGCAACTTTTTCATCATCACTTTCCCGATGACCTTCCCTGATGTTCAACCTGTAGAATTCTTCAGTGTATTCTTTTACTGTCATCAGCTTCTGTCTCAAGTTTTGCATTTTTTGAAACAGATTAATCTAGTAATCTCTGGGGATGAATTTTTCCTTCATCTTCGCGATCATTCTGTCCCAACTCTTGATCTTTTTCTTGCCTTTGCAGCGTTTGTCAGCTTGTAGCTCATCCCACCAGAATGTTGCATGTCCCTTTAATCTCATGACAACATGTTTGACCTTCTTGTCCTCTTCGACATATTCATAGTCAAAATATGTGTCAAGAGCTCTAATCGAGTCTAGAAGCTCTTCTGCATCCAAATTTCCCTCATAAACCGGAATGCCCATTTTCACTCTTGCACCCATTCTTGCAATAGCTCTAATCAGGCATTTGTTTACTGCATCTTCGGCTGCAACTTCTTCCCCTTCATGTTCAACTTCAATTTCACTTTCAGAATCACTAACATCCCTAGAACCGACTGTGCACCTCTATGTTGTCTCCATGTCTTCAAGTCTAGCGCGTAAGTCACGCATCTCTCTCTCCATGGCTGGATCAGGCATCTGTCTACCCCTTCTCCTTGGAAGCATGGTGAATTCTCCTTTTCCCTGCTACAGAAAGCAAAGAAACCTTTATGTTATCTGATACCAAACCTGACACAGCCCTCCCAACCCACAGGTTGGAATTCCACGCACACAGGATCTTTCCTCTTGCTCTGGCCCAAAGAGCCCTCAACAATTGGCTCTTATATTTCCCTTTCGAAAAATCTACACCCACAAACAACCTTGAGAAAATTTCCCCCTCTTTATACTTCGGGAGATCGGACTTTGCGATTTCGCGAATCCGGTGATCAAGCATCATGTCTCTCTATTCCCCGAAACCCGAAAACAGTCAACACTTGACATTTTCTCTCTCTATTTTCGATTTCTTCTTATCGCGATTTTGGGGGTTGCGATGTCAAGAAACTCGTCCCCTCAACTCCCAAAACCCAATTTACCAAAACTTTGATGCGCTCGAAACGTTTATATTTCAATAGCCCTTCATTCTATCGGGACTTCGAACTTCAAAATTTCGCGAATCCTGATGCAAAGGTTTCGGGACTTTGCCCCACGAAACCCCGAGATGGTCAATAGAATTGACTACCGTGTCGATAGTGCACCACCTATCCACCCTTCTGATTTCTATGGCCCACACAATCCTTTCGGCCCTTTGGGACTTCGTGTTTCGTGATTTTGTGAGTCCTGTTGCAAAGATTATAGGACTTCAATTTATGAAACCCCGAAATAGAAATCCACGGGTAAATCCAACGGCTCTTGTTGGCTTGAATATACAACTCTACTTCTCCTGAGCTTGAACCCCTCGAAAGCACTCTCCATAACTCCCCTGATCCTCCATGAGATCTGACAACTCACGGGACTTCGCGAATTCTCCACAGAGAATTCCGACTGTCCATCTCTTTCCTTCACAAGGACTTTTGCAACTTATTACCAAGTGGTTTTTTCCACGGTACTCAATCGCCTGCGACACAAACTTGCAACGGCTTCTCAGTGTTCCAATGCACAAAATTCCTGTGCTTCCTTCGATGACTGTGGAGACTCTATCCCTTCTGAGCTTTCTCCAACTCTGAGTCTTGAAGAAGACTCCTGCACACACTCCTTGTGGAAAATTTCTTAATTTCTCCAAGGAATTGAAAATCCTTTGACTCTGCACACTCCCTGCGACAACAGTCTCTCAATACTTCATTCAGGTTACAAAAACCTGAAACTCTACTTTGCCTGTGCACACCTTGCACGGCTCCTGTGCCTAGCTGCACTTCTGTGAAACTGAGAACAATTGTTCTCTCTCCTGAGATTTTAGAGGTGAACTTTGACTTCTGTCGATGCACTCCTTGTGGATAAACTCCACTGCACTCCTTGCAAGAATTTTACTCACTCAGGAATAGAAACAATTGAAACTCATTTCTTACTCTTCCTCTCAGATTTCAAACATTCAACAAGAAATCATTCATACATAGCATAAAAGAAATTGCATGATAGAAAGAGTAAATCATTCATGAGGATAACATTCAAAAATGCATACACAGAGAATATTGGAACACCATGAGTCTGAATCAAAGCCTTTTTGTATTAATCCAGAATGTCTATACATGGAATTCTTCTACACGGCTCTCTTCTTCTTCTCTTCTATCCTCTATACTCTCAATTGGCATAATCTCATTCTTCTTCTATGTTACAATACATAATTAGGGTGTCTATTTCCCATTTCCCTCTTTCATTCTAAACTGTTTAATCTATGCATTAAATTCTATCTACTTGCATTAACTATCATAAATTCCTTCTACCTCCTAAGGATGAGAGAAGATCGCTCAAGGTCTATTTACATTTTACAAGTGTGCTTCCACTTGATGACTTCATTAATGTTTCAAGACATTTTCAAAATTTTCCCTGAGTGCTTTTCCATGTGTCTTTTATCTCCACACTAGCTCGCTTGAGATGCTCCTGCATCATCTAATAATTCATCAGTGCATGGTGTAGGGAAAGGGTTATGCAAACATGCATCGTTCAATTTCTTAAGGTCCACACATATTCTGATTTCTCCTATATTCTTGTCTTGTACCACCATAGGGCCGATCCATTCTGATTCTTCGACAAGTTCAATAATGCCTACTTCCATCATTTTGTCGAGCTCAATCTTTACTTTTTCCTTGTATTTTGGATTCAATCTGTAGGGTCTTTGATTGATTGGATTCACATATGGCTTCAAAGGTATTCTCATCTCTCCCATAGGTCCTTTTATTCCCTTCATATCAGTAAACTTGGTTGGAAACAAGTCTTGATATTCGCACAATAATTATGTAATTGTTTCAATGGTAGGAGCATCCCAATAATCTCTGACATTGGCAAGCTTTGGTGTCTCCTCTATTCCAATATTGACCTTTCTAATATTGATTGTCTATCCAATAAATGGTAATTCAACTCTTGGTCCCTCCACATCTTGTTGGCCTTGTGTCTCTGCGATGTTGACCATCCTTGGGTCATCATCGTCATCTGCATTGATATTATAGAAAGTCTGCAATTTCTGGAGAGGCACAGTCCATTCATCCTCCTCTTGTTCCATAGGGAGGCTAGTGTTAGAATATAGAGGATTGTGCTCGTTTAACCATTGATGATACCCTTGTCACCCAACCACGGGCCTTAAGCCACCCTCCGAGCACCTTGACCTTTAACGAGAAGAGAATTTTGGCTGCAATCTATAGCCAAGAGAGGCTAAATGCACCAAGAAAAATAATAGAAACAAAACTGAACAGATGATCCCATCCAGAAGCTAGCGCACCACTCTCCCAGCTTTCCCAAAAAACTTGTGCACCAATATTGTTGCTGCCTGCAACTGCCTACGTAGATATTGCTCTCACTGCAACTACTGAGATGACAAATAATGAAACTGGCATCCTGTATTCATAGTGGACTGGCTAGTCTAACTGGGGCCGACCTGGCCAGTCTAACTGGGCCGACTTCTCCTTCTGGTCATCAATAAATTCAATAAAAATATATTTGTTCAGCCGACAACCTGTCTAGGGTTTCCTTCAATTCTTTTCTTCCTACTGGAGGATTCTAATCTCATCATAGGTCATAATAGAGGTTCATACCTCCCGAAGCTACCATAATATTAACACTCCCTCCTAGCTAGGGAGGTATGGTCTTGAGCACAACAGACCATTCAACTGGTAGTACCACGAGAACCTGTCATTATTATCTGACTAGATAATCTCCTATGACAATTGGTACAATATCAATTTATAGAACACACCTGTGTCTATTCCAGTAGTACACAACTACTCAGACTTTGTGAAACACAATCACAAACTATCCTTCATAACAAATAACAACCTGCATATAAACAATGTTATGATAAAAACTATATCATCTGGGCCAATATTTCACTCACATATATGAGATATGAAAGAATTTCTGCCACCACATTAGTCTTCATCTGCATAGAAACAAGGTTATGATAAAACTGAATCATCTGGGCCAGTCTTTCACTCATGTCTGTGAGATCTGAAAGAATGTCTTCCCTCAGTATAGAATATCAACAATAATCATCTGGGACAATCTTTCACTCACATCTGTGAGGTCTGAAAGAATGTTTGCCCTCAATATAGAATATCAACACTGGGATATATGCCCCATTCTTCTCAACCAAGGAAGAAGGATTGTTTCTGATTTCTGAACCTGGACCATTTCCCACCCTGGGCCATTCTTCCGACACTAAACAAAGTGTAACCTGGAGAGAATGCGTTTGCCCTCGAGAAATGCTTGGACCATTCCTTAACTTGGGCCATTCCTCCGACACTAAGCAATGTGTAACCTAGAGAGAATGAGTCTGCCCTAAGGAATGACTGTCCTAGACTATTCCCCACCCTAGGCCATTCCTCTGACACCAAACAAGGTGTAACCTAAAGTGAATGAGTCTTCCCTCGAGGAATAACAATCCCTGATTGTTGAGCCTAGACTACTCCCCACCCTGGGCCATTCCTCCGACACCAAACAAGGTGTAGCCTGGAGAGAATGAGTCTGCCCTCAAGGAGTAACTGTTCGGACCATTCCCCACCCTGGGCCATTCCTCCAACACTAAACAAGTGTAACATGGAAATAATGAATCTGCCCTCGAGGAATGTCTATCCTGCATCAACCTCCAAATGGACGATTCTTTGAAACTGCTCACAACTGTGAACTTCGAAAGAATGACTGCCCGGCGAGGCAGACCATTCTACTTGACCACTACTCAGAGTGACTGCCAAGAAGAATGACTATTCTAGACCACTCCCCATAAATGGGAAGTCAGTGTCTATGATACATCAGAAATTAGTTTTCCTCCCATGTTAACTACGATGGGAAGCCACTGTCCGTCACAAATATCAATCCACTTTCCGAACAGGAAAGCATCTATCCAATATGGACTCTTACAAAAATAAATAACATTTCAATTCTCCCTCCTAACTGGAGAGTTATTTTAATCACAGAAATAAATATTTTTGCGTACCTTCTCTATCCTAGAGAGTCTTCCCTTTCAGCTAAGGGAGTTATTTCCACAATCCCCATCTTCTCTTGGAAATATCCAAACTTGATTCTAGAAAGAGGCTTTGTCAGGATATATGTTTTCTGCTCATCAGTGGGGATATACTCGAGCTTTACCTCTCCTTCCTGGACTTTATCTCATATAAAGTAGTATTTGATCTCAATGTGCTTCAACCTTTCATGAAACACTGGATGCTTGGATAATCTTATACAACTCTGATTATCACAATATATAGTGATTGATTATGGAGTCTGATCAAATAAATAGGATATTAACTTCCTTAGCTATACTACTTCTGTGCAAGCTTCACAAGCTGCCATATACTCTGCTTCTGATGTACTAAGTGTGACAGACTTCTGCTTCTTGCTGCTCCAAGATATCATAGCGGAGCCCAAGCTAAAACACATACCTGAAGTACTCTTTCTGTCTTCTGCACTTCCTTCCCAATCAGAGTCTGTGAATCCATGAAGTTGGATATCACTGGATGCGGTATATTTTAAGCCATAGTTTATTGTCCCATGAATATATCTTAAAACATGCTTTGGAGCTATCCAATGCTCTTGTCTCGGTTCCACCTGGAACTGACTTAATGTATTTACAACAAAGCAAATATCTGGTCGAGTATTTACCAAATACATCAATGATCCAATTAGCTGCCAATATAGAGATGGATCTACTGGATCAGAATCTGGGACTTTCATTTTCCTTATATTTGCATCCATAGGAGTGTCCATGGACTTACAGTCCATCATTCCAAACTTCTGAAGGATCTTTATTGCATATTTTCCTTGTCCAAGGAATACTTCACCACGCTTCTGCCATACTTCTAGTTCCAAGTAATAATGCATGAGACCTAGATCTTTCATATCAAATTCAGAGGCTAAATCCTTCTTGCACTGAATGATTAGAGATTCTTCACCTGTTATGAATAGATCATCAACATATAATAGTAGAATTACAGGTGCATTGTCCACAACTTTGTAGTAAAGGTTTGGATCTGCATGACTCTTGGAAAAGCCAAGTCTTGTTAGATAACTGTCCATCCTGGCATACTAGGCCCTTGGAGCTTGCTTGAGTCCATATAGAGCTTTCTTCATTCTGCAAACATGAGTTTCTCTAGAGTGTACCTCGAATCCTTGAGGTTTTTCAATATATACTTCTTCTTCGATATCTCCGTTGAGAAAGGTTGTCTTTACATCCATCTGGTGTAGATTCCATCCCATGGAAGCA
>ML800090.1:20095-42044 GCA_009831015.1 Picea engelmannii
TGGTCATGCCTTGATCCCAAACTTCAACTACATCTTTTCTCTCTTCTGAGAAAGTCAATAGGTGCGCTGAGTTAGGGCACATCTGGATATCTTCTTCTTGAGCAAGATGCTCCATCACAAGATGTCGGATCTGAGAATTAGGGTTTCTGCAACTGCTACTGCTAGTAACCCTAGCTGCAGTTCTTTGGAAGCTGCTCCTGCTAGTAACCCTAGTGACAGTTCCTCAATGAGCTCAATACCTAGCGGTTATGTTTCCTTCCAGTGTTTTAGGCTAACTTAAGGGTGTGTGGGCCCATAACCTGTTAGAATATAAAATATGGTGTGCTCATTTTACCATTGACGATACCCTCATCACCCAACCACAGGTTGAAGCCTCCCTCTGAGCACCTTAACCTTGACTTGAGAATTCCTCCAGAAGAAAACCCTAGGCTAGATAGCCAAACAAGGAGTAGCGCATCAATCCCCAAGGATAGCGCATCACAAAAAAAAGATGATTAGATAGTCCAAACCCTAGCCAAGAGATATCCAAACCAAATACTGAAACTTGCTACTGCTGCAACTGCAATTACAACCCTCCTCCAAACCTGCGCACCAACTGCAACTGCAGTGCGCACCAACTAGGAAAACTGCAGTCCTGAGATGTTGTCAAATGAGAACTGGCACCCTGTATTTATAGTAATCCTGCCAGTTTGTTGGGGCCGACTTCTCCTTATGGGTATGTGTCTGTTCAGTATATTATTATTAATTCTGGCTGACTTCTTCTCTTGGAGGCTAATAGCCTAATATAAATTATCTTCTTGAGACGACAAGGCTTCTAGGGTTATTAGCCAATTCATTAGGGTTTCTCTTGCTTCTCTGAGTCTTCTATTCTCGTTAGGTTCACATGTGGGGGTAAATACCTCCCGCAGCTACCATAATATTAACAGCTAGATGCCTCTTCAAATACCTTCTACCTCACAATATGTAGTGCTTGGTCTACTGAAGGATATTCACTTTCAAATAAAAAGGTGGTAAAAAAAATTTGAATCATACCTTCCCAATCTATGGTGATGAGGCACAATTTCGCTTGAAGGTACCAGTTGATAGGGGTTGTATCTAGCGTGTTAATGAATCTGTGCACCCATTTTTCTCAAGGAATATGTCTACAGGCCTTTTCACAGCTTCTTGCATGGTCCTTTGGGCAGATTCGACCAATATACCTTACTTCACAGCTTATTGCTTGTGCTGAAAACCATGTTGTCATCAAGGTTTGGCATTGTATCCAGTCTGTGATGTTTCTTTTGTGCATCCCCCACCATCTTGCTGGTGTAGCTTTCATGGCCTCATCCATTTCCAACAATATCTATTGTTTTGGTACACTTGTTTCAAAATATGAAAGGAAGGTTTCTAAGGGGTTCATGCCATCAAATGTGGGTAACTTACTCACTGTTATGTCGATCCAGCGAACTTCTCTAGTTAATATAACACATCGTTTGGTAGATATTTCATATATATGGTTCTGCCAGTTCTCCAGTGCTTCTTCTGAGTCTGATGAACATGCATTGTCACTTCGCCAGCTCAGATTCCCATCGGTTGTAGGATTGATATAATCTTGTTGTTAGGTTGTTAGTTTGTAGATGTTTTCCAATTCGTATGCATGGTCCTCTTCTCTGATGGGCTCTATGTAACACTAACCCTCATCTGGATCTAATGGTGCAATGACCCTAAGGCCATCTCTTTCAAAGTTCATATGTCTTTTCTTCAAATCAACAACAATAGAGTTGTTGAAAGCCCAATCGATTCCAAGCAATGCAGGGTAAGGGAAACTATCATCAACAATTTCAATTACTTCAAAATATGCAAAAGTTCTAACTCTTTCGATGTCCACCAGGACATGCTCCAATCATTCAAATGGGCTGGCATCTTGCTGATTAGCCATACAAGGTCTAATAGGGGAATATATCAGCTTGGGTTTTCCCATCAGTGCCCAAGTTTTCTTTGTCATGACATTGACCTCTGATCCTAAGTCGAGGACCACATAATCTATATCATAATATCCTATCTGAGCATTCAGGTGTAATTCTTTATTTTTTCTTCTCTTCTTGCAAATTTGGTGTACTTCCTTATTCAGTAAGGGGTTTGTATTAGTTATTGCACAGTGTTCCCATCCTGAATTAACTTAATACAAGCGTACAAAAATTTGATGAGTTTACTTACCTCTTTTCCTTCTTTATGCACAGTTGACTGGTCAAATGCCTAAGGAATTCCATACTATTTTATTTCCGGTCATGTTTTTTATGAGGACCCTTGGTATCTCTCGAACTCTTGTCTCGCTTCCTCGAATATTTGTCTTTCTTTCTTTGCATCAAAAGCATGAGTCTTCTCTGCAGCTTTCCTAATACCTGAATCTTCTCCAATCTTTCTTTCGATTGTTCTATCCTCTCCTATAGCAGTTCCTCCTTGAGTAATAATAGAAACTCTAGGGTCTATTATACGAGGCTCAACATATATCATTTGTACATGAGGGTTCTACTGGGGTCCTCGTCTTTCCTGAAGCTTGGCTAGAAACACAGGGCAGTCTTCAATAACATGCTCGAAGGAGTTGCAATAACTATAGGTGGTGCAAGGGTTCTGACAGTCCCTCACTAGATGTCCTGGCTACGTGAAATTGTAACAAATTATTTTTCCTCAGCCTTGACCTATACCTCCTCCTCCTCCTCCTCCTCTGTATCCACTGCAAGGATTGAAAGTTCCTCTTCCTGGGGAATTGTACTGTGAAATGTTTCCTTCTTGGTGCACTTCACCTTGGATCTTGTATATGTCTCTTGGTCTTTCGTGCATTAGGTCAAAGGCCCTACAATCTCTATCATCATTCCCTATGGACTTATAGAATGTGCAATACAAGTTTGTGGGTGTTTGAACATACTTCTGCATATAGTAGCACTCACCATGGCGATGCCAATTTTTTCATACTTCGCACCAGGGTAGGTTAACTTACTTCAAAGGGCTCGGTGCTATTGAGGATAAATACTCATGAGAAAAGGGATAGTGTTCCTTATAATGACCTTCATATCTGCATGTTACACAACATATATATTATCTGTTGTCCTTCCCCTTGTCCTTCTTCATATCCTCGACATGCAGAGACAAACTAGTTAGCTGGCTTAGGATCTGGTTTATGCCTGAGCTAGATTCTCCCATAGGTGTTGATTCAAGCTTCATGGAAATCTCCAAAGCTTCTACCTATGATGCAATCTTCTGATGCATAAAGGGAACTATAATATTTTGTAGAAGATCAACGATGAACCATTCCTTGTTTTGTTCATCTAGGATCTTAAAATTCAATCTTCAAGTTAAGGTTTTGAATCTTTGATCAAACTCCCAAACAGGTTCAACGACCTTTTGCTTGATCTCTTTCAGTTCTATGATACATTGTGACTCCAACTTAGGTTTCTTAAACTCTGCAATCAGCACGTTCTTGATATCATTTAGTGGCTTAGGTTGCGCAAGTCCCTGGATAAGCTTCATGTACCAATTTAATGTGCGATCCCTCAGTGTGGTGCTAAACTAGTTTATTTTAACAACTTCATCAGTAATGCTTTTAATGTTCCATACATATTCACATAGGAACCAGTGTTGATAAGGATCTTCATATCCATCTCCTCTAAAAATAGGGAGCCTCATCTCATCTTCCATGGAGCTACCTAGGCTTCCTGTCTGAGTAGACATTGAACTGCTTGTAATAGTACTCTGCAGACTCTCGTGATTATGACTATTCTGATGGTTTAATGTTTCTGAAACAACAGGGGGTCGTTATTACTTACTTTAGTAGTTTGCACAGTTCATGAGGTTTCTGGCTTACTTTGGCGAAGTTCTTCCACTTTCCCTTCTTCTATTTCGGTGGGTTCTGAATGTTCTTCATCTGTCATATCTACCTCTTCCCCAATATAGAAACCCTCTTCTCCGTATTTTTTCTTAAACAGGTTCTCAAGGTGAACCCCTCTGAATACTCTTCCAATGCGTGTATGTCCAACTTTTGTGTCGTTGTCACTATC
Organism: Picea engelmannii; assembly: GCA_009831015.1. Lineage (NCBI taxonomy): Eukaryota > Viridiplantae > Streptophyta > Pinopsida > Pinales > Pinaceae > Picea > Picea engelmannii. The sequence continues at coordinate 24,130 of ML800090.1, forward strand.
CGAGTTTTTGAACATTATCCTTTTCAAGTCCAACCAATCTATTATATCTTCAAGATGTGGTTTTCATCCAAGATAATCTTGATTCTTAACTTCAGAAAATGTAAAAATTTCAATGTAGGCCCTTTGAAAAAGTATCTCTCAGCTTGGCTATATGATTCTACTTTGTCAACAACAAATTTGGTGATATATCCTCCAATCGTACTATCAAACCAATAATCTATGGCTCTCGAAACAACATAATCAACTCTCTTAACCCTTTGGATCAACATCGATGTCCAAGCCACAAGAGGTCTAGATTTGATCTCAAACTGTGTATCATCTAATCTAGCCAACCACTCATGTAGCTCCTAATGGATTCCTCCGAAGAAAATCTCGTGAATGTCGGTGAAAATGTATCTTTGTAGCCAATCCTCAGTACTCAATTTAGGGTTTTTGTTCTGGGCTCTAGCGAAGTCCCTCTCCTGATCTTCTATCCACTTTTGAATCTTTGTCTTGGATGGGAACTACCTTAACATTCCCTCACGAAGATTCTGGTCTTGGCAATGGAGCCATTTGTTGGCACAGGGGTAGACCCAAGGTTCACTCCAAGAGTGCACCAACAAGCCCTAGCTACTGGCCATTTCGGCAACACTTGCGAAGCAGATGCACCCTCACGTGAAGCAACTATGAGGGGGTTGCAGGACAAAGATGTCTACAACCAATGGAATGTCAAGTGGATTGAGTACAACAACAACTCCATATGCATCAACACTTATCAACTAGATCTATCTTACACAGTTATAGATCTGATCTAACACATCAATGCAATTAATCATATAACAACAACAAAGATCAAAGAATCACACACACACAACACAAGGTATACGTGGTTCACCCTCTCTCTAGGAATACGTCCACACAACTGTGCTTATAATATATTAAGATAAAGCCTGCAATTCAGATCTATGCTCTTAGCCAACATATCTTCTATCTTCTTCTCTTGTCCTCTATCATCCTGTGCACCCAGCTGCAGAATGTGATCCTCGCACCTAGCTAAGGATCATACAACATCGGGTATATTTTTCTCTCAACACTTCCTCTCTCACAGTAAAACAATATCTCAATCAACAATACTCAATATCTATGCCCAACAATAGTACCCTTCCTTTTTTTGACCTAGGTCCTCTCGACCTTTATTTATACATTATAGTCCCTCACCGACAGCCTTAGGTCGAAACCTAGGTGTCAAAAACCCTAATTACAAAAACCCTAGGAGTCTAAAACCTTAGGTCAACTTGACTCACTTTTCCCAGGCTTTGCCAGCCTATATCTCCTTTCTTTTTGGGCAGTGATAATGGTGGCTTTCCCCGCTTTTTGGTTTGTCCTTGATCCATCTCCCTTGTTGATCTTTCATCCTTGATCTCCTCATCTAATGGCTAGATTTTTCATACTTCGCTCCGGTTTTTCTTTTCTTTTGCTTACTTCGACCTTGTGACAATCACTGTGTCTCCCACACAGTTCACGTTTGACCTTTTCTTCCCCGATCTTCTCTTTCTTCCATATCCAAGGGCCAATAATGATTACAAGTTGAGATGTTTATTTATGAAGTTGCATTGTTAGCGAAGCATCTCGATAGCGACTACAAAGGTAGGAGAAGCATTAAGCTTTTGGATGTCCCTTAAATGGAGATAATTGAGGAATATAACGAGGGAACTTCAAATGAAGATAATCCTTCATTTTGGGAGAGTGTATAAGTGAAGAAAACCTAACAAATAATCCAAAAAACTGCTAAGAATATCAACAATAATCCAAAAACTGTTAGAGACATTATGGCGTTATGCAAGGAATGTTGAAGTGCTCAAACCCCGAATAGTAAAAATTGCGCTTAAAGGCCAAAACATGGTAGAATGGGAACAAGCTATGGGTGAAAAGTATGAGCCATTGGTGAAGAATAAAACTTGGGCACGTGTTCCTCTACCAATAGGTAAGAAAGAAACTAGTACTAAGTGGGTTTTCAAACAAAACAAGCCAAGTGATGCATTTGAGAAATATAAAGCTCAATTGATAGTGAAAGTGTACACACAAATTTAGGGCATGGACAACCTAAAGAATTTTATACCAATAGTGAATATGGCATCCATTATAGAAATCTCAGCAATTGCAATAATGATGCATATGCATATCCATCAACATGATTTTTATACAACATTCATTAATGGTATCTTGTAGGAAGATATATGTATGGAACAACTTGAGGGTTATGTACAACAAGGAAACAAGCATATGGTGTGCATGCTGCAAAAGTAATTGCATAGACTTAAGAAATCCTATAGGGCATGATATTGACACATTGATGCACATTTAATGAATGAGGGTTTCCAACATTATACTACATATCTAAATATTTATGTCAGGCATAATGTCAAGTTTTTTATCATTTTGGCATTCTCCATAGATTATGCATTTGTATGAGCAAGGATTTATCTTTGTTAAATTCTTTCAAATCAAAACTATTGTATAATTTGACATGTTGAATCATGGAGAGATCCATTAATCCTACTTGGTTATTCAAGTAGTAAGAGATTTGAGAAACAAGAAGTTTTATTTGAGTCAAAGGAGATACATTGAACATATCCTTTAGATATTAAGGATGAGTGATTTCTAAAATGTGAAGAATCAAATGGAAATTGCCCAAAAATCATCACAAKATATGGGTCCAAGTACTCAAGTTGATAAGGAAGATATGCGAACTATTCATTATTAGACTRTGGTAGGCATCCTTATGTATGAAATAGTATGCATGAAACTTCATATTTCTTTTTCAATTACAAATGTAAGTGATTTATCAAGTAATCTTGGGTTGCAACATTGGGAAACAATTAAAAGGATTTTCACATTTCTCAAAGGAACATGGGCATCAACATCTATGAGAGAATGTTAGATGCAATGCAATTGTTTGGATATTATGATGAAGATTGGGAAGAAGATGTTGTTGAGTTCAAATCAACATATGGATATTGCTTCAAGTAGGCTGGTGGAATTGTCTCATGGAGAAGAAGTAACCCACCATTTCCTTATCAAGTGCTAAAGAAGAACATGTAGTATCAAATCATGCAAGGAAGGAATTGGTGTGGCTAAGAAAATTACAAAAATATGTTAGGTTAGAGAAAACGAATCCTACAATTGTAATATGTGATCACTAAAGTTTCATTGAAATGGCTAAGAATACTAGGTTTCATGCAATAATAAAGAGCATTTAAGTGCAGTACCATTATGTTTGTGAGCAATTGAAGAAGCATAAATTTTTAGCTTGAGTTTTGTGAAACAAGATAGTTGATCACTAACGTAATGAGAAATGTACATATTCAGATGGATTGAGAAGTCTTGTAGAGTATGAGGATAGACATGCATAGATTTACTGATCCCTGATATGTTTCAATTTTGAGGAAAAGCCCTTAATTCTAGATCATCCCACATTGTTAATGACAAGTTAATCACCTCATACTTTCAAGATTTATGCAAGTTTTGCCACAAAAGATCCAATAAACATATGAAATTTCGGAGATTGGTTAGGGATCATTAATTTCAACAACTTATATTAAAGATCAACACAAGCCTTAGCACTAATTTCTAGTGATTAATTTTGAAGATTCGATTTCCCTTCAAGACCTACCCTTCAAGACCCCTTCAACACTTCATAGAATGGAATTCAATTATTTCCTTGTCAATTTGGAAGCAATGATCATTTCACATCTTTGCAAACAAGGGTAATCATTCTAACAACCTGTTAGTATTCAATTCTTAGGAGTCAAGATTCAAAACTCAAGAGGAAAATTCATTTGAATTTAAAAGTGGTATAATGTATTATTTATTCGTGAACTTGGTAGTTGGTGGGTGGTACTAATAGTGTTATCTCCCCATCAAATCAATTTACTCTACATAATTGATGCATTCGAAAATCATCTAACAATAAACTATTGTCTTATGGTAAAGGTCGCCTCATACATTAACTACACTTATACATAAAATGTCATCAAATAACGCATCTTGCTTCAAAATTTCATCGATGTCTTTAGTGATAAGGAACAATGCCAATAAGCATAGATGAGACATGGTATGATACTTGGATGCTCAAGATTAATATTTCTATCACATCACCTTTCCATATACCAATCCCATAACACTTACCATGGAGCTTCTCGGAGCTAAAATGATGGTTTTGAAAATGTGGATGAAAAAAGGATGGTTGGAGAGAAACCATGCTTAGAATTTCCACAATAGTTGAGACAATCCTTTATACCTACAACCCAATTATTATTCCTCATTGATTGTTCAAATTTCACCACTAAAGAGTACGGAGGTATACATACCCTATTCCCCTTTGGATTTGAATGTGTGACCATGTGAAACTATATGCAACTTATGCAACTATATTGCAACAATTTCGTATGCAACTATATTCAAATATGAAACTATATGCAACTATGCAACTATATTCAACTATGCAACATGCAACTTATGCAACTTAAGCAACTTTATAGAACTTATGCAAATTTACGCAAGGTTATGCAACATGCAACTTTATGCAACAATGAAACTTATGCAACTATGCAACTGTATGCAAATTATGGAACTATGGAACTATATGCGACTTATGCAATTATATGCAACTATATGACGGATAAGTGTGAAAATTTAAAATTTATGCAACTAAATGCAACTATATGCAATTATGTTGGTACCAAAAACGTATATTGGCATGATAAATTATCTTCTTGTTTTAACGAGTGTAGGTACCACCAAATAGGTATCTATTTGATCTATCTTCCTCGAGTGTTGATCAAGATATACTAAGAGAGGTTGAAAGTGAGACATGTTGTACTAGATCTACCAGTAATAGATCTACCGGTTCTAGATCAACTAGGTTGGAAAAGGTAAGGAAACGATTTCATACCCGCATGCAATTTTTTATTGCCAACGGAGGGTCGTGTGATTATGATGTTGAGAGCATAGGTGACATTGAGTTTCCCTTGAGGTATAAACATCTAGTGCAACGATGGACACCTAAGGAGCTACATGAAGTGGACACAGATTTCTTCATCGGTGGGAGGATGTATCGCATTTCTCCTTCGACCTTACATGGATTGGGGTTATTTTCCATGGATGACATAAAGGTCGGCTATGGCACTGTAATTGAATTGATGGAGTATGTTGGACCATTATACAAACACAATCACTGGTTGATGTTGGTTTGATATACGCAAAGTATGTGGAGATACAAAGTTGCTGCAAATTATATACAACTACTAGATAACAATTAAAATAAAGGGGAAACTATGTATATTGATGGAAGTCCAAAAGCTACTAGAAACATTGCAGGTTTTATAAATAGTACATGACCAATGACAACAACTAAGAAACCGAATTACATATTTGAGGCACGCGAAGGAAATCGTATATTTGTATGTGCAACAAAAACAATAGTTCCAGCTGAAGAGTTGTTGATCGATTACAACTTAAGTCGAATAGATGGAGGGGGTGAGACTATGGGGGTAAATATATTACAAACCATTCAACTCTACCTTTGATCAATCATTGTTAAAATTTATCGCTGCAATACTTCAAATTTTTACTGCATAATTTTTTTACAATTACTTTCATAACTCTTGTTGATTAATTTATTGTGTCAACATCTATCCAGGGTAACTGTGGAAAGACACCCACTTTGCCTCAACAAGTAAATGTTAAATACAATAAAAACTTATGACTACAACAACTAAATTTCAGAAATTTCATTATTTTTTTCTGATATTACTGCAATATTTCATTTTCTTAATGTTATAGGTGAATTTCATAACTTTTATTGATTTATTTATTGTGTCAACATCTGTCCAGGGTGACCATGGATAGGCAACCACTGTGCCTCAACAAGTAAATGCTAAATACAGTAACAACTTATGACTACTACAACTAAATTTATGAAATTCCATTATTTTTTTTTCTGATATTACTCCAATATTTCATTTTTTAAATATTATAGGTCAATTTCATAACTTTTGTTGATTTATTTATTGTGTCAACTTCTATCCAGGGTGACCGTGTTCGAAAATCACCCGCTACATCTATCCAGGGTGACCATGGAAAGGCACCCGCAGTGCCTCACCAGGTAAATGTTAAATACAATAACAACTTAAGACTACAACAACTAAATTTTTGAAATTTTGTTATTGTTTTTCTGATATTACTACAATATTTCATTTTTTTAATGTTACAGGTGAATTTCATAACTTTTGTTGATTGATTTATTGTGTCAACATCTGTCCAGGGTGACCGTGTCCAAAAATCACCCGCTACATCTATCTAGGGTGACCATGGAAGGGCACCCGCAGAGCCTCACCAGGTAAATGTTAAATACATAAACAACTTATGAATACAACAACTAAATTTCTCAATTGTTAAAGTTCATCTCATTAATTGTATTAATCAATGTATTGTGGCATGGTCAACATGGGAAGGCTCCCATAGAGGATATTGATGAGGATGAAATATTTTATTCGAATGACCTAATGACAAATGTAATGAAGGCCTTGAAGAAGGCTAACATAAAATATCTAGGTTTCTTAGCAAAAGACACCTGACATAGGAGGACAGGGAAAGAATTGTAGAGCTACAAAATAAAATAACTAATTTTGGAGTAAGTGGCATCTTCACATATGTTTAGCAGCTATGACAATTTCATATCCATTTTTTTGTTTTATATTTTGTATATGATCTGATAAAGTAAATTTTTCTATTTGTAGGAGTTTTTAAACCCCGTGTGTGGGTAACCTGTCGATCCTGCAACTGGTATAGGTAGMAGTGATGGTCCAATCCAAAAAAATGGTCGACATAGCAAAKTGAAAGTGAGGTTTTTTTAGCCTCCTGAGGTTCCMCTCGAATCCAATGATGAGAGAAATGATTTTGACTGGCATGACACGCCAAAGAATGATGAGCCGGAGCCTGGGACTCCACATGACTTCAGAGAGGAACATGTTGTAGATGGACATGATACTATTCTGCATGGAGCAGAGMAAATTAAAAGCRCCATATCACTAGATGTCACCTTTCTGGTGGATGGTGCATGTGTTYCGATCAAGATTCAGAAGATTGCAGGTAATTGTTAATTAATTGATTCATTTTTTTCATGAAATTGAAATGGACATTTGTTGAGATTATTATAAATTAATGGATAACATGTTTCTGCAGGAAACAATGTTTTCTATAGAAACTTAAATGACAAAGCATTGGATCTGTTTGGCCTCACCATTCGCACATGGTGGAATGGMAAAGATAGAAAAAGAAAGATGATTTAATAGATCACATGGTAAACTTGTTCGAMAACACTTTCAAAAAGAAAGAGGTTACAAAGTTAGCCGGCGAGAATTTAAAATAYACCAGGGCCCAGTATAGGGATAAATTGCAAATAGACCTCAAGMACAAGCGCCCTTCCATGGTTCCCGAGAAAGAGTAGAAGGCGCTAATAGAGGATGCAAAGGAGAACTTGTTTWAAAAAAAAGGACGACAACCATGAGCTGGTCAAGAAAGGTACAAAACATGTCATATTATCAGTGAAATATGACCAATTATGTTTTTCTTTCCTATTTTAAGTAACAATTTTGATATCTAATTTTTTTCAAAAATTCCATATGTAGGCTACCAAACACCTCCAAAGAAACAAAGGCCAGAGTGGAAAAACACGGCCAGCATAAACTAGGCTAGGGTGGCTACGGAAAACTAAAAGCTCAAATAGTAAGATTTAAATGATTAACTGTGGTTAATATTTATTTAACAGTAGCGAACAAATATATATTTTTTTTTATTGGTATTTTTAATGGTGTTATGCATTGCAGTTAAATATGTTCGACACTACTTCCACTGAGGAGGACCTAAATCTTAGTTACAAGCATGGTTTTAAAAGTGTGATTGAATATAGAAAAATCTTGGGCCAGACTCCTATCTCCCCAACCATGTAGGTAAATCAAATGAATAAGGAAACCACAGTAGCATGCTTGTAAAGTGACGCAACCGCACTCCTCGAACCATGTCTGCTCTCACGGGATCTTCTTCTTCTCGGCCGAAGAACTCCAAGGTTCTTCTATTTCCCTATCGGGAAATATACACCACACAGATTCTCTTCAGCGCGACTCCCCTTTGTTCACTTGATCGGTAAATCGGAACTCGCAGCTTCGCAAGTCTTCGGCTGATAACTAGGCTCTCGAATCCCTAAGACCCAATGGCCAGTCAACGTTGACTTCTTCCTGTACCTATCAGGACTTCTACTCTATCGTGATTTCGCAACTCGCGATGTCATGTACTTTGAATCGCCGACTTTCGATACCTGATGCACCGAATCTCCGATGCACACGTGTGAATTGACCTTTCCACACCCCCATCGCTTCGATCGAGATTTCAGAATTTGCGGGATCACGAATCCTAATGCCAAAGGATTCGGGACTTACCTTTTCCCAATCCCCGATATGATATGCCACCTATCCTCCACTAGCTCCCGCTGTGGCCCACACAACTCTCCCGTCGGAATATTGTGTTTCGCGATTCCAAGCGACAAGTGTTTTCTAAACTTTGAAACCCTGATTCTTCGACCCCCGACTTCCTTGGATCTCCCGACACACATCCTCAATAATGAACGGTTCAGGGCTCGTTGGGATATTGCGTATCGTGATATCGCGGTTCTTGTTGCACAATTTTGGAGCTTCGACTCACGAATCCCCGATACACGATACTACGTGTAGATCCGACAGCTCCTATGGCACAGATCGACGACTCTTCTCCCATCCTGAGCTTCGAACCTCTTCCACACTTACACTGTAACCTCCCTGCACCTCCGTGAGATCCAACAGTCCACAGAACATCGCAAAACCTCCTCGAAGGATTTCGGCCGTCCATTCTTCCCTTCGTGATCCACGGGATGACTAAATGTCTCCTCACGAGACTTGCTCGCCTACTTGCCAACCTGCGACGCCCTTGCAACTTCAAGTCGCACTTGTCTAAGCTGTTTTGCAGAACCTCAGAGGCCTATCCTTCCTGATCTTTCCACAGATAATCGGTCTCTTCTAAAGAGAGAACTCTTTGCACGCACTCCTTGCGGAAATCCTTAAACCTCGACTGAGAGTTGAAGTTTCTCGACTCTGCGCACTCCTTGCAGCAGCAGTCTTTCAGTGATTTACTCAGAATCACAACTCTAAGACTTCGTCTAGACTGCACACGCCTTGCGTGGCTCCTGTGCCCAACTACACTTCTGGACTGGATGAGAAAAAAAGTTATCTCTAATTGAACCCTTCTGTCAACACACTCCTTGCGGAAAAATTCGACTGCACTCCTTGCAGGAATTCTCTGGCTCAAAATAGAGAAACAATTGAAACTAATTCCTTGTCCCCTTCAGACTTCAATTTAACCATGAAATCACATACACATAATATAAAATAAAATGCATGACAGGAAGGGAACATTCATGAGCATAACATCAATACACAGAGAAATAACACAAACCATGAATTTGAATCAAAGCTCTCTTCTATTAATTCAAATGTCTGTACATGGGTGTTCTTCATACAATTCTCTGCTTGCTCTCCTTCTCTTCATCCAGAATGCTTGATAATATTACAATGTACAAAGGAGGGTGTCTATATCCATTTTCCCTATTGGACTCTAGGCTATCAAATCTAGAATTAAATTCCCATCTAACAGCATTAAATCTATTAAATGTCGACTATCTACTAAAGGATGAGAGATATCTTCTCAAGGTCCATTACAATATACAAGTGCGCCATCTCTTAAATGACTCATTTAATATTTGTGCAAAAGTTCCAAGGCATTTTCAAAATTCGTGTTGGCTTGTCCAGCTGTCTTCTGCTTCCACGTTGGCTCGCTTGATGTGCTGGTGATGCTCCTGCATCATACTCCTCGGTTTGAAAATTTGCATGGGCTCCTATCCATGAGCTTCTGTGTGGTCTGTCCATGCTTTTGTATCTCATCTTCACTCTCCCAGATGGAATCTTCCCCTGGATGATTCTTCCATTTGACCAGATACTCGAAGTATTCTTTCCTTCGGGTCTTCTTACCCACTCTCTTGTCTAGTATGCACTCCATCTGCGACTTCTCTGCAACTGGAAATTGTTTCATCCACTAGATCATTGGTTCCTCAGTTCTAGTCTCTACTTCTCCATCTTTGTATGGGTATAAATATGCGATATTGAATATCAGAGATATTCCAATTCCATCTGGTAACTCGATCTCATAATCATTTTCTCTGAATTTTCTCAAGACCTTGCATGGCCCGATTTTCTTCATTTTTAACTTATTATATGTTCCCCTCAGGAACCTTTCTTTCCTCAAATGTGCCAGAACTAGATCCCCAACTTCAAACTGAAGTTGTCTCTGATGTTGATCTGCTCTGTGCTTATACTCCTGACTTGAATCTATCAGTCACTGCTTCACCCTGCTGTGAAGTTCTGTCATCGTCTCAGCGAACTCTTCTGCACTGGCGCTGCTAGTAGTAGTCTGTTATGAATCCCTTAATTAAGAAACTCCCCTTGGTTGCATCCCATAGACAACCTGAAATGGACTTCGGCCTGTACTCCTATTCACTGAGTCATTGCATGCGAACTTTGCCTGTGGTAATACATGGTCCCAGCTGCTATGGTGCTCCGTCACCAAGCTCCTCAGCAAGTCTCCCAGAATCCTATTGACCACTTCCGTCTGTCCATCCGTCTATGGATGATAAGAAGAACTAAACGCTAAGTTATTTCCTAGCTTCTTCCATAAGGTCCTCCAAAAATTCCCTATGAATTTCGTGTCTCTGTCTGAAACTATACTTTTCGGCAATCCATGGAGTTGAATGACCTCCTTGAAGAACAAATTTGCAATATGAGTCGCATCGTTGGTCTTCTGGCATGGAATGAAATGTGCCATTTTAGAAAACCTATCCACAACCACAAAGATTGAATCAACACCTCTTGGTGTCTTTGGCAACCCCAATACAAAATCTATGCTGATCGCCTCCCATAGCCTCTCCGGTATGGGCAATGGCTGATAGAAACCTACATTATGCTTTCTTCCCTTCAAATGCTAGAAAATTCGACATCTGTCAACGAACCTCTTGACATCTTCTCGCATTCCTGGCCAAAAGTATGATTCATTCAGCTTCGCGAATGTTTTTTCATGGCCAAAATGTCCTGCTAATCCACCACCGTGCTTCTGTTTCAACAGGTTCTCCCTCATGGAGCATTTCAAAATACAAAGTTGATTTCCTCTGAACAACAATCCTTCCTGGATCATATAATCTATCCAAGGAGTCCTATCCCTGAGAACTGGATTCTCAGCTGCTTCATACGCCTCTACAAAATCTGCATCACCTGCGTACATGTCCCCGATATTTTCAAAACCCAATGTTTTGACTCGGAACTCCTGCAACAACAAACACTTCCTGCTCAAAGCATCAGCCACTTTGTTAGTAGTACCCGAAATATGCTTAATCAAAAATGTGAAATTCTGCATATACTCTACCCATTTTGCATGTTTTTTATTCAACTTCTCCTGTTGAGTCACAAACTGTAATGCATGATTGTCACTATACAAAACAAATTCTTTCGGGATCAAGTAATGCCTCCACTTCTTCAGCCCCTATATGATAGCGTAAAATTCTTTATCATACGTGGATTATTTTAGTTTCGCCTCATCCAATTTCTCACTGAAATATGCAACTGATCTGTCTTCCTTACTCAAGACCGCTCCTATGGCAAACCCGCTTGCATCATATTTCACCTGAAATGTCTTCTGAAAATCCGGTAACACCAACACTGGTTGCTCCGTGATCTTCCGCTTCAACAGATTGAAGCTCTTCTCAGCCTCTGTTGTCTAGTGAAAAGACTTATGCCGCTTCTTCACTGTATCCATCATTGCTGTGCTAATTCCACTGAAATTCCTGATGAACTTCTGGTAGAAACTAGCTAAACCATGAAAACTCCTCACCTCGAAAATATTTCTCGGTGATGGCCAATTCTTGATCACTTCTACCTTATCCGGATCCATCCTTAACTCATTAGCGGAAATAACAAACCCCAAGTAAATGAGCTCTATCTTCATAAATGAGGATTTCTTCATACTTATCAACAACTTCTCTTGTTGTATCTTCTGCATCACAATAGTCAAATGCTTCATATGCTCAGCCTCTGATTTATTGTAAATCAGTATGTCATCCAAATAAACAATGACAAATTTCTCGATGAATTCCCTCAGGACTTCATTCATCAACCTCATAAAGGTACTTGGTGCATTCGTCAAGCCAAATGGCATGACTAGCCATTCGTACAAACCTTCGTTGGTCTTGAAGGCTGTCTTCCATTCATCGCCTTCCCTCATGCGAATCTGGTGGTATCCTCTTTTCAAATCAATCTTTGAAAAATACTTTGCCCCACTTAGGAAATCCATCAGATCATCCATCCTCGGCAATGGAAATATGTACCTGATGGTTATCTTGTTTATCTCTCTTGAATCGGTGCACATCCTCCAGCCTCCGTCTTTCTTTGGGTTGAGTACTGTCGGAAAAACACATGGGCTTAAGCTTTCCCTGACTAATCCTTTGTCCAATAAATCCTGGACCTGATTCCTGACCTCCTCATTTTCTTGCGGCGTCAACCTATACACAACTTTATTTGGAAAACTAGCCCCTGGTATGAGGTCTATATGATGACTAGCACTTCTCATTGGTGGCAACGAACGAGGTAATTCGTCCACTATGATATCAACGAACTCTTCCAGTAGTTCCTGAACTTCATCCGGTAAATCATCCACTCTTGTGCTAGTCAGAACAATCCTCGGTTTTCTGACCACAAAGAACTGTGGATCTCCTTTCATCTTCACCTCCGTAAGAAGTTCCTTCCCACTCATGAGAAGTATTGTGTTGCTTACTTCCGGCTTCTCTTCTTTATCCTTTATCGAAAGCAACATATGGGTTCTCCCATTCTTCTCCAGGGTATATGTGTTCATTCTTCTGTCATGAATCACATTTCTGTCATATTTCCATGGTCAACCCAGTAATAAATGACATACATCCATAGGAATGACATCACAAAGTACTTTATCATTATACCCTCCTATCTTGAATTCAACTAAACATTGTTTAGTGACACTTACCTGGTGTCCCTTCTGTAGCCATGAAACTTTGTATGGACTGGGGTGATCAGTTGTCTCCAGCTCCAGCGTTTCCACCATCTCGTTTGAAATGAGATTATCTGTGCTACCACTATCCACAATAACCTTCCATACCCTGTCCTTGGTTTTGCAAGCTGTTCTGAATAGTCTGGTCCTTTAGACTGAATTTTCCACCTCCTTCTCGGGTGTCAAAAGGACTTTTCGCATCACAAGCGATCTTCCGCCCTCGGCGTCTTCTGCCTCAACATCCCACCTCTGCGCCTCAGTGATGTGAGCTTCTCCGATGTCCTTTTTCTCTGGACACTCAAATGACTTGTGCCCATTCTTACCACATGTGAAACATGTGATTACTCCACCTCTTCCTCTTCCTCTGGCTCTGGTACAAGGAAAAGTATTTCCATCAACATATCCTCCTCTCCTCTCTGTATGCTGCCCTCTCTGATCAACATATGGCCCTCTATGTGAGGTTCCACCTCTTTCAACCTTACCCTGAGGTTTCTTCCATTCCTCTTTAGGCTTCTGGTATTTGTCCTGGGCAACTGCTTTGCTTCTAGGCTGGGTTCCACCTCGGGCCCTCTGACCTTGCTTACGGCTCAACTTCTCTTCTTCTTTCAGAGCCATCTGATAAGCATCCTCCACCGTTCTGATGGTTACCATGCTCAATTCATCCTGAATGTCGTATCTCAGACCATTCAGATATCTGGCAACCTTCTCATCATCTCTCTCGCAATGACCTACTCTGATGTTCAGTCGACAGAATTCCTCAGTGTATTCTTTCACTGTCATCAGTTTCTGTCTCAGGTTCTGCATTCTCCTGAACAGAGTAATTTGATAGTCTCTTGGGATGAACTTGGCTTTCATCTTCGCGATCATTCGATCCCAACTCTTAATCTTATGCTTGCCCTTGCAGCGTCTGTCAGCTTGTAGCTCGTCCCACCACAATTTTGCATGTCCTTTCAAGTGCATAACAACATGCCTGACCTTCTTATCCTCTTCGATATCTTCATAATCGAAGTAGGTATCCAAAGCTCTAATCCAATCTAGTAGCTCCTCTGCATCCAGATTTCCCTCATAGACTTGAATTTCCATCTTGGCCTTTGCACCCATTCTGGAAATAGCTTTAATTAAACGCTCGTTGGCTGCATCCTCGACTGCAACTTCCTCGTCGCGTTCAACTTCAACTTCATCTTCTGAATCGCTGAAATCCCCCGCACTAACTGTGCATCTTTACGCTATCTCCATCTCCTCGAGTCTTGCTCGGAGATCTCTCATCTATCTCTCCATTTCTGGATTCCCTGTCGGCCTGCCTCTTCTCCACACCTCCCTATCCTCTGGATCAGGTGACTGTCTTTCTCTTCTGGGCGGCATGGTGAATTCTCTCTCTCTCTGCTACAGAAAACAAAGAGTCTTCCTCGCTCTGATACCAGACCTGACGTAGCCGCACTCCTCGGAGCTCGTCCGTTCTCATAGGATCTTCTTCTTCTCGACCTGAAGAACTCCAAGGTTCTTCTATTTCCCTATCGGGAAATCTACACCCCACAGATTCTCTTTAGCGCGACTCCCCTTTATTCACTTGATCGGGAAATCAAAACTCGCAGCTTCGTGAGTCTTCCGCTGATCACTGGGCTCTCGAATCCCCGAGACCCAATCGCCAGTCAATGTTGAATTCTTCCCATACCTATCGGGACTTATGCTCTATCGCGATTTCGCAACTCGTGATGTCATGTAATTTGAATCGCCGACTTTCGATACCCGATGCGCCGAATCTCCGATGCGCACGTGTGAATTGACCTTTCCACACCCCCGTTGCTTCGATCGGGATTTTGGAATTCGCGGGATCGTGAATCCTAATGCCAAAGGATTCAGGACTTACCTTTTCCCGATCCCCGATATGATATGCCACCTGTCCTCGACTAGCTCCCTCTGTGGCCCACACAACTCTCCCATCGGAATATCACATTTCACGATTCTGAGCGACAAGTGTTTCCTGATCTTTGAAACCCCGATTCTCTGACCCCGAACTTCCTTGGATCTCCTGACACACATCCTCAACAATGAACGGTTCAGGGCTCATCGGGATATCATGTATCGTGATATCGTGGTTCTTGTTGTACAATTTTGGAGCTTCGACTCACGAATCCCCGATACATGATACTACGTGTAGATCCGACGGCTTCTATGGAACGGATCGACGTCTTTGTTCCCTTCCTGAGCTTCGAACCTCTTCCACACTTACAATGAAACCTCCCTGCACCTCTGTGATATCCAACAGTCCACGGAACTTCGCAAAACCTCCTCGAAGGATTTTGTCCGTCCGTTCCTCCCTTCGTGATCCACGGGATGACTAAATGTCTCCTCATGAGACTTACTCGCCTACTTGCCAACTTGCGGTGCCCTTGCAACTTCAAGTCGCACTTGTCTAAGTTGTTTTGTAGAAACTCAGAGGCCTATCCTTGCTGAGCTTTCCACAGTTACTCGGTCTCTTCGAAAGATAAAGAGAAAACTCTTTGGACACACTCCTTGCAACAATCCTTCAATCTCGACTGAGAGTTGAAGTTTCTCGACTCTGCGCACTCCTTGCAGCAGCAGTCTTTCAGTGCTTTACTCAGAATCGCAACTCTGAGACTTCATCTAGACTGCACATGCCTTGTGGGGCTCCTGTGCCCAACTGCACTTCTGGAATGGATGAGAACAAAAGTTATCTCTAATTGAACCCTTCTGTCAATGCACTCCTTGCAGACAAATTCGATTGCACTCCTTGCAGGAATTCTCTAGTTCAAAATAAAGAAACAATTGAAACTAATTCCTTGTCCCCTTCAGACTTCAATTCAACCATGAAATCACATACACAGAATATAAAAGCAAATGTATGACAGGAAGGGAACATTCATGAGCATAACATCAATACATAGAGAAATAACACAAACCATGAATTTGAATCAAAGCTCTCTTCTATTAATTCAAATGTCTGTACATGGGTGTTCTTCATACAATTCTCTGCTTGCTCTCCTACTCTTCATCTAGAATGCTTGATAATATTACAATGTACAAAGGAGGATGTCTATATCTGTTTTCCCTCTTGGACTCTAGGCTATCAAATCTAGAATTAAATTCCCATCTATCAACATTAAATATATTAAATGTCGACTATCTACTAAAGGACAAGAGCTATCCGCTCAAGGTCCATTACAATATACAAGTGCGCCGTCTCTTAAATGACTCATTTAAGATTTGCACAACAGTTCCAAGGCATTTTCAAAATTCGTGTTGGCTTGTCCAGCTGTCTTACGCTTCCGCGTTGGCTCGCTTGATGTGCTGGCGATGCTCCTGCATCATAAAGTCTATTCATATTTTATTATATCACCGTTAACTAAGTATTTATGTTTTTTTTGAAGCAACAGTGCTACTGTAGTAGTGAATCTAGTGATATTCAACAAAAACCGTGTCATACAAGGGTGCACATGTCTAGTGATAGTGTAGAGCAGAGTACCCATTCCAGTATGTATGATTTAGAATTATAAATATTTACTGTGATTGTAGATATTTATTTCCTGACTGATACTTATATATTATCTTCTCAAAATTGAAGAGCATGTAGTTCAGGAGGGTGAAATGCAAGAGCAACCTAGTGGACAAGAAATTAATGCACCAACTATCCCAGCTACAGAGACAGGTAAAGAGCAATATTGTAATGTTAATCAAAATAATGAATTAGTTATTTCAACTATATTTCAACATATCGATATGATCATTTTAATTGTTCCATTTCATAACCCTGAATAGATGCCAGCTAACCCTTCTCAACGATGTACCATAAGTATGGTACATGAGCACACACAAACAATAGAAGGATAGGGCACACGAAACACAATTTCCTTGGATGATTATGATACCCCAATTGTCAATTTTACGAATGTAAAAAAACCTAAATCAAAGAAAAATTAGATGTATAAATTCATGACTTGTATTTGGATCTTTATCGATGTTTATATGTTCATATGTTTTGATGACTATCCTAGTTATGCATGAATGTGTATATTTTCTCTATATAAAGAAAATCATTTGTTGGGTATGGGGAATTGAGAGCGATGTGAGGGGGGTGAGGGGCCATATGAGCTTCCACCTTCACGTGGTTGGCCCTGTTCAATAGAGAATAACCTATTCTCAAAACAAAGAGAAGATCATTAAGGTATGCGAGAACTTAATTTTTTTCTAGATTATTTTAGATAACTAAATGCATGGTTATTTGCTTATTAATTATTTACTCATATAAAAAATTTGACTTTTATGATTCATGCAGGTCTTGGTGATGGAAATGCATCTCATGGAAAACGCTTATCAAGTTGTATGGGCTAATGGATCTGGCGAAAGGACAATGAAAAGGTAAGGGTTTTGACATGTTTTTAAAAGTAGGGTTTATACCAGAAAAAGTTCACAATCCTCATGAATATGTAGATATTGATATATATGCCAAGTTCCATGTGGTGTTTTTATTTTCTAATTTATTTGTTATTGTCAAGTTATTTGTCAAATTTAATGTGTATATATTGCATATATGCCAAGATCCATGTGGCGTTTTTATTGTCTAATTTATTTGTCCAAATTAATGTGTAGGTGGTTGTACAGTACATCGAGTGTACACTCTTTACCTAGCTCAAATTTCGATTATAAATCAAGAACCCTAAAGAGGTATTTTAAATATAATTTTGGTTTACTTTTAACTTTTT
>ML800090.1:51068-78043 GCA_009831015.1 Picea engelmannii
CATTACTAATCTAATATGCCCCAATTAAGGGGTAATGAGCCAATATTAGGGCTTAACATCGTCATAATTGCGACGATGTATAAGGTTAATTTATCTTGATGGTGATGACATGTGGAGAGATAATTTCATCGTTGTTTCCATGAACAATTGGTTTGTGGATATAGCAATGAAAAATAGTCTTGGCATTCGTGGAAATTGCGACGGATAAGTGTGGCAATAGGAATGAAAAACCGTGGAAAATTTGGTCATATGTACTAGTGATAGAATGAAAATCCATGGTGATGGATTTGAAGAAAATAAATGATGATGATTTAGATGAGATTGATCCACGACTGATTGGATAATTGATGTATCTAGTTAACACCAGACCTGATTCATGTTATGCAGTAAATGCACTTACTAAATCCATGAGTCAACCGAGACAGACTCACTGGACAACAATGAAACATGTATTGAGATATCTACGAGGCACAATTAGATATGGATTGAGATATTCCTCTAGTAAAGAATTGAGTTTGTAGAGATATGAAAAATGGACAAAACATACAGTGCACTGGAAGAGCACATCCGGTTGTTGATTTACCATGAAGTTTTCAATGGTTTTCTGCTGAAACAGAAAAACAATCTCTCTGGCCTTGAGTAGCACAAAAGCAGAGTATATATCATTGAGTGTGTGAAGCAGTGCGACTTCATAAGCTTATGACATATTTACTTGATCATGAGATGGATTCTATGATTACAACCATATATGTGTGAAGCTCTTTGAGAAACCTATGTTTCATGATAGATCGAAACACGTTGAGATAAAATATCATTTTTAGAGACATGATGTAGAGGAAAACAGTACACGTGCAGTACCTTCCTACACATGAGAAGATTGAAGACATCTTCAACAAACTGGCTTGGTGAAGAATACCTCTGTTGTTGAGAGGGAATGCTGATGACTACATACAAGACAAAGTTAGAGTACTTTTGCGCGAGACTTGGCATGATGGAGAATGCCTCCCTAGCTAAGAGGGAGTGTTGATGATTACAGCTACGTGAGACATCCTCTAGGACACAAACTGATTGAGTTGACCTGAGATAGATCTCATGATTTGGGTGTGTGGTTCCTATATGATACATAACTGGAACATCATGCTAGCCTCCTCCTTATATAGATTTGAGATGAAATCCATATTATACTCATGTGTAACGCATTGAGAAAGAATATTTGTTGAGTTGGACATGCTTATGGCTGAGCACAGGTGAACATGTGAAATCACATGAGTTGGGTGCATCGTTCTGAGACAGAGATGAAATGGTGTATTAGCCTCCTCTGAGAAGAGAGTTTATATGATGAACTCTAGATGAATCTCCTATGTAATGCAATGGGAAAGAAGATTTGTTGATTTGGACGTGCCTGTGGATGAGCACATGTGAACGTGATCCTAGTGGCTGAGCATTAGTGAGTGTGGTTCTCATGTGAGACAGAGTGATATAGAGATGTGGATATCCCTATTGATGTGCCCATAGAGGCTGAGCACTAGTGGGTATATGATATCCCTTTCTATATTATTCAAGATTCAGACTTACTTGTAACCCTATTTGTAATGTAAAGGGTACAGGTTGGCCCCACCTTAATGTAAAAGATAAAAAATGTAAAATATAATTAATATGGTAATTATTAATTATATTATAAGTTATTGAGGTCGGTCATGTTGTGCCAATAGACACTTTTGTTGACAGGTTCAGTCTAATATAAGTAAAGGTAAATTCCCCATTGAGGTATCATATCACAAGTGTGAGTTTGGAAATTTCAGCAAACACTTGTTCTTAAGAAAAGTGCGCACCTCTCTTGGGCACTAGGTTTCTAGGGTTTGTGAGCACCCTTTTGTGTGCTAGGTGTTTATGGTGGTGAAGTTATTTCTCTTGAAGAATATAACAAAGGATTGGTTGGCTTTTCTTCCCTTGTGTAGAAGGGTTTCCCAAGATACTTCTTGTGTATTTGTGCATGGTTTTTCTCCTTGTGATCTTGGTTGCTGCAAATTGTTTATGGTTTAAGTAAAATGCTATGATGGAACAAACTTCTTTCTTAACCCTTTCTTATTGAAAAATCAACATATATTACCTTCATTTTTCAATCTGTAAATATATTTCTCTAAATTATTATAGGGACAATTGTTATCTAGATATTTTTTCTTATAAAAAGTAGAATTAATAGGTGCAAAATAAAAAATTGCTATATACATCTTCTTAGCATTGGTGTCTGAAATTTATATCCAAATGTATTGATTGAGAGGGTGAATCTTATGAATTTGAATGTGAGGAGAAATGTTATTTATGATATAACAAGCTATGCATCCTATCCCTCTACGATGGGATTTTGTGTTCCATGCCAACCATAAAACAAATCCTTCTATGTTAGGGACCTTAGACTCCTCACGCTCCCAAGTTTCAAATAGACATATAATATCAATATTTCTCAAGATCTAACTTATCATAGGACCTTTACATGATGGAAAGCCATGACAGTTCCAAAAAATGATCTTGAGTGTCCCAAATTCCTATTTATTATTATCCTTCTAGTCTCTATCCCTAACAATATCTTTTCGATTTCTAATTATTGTCCATTTTCCTTTTTTCCTAGATTCTTTTACTTTTTGAACTTCCTTCCTTAATTCATCTTAGCCTTTGGGAATGAGGACTTCATTTATTAATAATCCTGACCCTTTTAAGCTCAGAGATTAACTAAGTATGCTATATTTTTCGTCATTACAACTTACTTTGACACAGATCAACCTATCTTTGTGATAAAATATTTTTCCTAGCCTCTTTGATTCTATGAGGTAAGTTGTATCAATTTGTGATTTATTATTTAATTCTTCTTTTACTATTGCTAGTGTATCCTCCTCTTGTTTTTCTTTTATACCAAAAATATGAGGTTCAAGGCTCTTTTGTTACACTCATGGTCCAATTCGATTAGCTTATTCATTTCCTCTTTGATGGGTTTGATATCAATTTTTTTTTCCATATTACCGAGGGTCAAATTGTTTGTTAGTTTTTCTTCTAGCTCTTTAATCCTATCTCTCAAGTTGTGGTTTTCATCAGCCCCTCCTTCTTGGGTTGATTGTTTATGTTTTTTCATTTCTTGAATCATATCCTTCATTATCTACAATTCGCTCTTGAACCCTAAGAATCTATCCTATATTTGAGTTTGAATGGTATCATTGCCTCTATCTCTATTTGTAGTTGTATGTCTCTTTCTTCATTCCTTTTTTCTAATGTTTCTAAATATATTTGGATTTTCACATCTCTTTTTTTTTTTTTTTCTACCGATTCCATATAATCATAAAGGATCTCTAGGGTGATTTTGGGGGGCCTCCCCTATTACGCCAAGTTTTTGGAATAGGTGGTGGAGTTCTCGTATTGAAAAGAAGAGAAAAACAAATGTAACAATTATTGTTTTGGATTGACTTTATCTCTCAAATGAGCTTTTACTTATGAAACTTAAAATAAAATAAAATAAAAAACATTTAAATCTATTTACATTAATAGATTAAAAATATATTTTAAATTAAAATTGAATCAGTGTAAAAAGTGACTCACCTCATTTCACATGTCCAATTGCTCAATTGTTGCCAATAGAAACTACAAAGATTATTGTGGGTAAAAAAGGTATTAATATGATGATGTACATTGAATATAATAAATACAATATATTATGTTATATATTAATTTTATACTATAAATATAATATATAATAAACAAGTGTTGAATTAGAGATTTTGAGACTTTTATTAATTATGAGAATATAAAAAAATATAACCAAATTACAACTAAGAGGAAGTTAAAATATCAAAAAGATTTTATAAATACTAATTGCTATTTTTAGTTATTCATCATGAACTTATGAATAAAAAAATATTAGCATATGAGGACCAATTCTCACATAGTATTTTCAAGTAAACTAGTTTGTAAAATTGTGATACAAAGTAAGGTTGGAGATTAATATAATTTACTTTTAACTTTCCCAAACTTTAATTAATAACATAAGACATATCTTTACCCATTTTTATAACTTATTTACTTTTTTTGGTTAAGTTTGACATTCATGCATCCTTATAGTACAGTAAACAAATGTTGAATTAGAGATTTTGAGAGTTGTATTAATTATGAGAATATAAAAAAATATGACCAAATTACAATTAAGAGGAAGTTAAAATATCACAAAGTTTTTACAAATCCTAATTGAGCTTATCATATCTATTTTTAATTATTCATTGTGAACTTATGAACAAAAGCAATATTCTCTAAATGAGGACCAATTCTCACGTCGTACTTTCAAATAAATTAGTTTGTAAAATTGTGATACAAAGTAAGGTTGAAGATTAATATAATTTAGTTTTAACATTCCCAAACTTTAATTAATAACATAAGACATATCTTTACCCATTTTTATAATTTATTTACTTTTCAAGACTTCTTAACTACAAAAACATGATAAACTTGGTATTTTCATTTTCATCATGTTCAAATATAAAAATGACAACATAATAACTTAATTAGAAGTGTTGTAATCTAACCTATTTAAATCTATCATTTGTACTATATAAAGTTAATACATCAAAACATTTCTAAAAGGAAGGTATAAGCAACTTTGCTGCTAATTTCACTTGTTTTAGAAAAGAGTACTTTATTTTAGATATATTCAAAATTAAAGTACTTAATTAAGAGTGTTTGGATTGCCTTACCTTGCATCCCCTTTCCTTTCCATACCTTTCCTTGTCTTACCTTGTCATTCCTTTCCTTTCAATGTCTTAACTTGCCATGTCTTACCTAGCCTTGCCTTGCCTTTCCTTTCCCTACAAATTGAAATGCCAAGCATCCACATGAAAGGTTCCCTCCAAGAATGTGCATGCATGCAACCATTTAACATGTGTGAATTACAAAGTAGCCAACTCCATGGATGAATGTGAAAGATCCCAAGTGGATGGAGTGTCCACAACAAAGTATGTGATCAACTCCCCAAAATAGAAAGTAGATCATCTCTCCCCAAGATGACTTTTCTTACCTTGCCTAGTCTTTCATTGTCATGTCATGTCATGTCATGCCATGCCTTACCTTGCCATGTCATTCCATGCCTTAGCTCACTTCACAACCATATATAATCACTTGTCACTGAGTAGCAATGAAATCTAACTTTATTGTTTTGTCAAAACAAAAGCATTTTTACCCTTTCTATTTAGACCAAAATAGGTTTTCCAAAGTCAATTAATCTTATTTTAATATATTTTTACATGTGCAATTCCTCCAACTTATTCTCATGCCTACAATTAGAGTAGGCATTTTCCTAGATTTCATGATTAAAATTTAATAATTGAAGTTGTGTTTTAATATTTCATGGTATAAATTTTAGAGATAGAGGACAATCTTGCTTAACTCCTATATTATAATTGACTTCTACTAGCCCTCACTATTTATAAGAATGAAAGAATATTTTTTCATGCATCCTTCGCACATCATCTCTCAATCCAAAAGAATACTTTAGATCTTGTGATCTCTTCTTCCTTATGTTATCTCCAAGACCAATATCAATGAGTCTCATAGTTTCAATGAAAAAACAATATGTTTTGGACACTACTATGCTCAATAATAAGGCTTTCATTACAAAATTTAGATAAACACTATTTAGGAAGTATGTAGAAAATTCTTTAAATTTGATGGATGATAATAGATTTTCAAGATTTGTTTTCTTAATAACCTTTCATGTCTTTAGACTTCCATAAATGTTCAACACCAATCTCAATGTCATTTCTTCTAACAAGGGTTTGAAAGCTATACAAAAAATTATGAGATTCATAGAAATTTACCTCTTATTATGTTTTCATTATATCTCTTATACAAAAAAAATTATGGGATTCATAGAAATTTACCTCTTATTATGTTTTCATTATATCTCTTATTTTAAAATTTGTCTTCAAAATTTCTTAAGCTTGAATTTATAAAAGTGTAATACTTTCTGCTACTTTTGTTTACATAATTTCATTTATTTCTTTTAATTAAAGATTTGTGATTGTTAATGTTAATATACATTATGGATGAAAGGATGAGTACTATAATTTAAAAAAAAATGAGAAAATTCAAAAAAATACTCTTATTCAAGCTAATCCCAGATATACAAACTAATAATTTGGTTAAATAAGAGAATTTCAAATATAACATAACCCATTACATTGTTGTAAGAAACCAATTTAGGAAGATATTGGCTTTAGCTACCAGATTCCATAATTGCACTAACATTTTAGTAATCACCGATGTGCTATAGTATCATGCCATGTCATTCCTTGCCTTTGTTAAATTTTTTAATTAAATAAAGTACCAAGGAAAGTGTTTCTCTTCCCTAAGCACCTAAGGGGTGAGAAAGTGCCTAATGTGGGCCCTAGTCATTTAATTTGTGAGACACAAATTAAAAGATGACTTTATGACTAAAGTGAGGGCGAGTGAAGAGACATCTAATTTTAGCTACTCATGTAATTCAATCTCCACTGTTGGATTAAGAAAC
This sequence comes from Picea engelmannii, assembly GCA_009831015.1. Taxonomy (NCBI): domain Eukaryota; kingdom Viridiplantae; phylum Streptophyta; class Pinopsida; order Pinales; family Pinaceae; genus Picea; species Picea engelmannii. Next base: position 57,613 of record ML800090.1, read on the forward strand.
TCCTCGCCTTCCCTCATGAGGTTGATTAGGGCAAGGGGGGGCACCCATTGTTGGGTTGTTCACGCATTCTTGTTGAGAGAGCAAGAGAGAGAAAGGGAGAGGTCGATCTTGAGAAGAGAGACAACATTTGCAGGAGGAGAGCATGCATCCCAAGAACAATAGCAGCCACAGATTTCAAGGCAGCAGACACCAAGGAAGAATAGGTTGTACAATATGGTTTTGGAAAGGTCGTACAACATTAAATGTGCACAAAAATCGAGGGGGAAAGCAACAACATTTTTTGAGTGTATTTGGCATGCATTTTGAGCCTGTCGTACAACATTAAATTGGCATAGATTTCGAGGTGGTTGCTGGGCACACTTTTCTGGGTGAAAAAAGTTCATACAGTTCATATGGACCTACACAGAAATTGAGGGTCGTACCACATAAAATTTTGGGCATGTTTTTCAAGGCATTTGTACTATTGGGTTTTCTGTACAGTCTTGGCAAAATTTTGGGCACGAAAATTGAGGACAGTCCATACAACATTCATTATTGGGACAATCGTGCAGTGTACAGATTTCTGGGACAGAAATCAAGAAGCTTTTTCTGGATAGTTCTGAAGGGGTATTTGCTGAGCAAGAAGACTAAGATAAGTTTGTGTTTAAATCCCTGAAGATGAATATGTTGTAAAAGAATTTCTCAGAAGCCCATAAATAATAAAAAACCATCTCTCACTGGTTTTCCCCTTGTGGGTTTTTCCAGGGTCGATGTTAGACCAAAAATTCTTGTGTCTATAATTTTTTGAGTTTTATATGTTTCTGATATTTTATTTCTACATTATAAACGATGTTAAAAATCCTCATGTTTCAATTTTGAAGTTTATTTTCTGCTAAGTTTTTATATGCTGATATAAAACTGGGTTTGAGCATTTAACATTGGTTGAAAAATCAGCGATACTGAAACTGGGTTGGGGTCTAAAAATTGTACATGGTATCAGAGCTGAGTTGAAGGGAAGCAGAGATTTCAGCAGACAGAAAGTTGGGACAACAGTCACTTCATAGGGTAAATTTTTGAATTTGTTATTTTTAGCAGAAAAGGGTCAATGGCTACTAGTTTGAGAGTTCAGGATAGACTTGATGGGGCAGCAAATTTTGGTGCTTGGAAGGAGAGGATGATCTTGATTTTGCAAGAAAACGAGTTGTCGGACATTGTGGAAAATACCACTACTCATCCTGTTGTGGTACCTATTGATGCTACTATTCTTGCAGCCTATACTAAGAAGAGTATCAAGGCTAAGAGATTTATTCTTGGTGCCATCAAGGATCATTTGATTCCTCACTTAACGGGAAGACACATGCCTATGAGATGTGGGATTCTTTGACTAAATTGTACCAAAGTACAAATGAGAACCGGAAAATGGTTTTGAGGGAAAAACTAAAGAGCATAAAAATGACCAAAGCTGAAAATGTGGTCACATACCTTACTAGATTGACACAGGTGAGGGATGAGMTTGGAGTTGTGGGGGAAGCCATAGTTGACAGTGATCTTGTGAGAACAACATTGAATAGAGTTTTCAAACAATGGGTTGTTTTTGTGGAGGGCATTGTTGCTAGGGAGAAGCTTCCCAGTTGGGAACATCTTTGGGATAACTTTGTTCAGGAGGAGACCCGAAGAGGTTATGTGCATGGTAGTTCATCTACAAGTCATGAGGAGGAGAATGTGGCTCTTTCTACCACTAGCAAGAAGAATTTCAAAAGGGGTCCAAAGAGAGGACATAATCCCAAGGGTGAAGGGAAGAAAGACATGAGAAAAGTCAAGTGATTTGCATACCATAAGTTTGGGCACTATGCAGGACAATGTCTGAATAAGAAGAAGAAACAAATAGAAGCTTCAACATAGGCGGAAGAGTTTTCCACCAAGTTTGACAAGGAATTTTCCTTGATTGTGTGTCTATCCTCGAGGACCACTACTTCAGATACTTGGTATATTGATAGTGGTGCCTCTCGCCATATGACAACAGTTCGTGAGAACTTGACAGATGTTACTCAGTGTGGAGATGCAAAGGTAGTGTTTGGAGATGACCAATAGGTCAAGGTGGATAGTTGTGGGACCGTATCATTTTGAGGGAGTCTTTGCCTCCCATGAATTTGACAAAGGTTCTATATGTTTCGGGATTGAAGAATAACATAGTGTCAGTTTCTACTATTGAGGAGAAGGGCTATGAGGTCATGTTCCGTGATGGGCAGGTGCTTCTTTTCTCGGGAGGGTCTAGCATCACTTTGGCCCAAGTGATTGGTACTAGACATGAGAGGTTGTACAAGTTTTTGTTCCATCCAGTGAGAGCATTGATACATTCTACCAGCAGCAGTAGTGACCTATGTAAACTATGGCACAGGAGGATGACACATTTGCACCATGGGGCTTTGAGAGTTCTGAGGGAGATGGTGACGAGAGTTCCATATTTCAGTTCAGAGCACCATGAGTTGTGCAAGGGGTGTGCTTTGGGAAAGTACACAAAGACTGCTTTTCCAAGCAGTGACAGTAGAGAAGCAGGGATACTTGATCTTATACATTCAGATATATGTGGCCCGATGTCTTCGACATCATTGACTGGTTCCCTATACTATGTTGTATTCATTGATGACTTATCTCGGAAGTTCTGGATTTTCTTCATGAAGACCAAAGGACGGGTCTTCAGTTGGTTCCAAGAGTTCAAAGTTCTTGTGGAGAACCAGAAAGGGAAGAAAATCAGAGTCCTGAGATCAGACAATGGGGGTGAGTATACCTCCAAGGAGTTCATGGAATTTTGTGCAGGAGAGGGCATTAGGAGGGAGTTGACTGTTACTTACAACCCGCAGCAGAATGGGGTTGCAGAGAGGAAGAATAGGGCCATTGTTTGGGATGTGAGAGCCATGTTACATGATCAGGGGTTGCCACTATTTCTATGGGTTGAGGCATGCTACACTATAGTTTATCTGCAGAACATGAGTCATCACAGGTTTGTGGGGAGCATCACTCCCGATGAGGCTTTCTCTAGGAAGAAGCCTGAGGTGGGGCACCTTCATATTTTTGGGTGCATCACATTTTCATATGTCCCTTCTGAGAAGATGACAAAGCTAGAGCCCACGGTAGAGAGAGGGATCTTTGTTGGGTATAGTGAGACTTTAAAGGCTTTTTGTATATACCTTCCTTCCTTGAGCAAGACTGTCTTGAGAAGGGATGTCATATTTGAGGAGGACAGAGCCTTTAAGAAGTCTAGAGGGACATAGAAGGGTGAGAAGTATTGACCACAAATTTAGGTGAATCCGCAACAGACTATAGTGACATAGAGTTCAAGGACACCAATTTCGGGGTCGACAGGTTCACAGGTGATAGAGCCACAGGATTCAGGTTCACAGGCTACTAGTCCACAGGTTTCAGGATCAGGTACTTCAGAGTCTACGACAGAATCATTGTCTTTAGGAGATGGGCTTGAGCAGGGAGAGTCCCCTCCACAGGACACTACTTCAGAGAGGAGGAAGCCCAAGTGGCTTCAGGACACTTTGAGGGAGGCACAGGGTTCAATGGGGAATCCTAGATAGGCAGTGAGGGAGAATAAACCTCCCGAGAGGTTTTACAACTACTTCGCGATGGTGAGTAGTATTCGGGAGTCTGAGCTTTCCACTTTTGAGGAGGCCACTAGTAGACATGTATGGAGAGATTCCATGATGGAAGAGTATAATTCCATCATGAAGAATGATGTCTGGGAGGTTGTTCCTAGACCTGAGAGGAAGTCAGTGGTGACTTCCAGGTGGCTCTACAAGCTAAAGTATGTTGCGGATGGCAGCATTGAAGAGTATAAAGCTTGTTTTGTGGCTCAGGGGTTTTCACGGGTTGAGGGAGTTGATTATGATGAGACCTTTGCACCGGTTGCTAGATACACTTCGATCAAGGAAGTGATCTCCATTGCAACAGAGATGGGTTGGAAGATCCACCAGATGGATGTGAAGACCATATTTTTGAATGGTTTTATTAAGGAGGAGGTGTATATTGAGCAACCATTGGGCTTTGAGGTGCATGGGAGAGAGTCTCATGTGTGTAGACTGAAAAAGGCATTGTATGGGCTAAAACAAGCTCCCAAATCTTGGTATTCGAGGATAGATGCCTATTTGCAGCAGTTGGGTTTTGAGAAGAGTGAGGCGGATCCCAACCTATACTTCATTGTGGTTGGAGAGGATCCTCTCATTCTTTTGCTATATGTGGATGATCTTTTCATTACAGGGGTAGAGAGACTCATCAACAACTGCAAGGAGAGCCTTGCTTCGGAGTTCAATATGACTAACATTGGATTGATGCATTACTTTTTGAGATTGGAGGTTTGGCAAGAGCATGGACACATCTTCCTGGGATAGGGGAAGTATGTATGTGACATTCTGAGCAGATTTCAGATGGGAAATAGCAGGCCCATGACCACTCCCATGATTACCAACTGGAAGAAGCTTCATGCTTCTGAGTCACAGTTGGTGGATTCCACTTTGTATCATCAGTTGATTGGGTCATTGATGTATTTGGTCATTACCAGGCCAGATATCTGTTTTGTTGTCAACACTCTCAGTCAGTTCATGGTGGAGCCTAGGAGAGTGCACTAGGTGGCAGAAAAACATGTGCTCAGGTATCTTTGTGGTATGGTAGATTATGGTTTGGACTATCAAAGAGGAGATGGAGTTCGTCTGGTTGGTTATAAAGACTCGGATTGGGCAAGATGTTTCAGTGACAGGAAAAGCACATCAGGGTATTGTTTTGGATTGGGATCAGTAGTTGTTTCTTGGTTCAGTCAAAAACAAAAGTCAGTGGCTTTGAGTTCTGCAGAGGCTGAGTATATGGAATCCAGTCAGGCCAATTGTGAGGCCCTTTGGCTTCACAAGATGCTGGTGGGATTGTTCGGTGTGCAGTTGAGGCCTACCGTGATTTACTGTGATAATCAGAGTTGCATTAAACTCTCGGAGAATCTAGTTTTTCATGACCTGTTTAAGCACATTGAGATTCATTATCACTTCATCCGTGACTATGTTCAGAGAGGAGTTGTGGAGCTATAGTACATATCTACAGAGGAGCAGGCTGCAGAGACACTCACCAAGGCATTGGGCAGAGGCAAGTTTGTATTTTTCAGGGACAAGCTCGGAGTGGTGAGTAACACTTTCTTCGATATGAGGGAGTGTTAAATGTTTTAATTAAATAAAGTACCAAGGCAAGTGTTTCTCTTCCCTAGGCGCCTAAGGGGTGAGAAAGTGCCTAATGTCGGCCCTAGTCATTTAATTTGTGAGATGCAAATTAAAAGGTGACTTTATGACTAAAGTGAGGGTGAGTGAAGAGACATCTAATCTCAGCCACTCATCTAATCCAATCTCCACCGTTGGATTAAGAAACTCCTCACCTTCCTTCATGAGGTCGATTAGGGCAAGGGGGCGCACCCATTGTTGGGTTGTTCATGCATTCTTGTTGAGAGAGCAAGAGAGAGAAAGGGAGAGGTCGAGCTTGAGAAAAGAGACAACATTTGCAGGAGGAGAGCACACATCCCAAGACAAATAGAAAGCACATATTTTGAGGCAGCAGACAGCAAGGAAGAACAGGTTGTACAGTATGGTTTTGGAGAGGCCATACAACATTAAATGTGCACAGAAATCGAGGGGGACAGCAGCATCATTTTCTGAATGTATTGGCATGCATTTCGAGGCTACCATACAACATTAAATTGGCACAGATTTCGAGGTGGTTGCTGGGCACACTTTTCTAGGTGAGAAATGCCCGTACAATCTGTATGGACCTACACAGAAATCGAGGGCCATACCACAGAAAATTCTGGGCATGTTTTTCAAGGCATTTGTACTGTTGGGTTTCCCCTATAGTCTTGGCAGAATTTTGGGCATGAAAATTGAGGACAATCCGTACAACATTCATTGCTGGGACAGTCGTACAGTGTACAGATTTCTGGGATAGAGATCGAGAAGCTTTTCCGGACAGTTCTGAAGGGGTCTTTGTTGAGCAAGAAGACTCAGATAAGTTTGTGTTTAAATTCCTGAAGATGAATATGTTGTAAAAGAATTTCTTAGAAGCCCATAAATAATAAAAATCCCTCTCTCACTGGTTTTTCCCTTGTTGGTTTTTCCACGGTCGATGTTAGACCAAAAATTCCTGTGGTTTTATATGCTGCTGATATTTTATTTCTGCATTATAAACGATGTTCAGAATCCTCATGTTTCAGTTCTGAAGTTTATTTTCTGCTAAGTTTTTATATGCTGATATAAAACTGGATTTGAGCATTTAACATTGGCTGAAAAATCAGCCAGACTGAAACTGGGTTGGGGTCTGAAAATTATACAGCCTTGTCATGTCATGCTTTACCATGTCATACCTTGCCTTGCCATGCTATGTTTTTACTTGAAGTATTTATATTTATATTTTATTCATTACTTATTATACAACATGAGTGGCCCTAATGATTAAGAACATGCGTTTACACCTAAAATATCACAAATTCAAATCCAGAAAAAATAGGATACTGTATGTATACCTTACCATTAAAATCCTTCAAATAGCAGCCCCGTTTCTTACTGTACTATGTATTTCTAACGGACGACGCTGCTCCAAATCAATATATTGGGTTTCTTGTACGGCAAGAATGAACGTGCTACGTATGAAGCATAGCATTTTGACCGTTTGATCTGTATCTTGTGCAGCAACTCATACCCAAGTCGTATTACTGTCACTGTCCCATGGCAACAGACGTTGGAGATAAACTTTAAAAGTTCACGTATGCCAATGGAAGACAGAGAAGTCATGATTCCGATGATAAAACCAATATGTGGGTGGCCATCCAATATGGATATATTGATAAAACCAACGAAGATGGGCATCGAGAGAATCAGGACTTCAACTTTTTTACCCTCTCAATTATTGTCTTCAATACTGTAATTACCATTACTGTTCCTTTATCTGAAAACGTCGTAGCAAATACTATCCAAAAGCAGATATTATTATAGAGCTTTGGAGAGTACGTTCGGCCCTGATAATTGCAGGCTTTAACAGAAATATTTATACAGAGAGATAGTGGCTCTGAAATGCGTCCCATCCTGAATTGCTCGGCTCGGGCTGTCTGTAGCGAAAAAATCTGGAATGCATGCAGCAATCTACGCCACTGTGTAATGTGTAGCGCTTACATCATTGAAAACCTTCTCTATCGTGAATTGCTTTTATTGGATTCTATAGAGATCTCATCATGGCATGCATTTTTAAACCAATTAATTCTCAACTCCACGCGTTGGAATAAATGTAGTACTGCCAATCTGATATTAATTTAAAGCTATTTTCAGAGACAACAATCACATCACGATGATGAGCCCATTCTGCAATCAGTTCTCTACTCATCATGTTATTTTGTCTTCTCACGCAGAAATGTTCAGCTTTGAAATAGCACTGTGAAGTGGGCGTCGCTATAGCTAAAAATCTATTGATTTATTCTGTTCCAATATTCAGGCTTAAGCCTTCTTTATGCAGCTTTTCATGGTCTCTGAACATCGTTCAGGGAATGTAGAGGGCCTTTATCATCATTCCTTCTGCTTTGACGGACAGAAAAGCACATATAATTATCTGCGCCATATTCCTCTTGTACGAGAAAGCCGAAGGCGTTTCCTTTAAACAGTAAAAAAGTAGTATTCAACTGTTGGAGAGACATTGAGATATTATTAATCTCCTCGTCCGCCCTAGTGTCTTTATCATAATCTGATAAAACACCATATCTGTGTCCTTCCCATCTCAATCTCCTTGAGATACAAAGGTATGCTCCCTTCCACATTAAAAGCCCTTTTGCATGCACTATCCATTAATACTACTTATATGAACTTTTGAGATTAGACAGCATAGCTTTCTTTTGTTTTTCTTTTAGGATTGATACCTCATAAGCTAATGGCATTATAAAAAGTGATATAATAAAATAAGATGCCATAATAATAATCAAGCTTATGTTTGGATTGGACAATGAAACTGTTTTGGAAGTACTCTTGGAATTACTAAAAGTACTATTATGTGAACTTGGTTTTAAGGTGTAGAAATTTTGTACATATTTATAGAGCTCTGATATTTCAGATTTCAAGTAATTCTCAAAATTATAATTATATATATATATATATATGAAATCTGAAATATCAGAGTTTTGAAATATTCAATTTAGAATTTTTAATCATTTATAAATAAATTTGTTTTTTATAACAAGACATCAAATTATATAAATTTAATTAAGAACTCAATTAGTTGGTGTTAATGTTGTTGAGGGTTAGGTTAGTTTGGTGCTAACCTCTAACTCTACTTTAAATTTCTTTGAGTTGAGAGTATTAATTCACAACTTTTTCATTAGAAAAAAAGGTCTTTAAGAAAATCACAAGAGGCTTGATTATGAATTGTCCATCATGTAACAACCAACCTTTCACTATAAAATGCAAATTGAACATTTGTGTATGCAGTCCACATTATAATGGAATTTAACATGTATACATAAGAATTTTAAGAACTTCTCAATAAAATTTCCTACACATGCATGATTAATAACATGAGATTATCATCCAATTAACAATACAACACAAATTCATATTTAATCATGTTAAATTCATAGATTTGAGTAATAAAATACAAATAAAAGCATTCCACATAAAATCAAATATTAAAACGTATTTTTATTAAAATTTGTGTCCACCAAATCACTTACTAATGACTAACTCATCACCCAACTATAAGAATCAATATTAGATTCCACCCACAAACCAAGATATTATACCACGAGGGTGGAGAAGCACCTAAATGTTGTAGTCCCACTCAACCTAACTCATAGTGCCCAATATATTTGATAAAACTAGAAATATACCATTATATCCATAAAGAAAACTCCTCCAATCATCTCATGAATTCTTCAATTAGTGTGGACCTTATTCCACTTGTCAAATATAACACAATGGAAGAAATTTTATGTTCGACCACGTTTCTCATTTAACCAAAAGGTCGACATATTAGTTTTTCATACAATAGCTAGAGTTAACAGATCCATAGGAGTTTGTTAAACCAGGTCACGAGTCACGAATGAGGCGGTGAAAACCAAGTGAGAAACATCCCCCACAACACCAAATAATGTACTCGATACCAATCGAACAGACCCGAACCTACGACCTTTCTCTTTGATACAAATTGTTAGACCACATTTGACGTTAAACCAAGAGGCTAACCTAATAGTTTCTGATACAACCACCAGAGTTAAGAGATCCATGGGAGGCTATTAAACCATGGCACGAGTCTGAAAGGAAGTGCTAACCACCAAGCCAACATTTCCTTCTATGTTCAATAGTCCCTTACATATCCTTTTGTCTAGTGCTCGAATACAACCAGGATGATTATGATACACTAATTTTTCTCTAAAACCTAGAGTGGTATACCATTGGCTCAAATATAAATACTTAGCACAATCCCATGGTTGTAGGTTTACAATTTTCTCTAGATATCATAGACATTATAACCATGGTTATTTCTTCCAAAACCAACCCATTTCCTTTCCTAACATCAACAAATCCATAAAATTTAGAATGGGATGTCACTAGCCTCATGTTGTGGATTATTGTGAAAGCACAACAAACATGTACTCATACATTTTATACTATAACCAAGCATTATAAGAGTTTCAAAAGTTGAGAGAAGAAAAGTGGATAAAGAGAGAAGCTATGAAAGAAATTTTTAGATCATATACTCATCCTTTCATGAGGTACAAATGCCTTTTCAGTAAGCATGTTGAATTATCAAAACAATAATGCAATTTAGTTATAGGGAGGTAAGATAGCATTCAATAATCCATGGGAAAAAGGTAACACTTCCCAAAGGACACAAGGAAAAAATATTGTAATAATATTTCCTTGGTACCTCATTTCTTCCCTTATTGTGATATCATAGTTCCTTTTGTTCCTTAGGAACATTTTGGAGAATATTTATATTATTATTTTTTTATTTTTGTACATGTCGTTGCATGCTTTATCTAACGTACCTAGTACCCTCTATCACCTATTGAGGATACATGAAGGAATAATTTTAAGGATCCATACTTATCTTAAAGTGTATAAACCTTCACAAATCTTACTAATTCTTAAAATGCCAATCATAAAATGTCTTGCAATATTTTTGTAAAAATTTTTAAGTTTCTAAGGATTTTGTAAAGTATTTAGAAAATTTTGGTGATTTTTACAGTGAAATACTTTTATCGTATGGAACTTTGGAAAATCATTCTATAAAAATAATGGAAATTGGTAAATCCTTTTTGGGAAAAAACATGGAAAATTAGCCCATGAGTGAAATTTAGCGTCTAAAATCTCCCTTGGATACAAGATACTTTTGAAAAACACAAATTTCAATTTCTCGTCTTGTTATGATACCACTTTTGGATGTACCCAATTCCCTTTGTCAATTGTTGAGGATATGAGGTACTTCTTGGAATAAAAAAATTTCCACTTTTTTTCTCTAATACCAACATTCTCTTTTCCCTACTATGAATTTTATGAATGCATGGAACATGACAATAAGTCTTATACACATATAACTAAACATTCAATGATGTAGATGCATGCTTGTTCATATGAATATAAAAACCAACAATGAGTAACATACACATGACTAAATTCAACATAAGAAGAAATAATCCATAAAATCTTATATTTTAGAAATTAAACACGAACTTGTTACATGTGAAGGATGTTCCACCCAACCATAGGATCTCTATTTCTTGTACTCTTTCTACAATAGGGACACATATGAGTTGATGCTATGAGTCTACAAGGATGAATTTATCATATACTTAGATCTAGTCCTCTCATACAACCCAATTTCCAGGGATTCTTTTAGGGGCTAAATTTCGCTCATGGGCTAATTTTCCATGGTTTTTCCCAAAAAAAGATTCGCTATTCTAAAAATGATTTTCCCAAATTCTATAGGATAACATTATTTTAACTTTAAAAACGCCAAAATTTTATACAAACTATATAAAATCCTTATAAACTTGAATATTTTTACAAAATTATCGCCAAACATTTATAGATGACATATGAAGGATTAGTAAGATTCTCCAAGATTTCTACATTTTAAAATAAAATTACATCCTTAGAATCATCCCTGCACCCCCAGATGGGGTGTTAGTGCAAGCCAAATGGTGCAAAGAGGGAGTGCAGGTAGGCCAACAAGGAAGGGAGCCATGTGATGAGCTCGTGCCAATGACCGCCGCCTCGACCCTGCATTAACTCGACTTCACGTCGCTGCAGCACCATTAATTCTGGTGTGCCTGACCCCCATTACGAACTTCTCTATGGATTTTCCATCTGCATTTGCTTCTCATCCTCGCTCTCGGACCGACTCCCACATCCCTCCACTGCCCTGGACTGGTTTAGACTGGACTTTCATGGTGCTGACAACCCGTGGCCTTCTCTAGGCTCTCTGCATTTTCCTGGAGCACTTAGCCATTTTCTACCTTCAAACGAAGGAAATTATGCTACATCAAAGAGGACGGTCGTGAAGAGGCTCTCCATGGCATCCTCCTCAGCCCCACGCCTCTATTTCTCCCCCTAGTTCACCATCCATGATCTCCTCGTCACCTCTGCAGTCTGAGCTAGCACCTCTCGCCTCCTCCACCTCGCCTGCCTCTCGGTTTGAATGCTTAGCCATTATTGATAGTTCACTGGGCTTTTCTTTGTGTTACCTCTCTGTCCCATTGAACTCCAGAACCATCGATCCTTCCCCTGCATCGGTAGCTTTCTCCTCAAGACCTCTCATGGGGGCGCCACCTCCTGTTCGAAGTGCCTGAAACAACGAGTATGCATCTACTGACTCCATCCATGACTCACAGCTGAAAGAAAGTTTAACAATTCTCTATGGTCTGGTATTTAAACTCCATCAGGGAATGGAGGACCTCCAATTCCGACTGTAGATTATGGATGGAAATACCTCGACCCTCCAGATTTTATCTACCTTCCAATATGCTTTCCCCTCCAACCCAGTAGGCACAGCTTCAGCAGAGGAACCCCATGCAGAGAGAGACGAAATAAATGATCAGACACAGTGTTCAGCAGAGGTCGTTTTGGAGCAGGTCAAGCATGAGGACATGGAAGCGACGACAACTACAGGCCAGCATGTGTACAGTCCGCCTGGAGACGCCTTTCCAGTTGCCAACAGGGACGAGAGAAATGTGGATGCTGACATGCATTTGGAAAGAAAAGGGACACCCGTTGAGGAGGAGCCTTGGTACGCGGTCGTTCTCGCCACCTGGCCAGGTTACTCGCCAAGTGTATGACCCCACATGGGTTCTTTTCTTTTTAATAGTTTCCTCTTTTAGCTGCAACTTAGTCAGCCTAGTTCTGTTCTATAAGACAGTTAGACTATCAAATGCTAGACTTACTCGACTGGATGAACCGGTTTCCCCTCTATTGGGGCAGTTCAGTAACTACAGTATGGTTGTTCTCAAGTTTTTGTACCTCTGGTCTGGTTTTTTGAAGGCCCTTTATATATAAAACCTCTTACTTACAAAAAAAAAAAAATCATCCCTGCAAATTTCTTAGCAAATCATAGTATGTTAACTTCTACAACAATTCCAATCCACCAAATTTCTTCCTCTTTCACCCTACACAACCCAAATAATGGGATCCCCTTCTCTGCCAAACACTGCCTTGAGATATCCCACTTCCCTCCAAGGATCCAACACATTTCAACTAGGAAATATCTCTCATGGGAACTCCATGAATTCTCAACTATCAACTAGTTTTCTCGATGAAAATATTTTTGTCATGCACATGGCCAAAATCCCCACATAATACTCATAATAAACACAATCAACATTTTTTTACAGTCATTGTAGCATAGGTTTAGTTTCTCCCAAATTTTTCCCTAGGGAGGATGATGGAAACCGACCAAGAATCATGAATTATATTTGCATGATATCAACTAACCATGTGGCATCCCAAGAATCACACATACTTCACTTGGAAACTAACTCCAATACATTAAAGGATAATATATGAAATAAAGGAATTATGATAATATGAGATCAAGGATTTTGGATATAAAAAAAATGTTATTGTTTATTTATCCCCTTTTGATCCCCTAATCCCCCTTTCATTCCTCTCTCATGGAATCATACCCCCCGATGTTTTTTATTTCTCCACATGTACCTAGTGATATAATTTTATTATTAATATACAATATTTCCATATTACATTACTTGTCCCTCAACCATTCATCATATACACAAATATATGTTGCTAATGTAGGGATCAAAACTAGGGTGTTACAGTACCCTCCCGCTAAATTTTGCACCATCCTTAGTGCACATCACCATGCATAAATACAATAGCATTGGCCCCAAAATTTTCATTTTACTTCAAAATATCAAAACATATGTAGATATTCCTTTAGTATCACATATTTTATATCACATGTTACTTCTTTAGGGCTATAATAGGTCCACTTGACCTTTACTTTCCCTATATCTTTGTCCTCAAGCACCATGACCTTCCTATATAGTACACATACTAGATACACCTAGAATTCTCCTTCTAGCTCCACATGAATCAAATTCTAATCAATGACATGGTTAGGGTCATGAATATAGTTTTTAGCTAATGAACCATGAAATACATTATGTACTTTCATTGAATAAGTCAATGCAAGCATGTATGCCATTATTCATATCCTATTCAACGTCTCAAATATACCATGTTATCACCCAAATTAGCACACTTATGAAAGTCACAACCATGGTGATATGTTTTGGATCATGTTTTCATTGATGCCAATTCTTTGATTGATTGATGTCAAGTGATTGATTGATGCCAAAGGATTGATTGATTGATAATTGATGTAATTTAATATGTATTGTCCTTGATGAGAATCCATAGATGAAGATGGATCAATGAGTTGTCATTGATATGATCAAGATGGATCAATGAGTTGTCATTGATACATGATGAAGATGGAATGATGTGGTTTGATTGGTATATGATGCACTGTTGGAAAAATGTATAGATGAATCTTTATTGTCTTATCATGGTTGAAAAGGTACACAAATGGATGAATTCCGAAGTGGTCCCCTTATGGTGAAATCTATCATGGGAAGACGCTTTGCGGATTGAGTTATCCTAGAAGAATGGTTGGAGGACCCATCCTCTCATTATTGTATTATCATGATTGATAAGGTGCACAAATGGATGAACTCCAAAGTGGTCCCCTTATGGTGAAAGCCCTCACGGGAAGACACTTTGCGGATTGAGTTATCCTAGAAGAATGGTTGGAGGACCCATGCTTGTATGTGGAATAATGAGATGAAGATCAAGGAGATTGTTGGTGAAACTATCCTAGATGGATAGTGCTTGTCATGACATTTCCAGTGGTATGTGTAATGTCACATAACTCCTCATGGTTTGAGAGTTATGGCCTTATGAAGATGAAGGACCCCCACATGAAGGCTTGAAGCCCCCGAGGTCAAAGAAGTCAAAGTAACCTAAAATAAGAAATCATTTTTTAAATGATAGAGTAAAGTGACAAAGTCAAGGTGGATTATTTAAATAATAAAGAGAAGTGACAAAATCAGGAAATGATAAAGTAAGGTGAAAAAATCAAGAAGGAATATTTAAATGATAAAGTATTGAAGAACTTTCTATTTATGTAAAGTGGTTAACCCTAAAATAAGAAAAATAAGTTAAGTGACCTAGAAATGAGTTAAGTGACCTAAAAATGGGTTAAGTGACCTAGAGGAAGAAAGTATAAATAATATAAAAATGGTCTCTTGTAGATCATCCTTTTTGTGGATTAATGGAGAACTTCTTGTGAGAATACCTTTTGGAGTATTGGTGGAGAGCTTCTTGTGAGAGCTTCTTGAGCATTTTTGGTGTGGAACACTTGAGAATATTGAAGATCTATAGGTGAATGAGGTAACCAAAGGATATCTAATACAAATTTCATAGGGAAGGTGAAGAAACGAGTACCAAAATTCAAGGGAGGATAAATTATTTTCATGATGCTTTCTAAGGTATGTTATTTACATGTCATCTCACCATTTCCGTAATAATTTTTTTTATATAATGATTCAGACCATGATATAGATATGAAATTGAGGAAACATATCCAAGTATTTGTGGTAAAAAATTCACCTTGTGATTCGTTGTATTTTTTGAGATACACTCCATGGAAAATAGGGTTTGTGACTAGTCCTGAAACTAGTCTAAAACAGGTGTTTTGGGTAAAAACGTCATAACTTCTTCATAACAGATCCAACTTCAGTGAGAGAAATGTTTTTGGTTATATTACCATCTATAGTATATTTTGTAACCATTTTATATCGATTCAAGAAATATTTTGTGCAGGGCACGCTCTACAATGTCACCCTCTAGAATAAGCCATAATTCAACAAGGTATGCCATTTTTTTATATAGCTCCTTTTCTGAGAGGTTACAAGTAGTAACACTTGGATGAATTGCATAAAACACACTGAATAACATTGTGCATCATATTCATATCTTTATTCATTACAGGTACAAATTTATGATTATTTCAAGTTCGGGTTGTTGACTAATCCAAAACTAGTCATGGTTGAGACAAGTAGTTGATGAGTTGGAAGATACATGAGGTGCATAGTTCATGATGTTGGTACATATTGATGAGTTATTTTTGATGATTAGTTGACACGTTATTGGTATATACTTGGTACATGGTTGGATGCACTTGTTTATGGTACAGGTTGATCACAGGTTGTTTGGCATAGGTTCGTGCATGGTTGATGCACTTGTTTATGGTACAGATTGATATATGTTGAGGATTTTTGCCTCATCTCAGTTGGTGCTAAGGGTGTAATATGAGTCTTTCATTATAGATCTGGTTCTCTTGTACAAATGTACTCTATTCAGTTTTTTCTAAAAAACCCCAAGGATTGTAGTTCGTAATAAAAATAAAATTGTACATACATCTTGTGTTCTTTGTGTGCCTTGTGGTGATGACTTGTTGATGATATATTGTTGATATATGTTGTTGATATGTGCTAACATTTAATTGGTTATAAATGACAACAATGAGTAATGATTTAATGGTGATTGTTAACTAAGGAGTTTTGGGAAAAAAAGCCCTACATTGTTCAACCCCCCCTCTCAATGTAGTCGGTGTCTTGAACAATTGGTATTGGAGTCGGCCTTCACTGCAAGCCTTAACAAGCTTGAAGGAGATCCATAGACATAGAAATGGATGATGAAATACCAATCCTTGATGAGGAAAACTATTCTACTTGGAGAATAGAGATGAAAGTGTATTTGAAGACAATGGGAGCAACTATTTGGAAAGCAACCATTGGTGGATCGGTTCCCTTGAGGAACAAGTAAAATTATGAAACTCAAAGGGAAGGAAAGACGAATTATGCATTGGCTCTCAATACCATTATTAGTGGACTCTAAAGCCCTATCAAAGAGAGCACAGGACAATGCACTTCTACCAAGGATCTATGGCTAAAGCTAGAGGAGACGTATCGAAGCAAGAAGGATAAGGAAGATATTGAAGACCAATCCATCAAGGCTACCAAAGGTAAAGAATCATCAAAAACTCTTGATTGTATTATTTCTAAATGTGATCTTGAAAACATTTCAAGTGAATATAGCACAAAGAAAGATCCCAAAAGTATTTCAAATGAAGATATAGAATCTCCAAAGACTCTTGATTGCAATGATTCAAAATGTGATGATGTTGAATTTTTCTCAAGTGAAGAAGATGATCTAGAAATAGTTTGTGTAAAGTTTCATGGTAGTTATCCCATGGAAAGAATAGAATAAAATCTATTGGAACTTAAAAAAGAAGTTGAAGAGGGACTTTATAGATATAGAAGTGATCATTTTTATACACACTATAACTATCTTTTGGATAACACTAAGAAGTTTCTTAGGAGAAGTCAAAGGCACATCTTGAAGTTAAAGGTAATGCTCAAGGAACAAGAAGAGAGCAATAAGACTCAATTAGTAGAAAAGGAAGAAGATATCACAAGACTAAAGAATGAAAAAGTTGATATGCAAGTAGATGATAAGATTATAAAACGTTTTGAAGCTATTGTCCATCTCAAGACCCAAATTGAAGAATCCAAAAGGGTAGAGGAACTATTGAAGGATCAAATAAATGAAAAGGAAGAGTCATGTCATAAGTTAGAATTTGAAATTGTTGATCTTAGAAAGAAAGTGGAGAAGTCAAATAAATTCTTGAATAGCTCAAAAAGCTTGGATGAGCTCTTGGAAACTCAAGGATCACCATATGATAAATCAGGTCTTGGATACAAGGAAGAAGCTACACATGCTGAAGAAAACACCTCAAAGAAGCATGAGGTAAGTCCATCAAAGAAGGAATACAATGTTGCAAAGAAACCATCTACACAAGGCAAGGAAAATCTCAAAAGAACAAAGAAAGGAAGACATCAAGAAGCTATCTTTGGGACACCAAAGAAACGTTGTAGTGGATTTGGCCAGAAATCCCAGGAGTACTGGAACACAAGAAGAAATTCCATGATGAGGACTTCATATAGCATGACTAGAAGAAGGACTGAAGTAAGGAAGGGAGACATATTTGAAAATATGGATGCTCATAGGTCAATTTATAAGGAGAAGAGACATCTACAGAAGTGGGTGAAGAAGACAGAGCAGCCAGAACAAAATGAAAGACTGAAGGGAAGTTCAAATGTGTCATCTACTGAGGCATATGCAGGTGACAGTGGTATCAGTCACGTACATTTGCAGGCTGACCTTGTATATGTTGCGTACATATGCGATTTGTATGTGAGGCAGGCCATGTATATAGGGTGAAGCCTAAGGAAAAGGACTATGCACAAGGATTGCAGTTTGATGTGATGGTATAATTCTATGATGCATGGTCTGATATGGTTTATTGCAAGTTCTGACATCGTTTGTTGTTGGTTTTCATGATTCTATATTGGATTATGTAAGGTGATGATGTAAAATAAAATCTTGGGTGCATGGTACTAACCCATGAGTATGGATTGATGCATTTTTTGTGGAAGAAAAATGTTGGTTATGAAAAGTTAATTTATGACACCTTGGTTATGTGATATATCTTGATGATGTATTGGAAGCTTACTTGTTGGAAATCTTGATGCATGCATTTAACATATGGATGGGATACACATTGGGACATGTGGTTGGTGATTTGATGAGGTGATCATGTTGTACATCATTGATGATTCATAGCGTGGTCTATAATTGATACATGTTTGGTACACTCATAGATGACATATGCTTGATGATACTACACCATTGGTACTACTTGATCATCACAACAATTGGTATTTGTTTAAGACACATGATTGTGGCACTTGGTTCATGATGGAGACATATCATGAGTGATATGACACATGGTTGGCATATTGGTAGATGCGCATGGTTGGCATATCGGTAGATGCACATGGTTAACATATTGGTAGATGCACATGGTTGGCATATCGGTGGATGCACATGGTTGGCATATTGATAGAGGCATATGATTGACACATTCCATGGATGATATCTTTTGGCACATTGCATGATGTTGATGTACATGGTTGATGTACATAGGTGTTGTGGATGATGAGCACACATTTTTGTACATGATGTGCTTGGTTGATATTTTTCTCATGATTCTTTATTTCATTGTTGACATATCTTTTTCTTCATGGTTCTTGGTATATCATGAGTTTGATGCATGAAGTCCAAGGATCATTATATGGTAGCACATTGTTCATATCGCAGAGAAGATAGGGGAGACATACCCATAGGGGGAGTCATTCTTGTTCCCATGATTCTAGGAGGAGATATTTATCAAATGCATACCTAGAAAAGAAACCTATATTTAAAGAAAGAGCATAGAGTCATAATTCCAGTAGGAGTGATGGTCACAGGGGAAGTATGTTTGATGTATTTTCAACATTACATCAAAGTGATGTCACTTGTTCAAAAGCAGAGAGATTATTCAGAGAAACATCAAAGGCACTCAGAGAGGGGGAGTAGTCCCAAGGAAAGTTCAAGCAAGGGAAGCAACCCCAAGAGGAAAATGGCCCTTTTCCATTGATGTCAAAGGGAGAGAGATAGTCACATTGATGTGATTGATGATTATTGATTGAGAGAGATAATCACACGGATGTGATTGATGATTATTGATTGGAAGAGATAGTCACATTGACTATTGATGTAGAGCATTCCTTATCTACATGTTGACATCAATAATTGGTAATTGGTATTGACATCAATGTTGGTATTACCATCAATGCCAAAGGGAGATATTGTTGGATCATGTTGTCATTGATGCCAATGGTTTGATTGATTGATGTCAAGTGATTGATTCTTTCTAAAGGATTGATTGATTGATGATTGATGTAATGTAATATGTATTGTCCTTGATGAGAATGCATAGATGAAGATCGATCAATGAGTTGTCATTGTTATGATGAAGATGGATCAATGAGTTGTCATTGATACATGATGAAGATGGATCGATGTCATTTCATTAGTATATGACGCACTGTTGCAAAAATGTATATATGACTCATTATTGTCTTATCATGATTGATAAGGTGAAAAAATGGATGAACTCCAAAGTTGTCCCCTTATGGTGAAAGCCCTCATGGGAAGACGCTTTGCGGATTGAGTTATCCTAGAAGAATGTTTGGAGGACCCATCCTGTCATTATTGTTTTATCGTGATTGATAAGGTGCACAAATGGATGAACTCCAAATTTGTCCCATTATGGTGAAATCCCTCATGGGAAGACGCTTTGCAGATAGAGTTATGCTATAAGAATGGTTGGAGGACCCATGCTTGTATGTGGAATAATGAGATGAAGATCAAAGAAATTGTTTGTGAAACTATCTTATATGGATAGTGCTTGTCATTCCATTTCTAGTGGTATGTGGAATGTCACATAAATCCTTATGGTTTGAGAGTTCTGGCCTTACGAAGATGAAGGACCCCCACATGAAGGCTTGAAGCCCCCAAGGTCAAAGAAGTCAAAGTGGCCTAAAAGAAGAAATACTTTTTTAAATGATAAAGTAAAGTGAAAAATTCAAGGTGGATTATTTAAATAATAAAGAGAAGTGACAAAATCAAGATATGATAAAGTAAGGTGGCAAAATCAAGAAGGAATATTTAAATGATAAAGTATTGGAGAACTTTCTCTTTATGGAAAGTGGTTAACCCTAAAATAAGGAAAATAGGTTAAGTGACCTAGAATTGGGTTAATATTATTTAAATGATAAAGCAAAGTGACAAAGTCAAGGTGGATTATTTAAATAATAAAGAGAAGTGACAAAATCAAGAAATGATAAAGTAAGGTGACAAAATCAAGAAGGGATATTTAAATGATAAAGTATTGGAGAACTTTCTATTTATGGAAA
>ML800090.1:78093-113371 GCA_009831015.1 Picea engelmannii
AAGTGGTTAACCCTAAAATAAGGAAAATAGGTTAAGTGACCTAGAAATGGGTTAAGTGACCTAAAAATGGGTTAAGTGACCTAGAGGATGAAAGTATAAATAATATAGCAATGGTCTCTTGTAGATCATCCTTTTTGTGGATCGATGGAGAGCTTCTTGTGTGAATATCTTTTGGAGTATTGGTGGAGAGCTTCTTATGAGAGATTCTTGAGATTTTTTGGTGTGGAACACTTGTGCATATTGAATATATATAGGTAACTGAGGTAACCAAAGGATATCTATAACGAATTTCAGAGGGAAGGTGAAGAAAAGAAGGTTGGAATTCAAGGGAGGATAAATTATTTTCATGATGTTTTCTAAGGTATGTTATTTACAGGTCATCTCACCATTTTTGTAATAACATTTTTTATACAATGATGTAGACTGTGAGATTGATATGACATTGAGGAAACATATCCAAGTATATATGGTAAACAATTCATCTTTTTTTTCGTTGTATTTTTGGAGATACACTTCGTGGAAAATAGGGTTTGTGGTTAGTCTTGAAAGTAGTCTAAAACATGTGTTTCGGGTAAAAACGTCATAACTTCTTCATAACACATCCAAATTCAGTGAGACCAATTGTGTTCATTATATTACAGTCTGTAGTATTATTTGTAATAGTTTTTGATCGATTCAACAAATTTTTTGTGCGGTGCACGCTCTACAAGGTTGCCCTCTAGAATAAGCAAGAATTCAGCAAGGTATGCCATTTTTGGTATAACTCCTTTTCTGAGAGGTTCCAAGTAGTGAAACCTGAAGGAATTGCATAAACCATACCGAATAACATTGTGTATCAATTTTATATCTTTATTCATTACAGGTACACATTTATGATTATTTCAAGTTAGGGTTGTTGACTAATCCAAAACTAGTCATGGTTGAGACAAGAAGTTGATGAGTTTGCATATACATGAGGTGTATATTTGATGATTTTGGTACATATTGATAAGTCATTGTTGATGAGTAGTTGAAAAATGATTGGTATATACTTGGTACATGCTTGGATGCACTTTTTTATGGTACAGGTTGATTACAGGTTGTTTGGCACAGGTTGGTGCATGGCTGATGCACTTGTTTATGGTACAGATTGATATCTGTTGAGGATTGTTGCCTCATCTTAGTTGGTGTTGAGGGTGTAAGCTCAGTCTTTCATTATAGAGCTAGTGCTCTTGTAGAGTTGTACTCTGCTGAAAACCCCCAAGGATTGTAGTTCGTAATAGAACATTGTACATACATCTTGTGTTCTTTGTGTTCCTTGTGATGATGACTTGTTTATGATATATTGCTGATATGTGTTGAAATTTAACCGGTTATAAATGAACGCAATGAGTAATGATTTAATGGTGATTTTTAACTAAGGATTTTTGGGGAAAATATCCCTACACGGTTCACCCCCCCGCCCCTCTTAGTGTAGTCAGTTTGTCCAACAATTGGTATCAGAGTGGGCCTTCACTACAAGCCTTAATGAGATTGAATGAGATCCATAGACACACAAATGGATGATGAAATAAAAATCCTTGATGAGGAAAAATATTCTACCTGGATAATAGAGATGAAAGTGTATTTGAAGACAATGGGAGCAACTATTTGGAAGACAACCATTGGTGGATCAGTTCCCTTGAGGAAAAAGTCAAAGTATGCATCTCAAAGGTAGGCAAAGAAGAATGATGAATTGAATCTCAAGACCATTCTTAGTGGACTCTCAAGCCCTATCAAAGAGAGCATGGGACAATGCACTTCCGCCAAGGATATATGGCTAAATCTAGAGGAATCATATCAAAGCAAGAAGGATAAGGAAAATATTGAAGACCACTCCATCAAGACTATCAAAGGTAAAGAATCATAAAAAACTATTGATTGTATTATTTCTAAATGTGATATTCAAAACATTTCAAGTGAATATAGCACAAAGGAATATCACCAAAGTATTTGAAATGAAGATATAGTGTAACAACCCTGAGTATTAATCAATTGTCATGGTCTAATTAATTGTTTAATGTATATTAGTTTAAATAATTAATTAATTAATTGTTCTGGTTAAATATTTGTTGAATGTGAATTGTTTTAATTAACTAATTAATTAATTTAATGATTAAATATTTTTTTAATAAAATCTAGCTTAATAAATTATTAATTATTATTTTGTATCAAATGATGGAACCATTAAAGAGAAGGGGATAAGGTGGTTGGCATTGAATGGAGGGATAAGGTAGGTGAGTATTAATGAAAGGGAGAAGGCGGTGAATGAGAGAGGGGGGAAGGAGGATAAGAGGAGGAAAAAACATTCGAGAGAGGCCTTTTGGATTTTTGGGAGAGAGCATCATTTTGAGAGAGGAGAGGATTGTATTGCTGGTTTGGGGCTGGAGTAGCTTGTTGGAGGATGGTTATGGTTTTTGTTTGAGGAACTTGTTGGAGTTTTGTGGACTAAGACAGGGGACACCTGTTGCTGGGATTTTTGGGCTCGGGGGCCAGGAATCTTGGAGCTAGGGAGCCGGAGAGGCTCTGTTCCTAGCTGGCTGGGAGGTTAGTCGATTTTGGGAAGAGCATAAGTTAGAGTTGGAGAACAACAGTAGCATCAGTTAGAGGTATGTATTTTCATTAATATGTTGAATTTCTCGTTTATTATCATGTTGTTGAATATTTTGAATATGTCGTTTATTATGATGTTGTTGAATATGTTGAATATGTCGTTTATTATGATGTTGCCCGTAAATTTTAATTATGTTGAATAATTAATGGTTAAAAGTTAGGATAACATTTCTCTAAACTTATGATTTATAAGGCTCTGTTGGAAGAGACCTTACACATGGTATCAGAGCCCTGGTTTAAAATATGGAGCCAAGGGCCTACCTACCTACCCATCCTCTTGACTCTTGAATGAAAGCCATGTTTGTGTCAATCAAACAACCCTGAAAACCTACCTGAAACCCCCCCTAAAAACTTTAAAACTGGTTGGCCTATACAGGTAAAATCCTTGAAAAGGGTGATATAAACATAAATAAATAGAGGTATAAATGATCTATTTAAGGAAAACTTATAAAAATTGTGGCCATCTTTGTATTATTCAAAGTACTACATATTTATAATATTCATTTGTAAGAAAAACAAATGTGAGGCTAGAGATGAAATTAGATCCTCAACTTATTACAAAGCTACGTTATAGTAGACTACTTAAAAAAAAATACTTTTCTCACAGGAGGATGGCTAAAAATTACGAGTGTTTAAAGTTTAAACTAAACAATTATTATCGATAGTTAAAGTCCAAAAATGGACACAACAACCTATTCTCATTATTTCTTCACCTAGAGGAAATAATCCCTAATTTTCATTGTTCAAGGGATATTCCCTTTCCAAGAAAGAGTGTCATAGTTTTTTGGCTTCATGTAATTTAAGCATTGGTATGGACAGTTATATCTTCAGATAGCGGAGTTAGAAAATGCTCCGAGAATGGAGTACTTGAACTAGGGGTGGAGCTCGCCATGCTAAAGATGTTTAGAATGGAAAATCACTAGAAGGGATTTGTTGTAATCAAGGGGCAAGCACTCAATCATGAAAAACAAGTCCTCTATGGGCACCAACTCTAGGCTTAAAGAAGAAAATTCATGAAACAAATAAGGTCGCCAACCAATGTTCATGAAACTGAAGCATAAACAAATGTTGAAATGTAATGAAACTGAATGATGCAAACTATTCCATAAGAACAAACTACAATCAACATGAAAATAATATTTAAATCTTATTCGATTGAATTCCAATAACCAAATCTACAAAGTATGAAAGACTCCACTTGTAGATTGTTGCAATCTTGACACCCCAATGTTGCATGGAATTAGCAAGGAGAAGATTAAATTTCTCTATGCATCATGAACTACACAAGTCCAAGTGCAAACCTACATGGAGGAGAAACCCACAGGGTCAAGGTGCAGTGGTCTATGTGTCAAAATCTAGCCACATTCGACAGCTCTCCTGAGCACCAGCACAAGGCCTGTTGCCAATCTTTTCCTTCGCCCAATGCGTAGTCACAATCGTGGCAATGTATGCTCATGTGGTGCTTCCTCATCCATTTCTACACAGCCACAGCCATAGAAGTATAAGAAGAAGCAGGGACATGATGAAGCCACACATATTATTATACCAAAGCACACAACACACCTTGGTTGTTTCCACCTTAATCTCTATTTTGTTTGGCTATGAGAAACAATTATGCAGGGAATCTTACCACTTCGCGGTAGGAGTCCAATAGAGGGGCTTTCAGTCAAATTTATACTATTACACATGTGGCTTATAAGATTATCCCTTCTGCCTCCAAGGACCGAGCTCTAGATGGGAACTCTCCTACCTTATGAAGCAGGCTCGAGGGTGCTAGGGCTTCGGTGGGCTCCTCTCTTGATCTAAAGGCTCCAGAGTCAGTCTATAAGGTGTCGAAATTGTACTCTCACTTAAAGATTCTCTAGGAAGGAGGTTCCATAAGGATAGAGGTCTCGATGAGGACCGATTATTGACAACCCGTGACCAAGCTCCAAAGCCAAGGCCACGAAACTATGCTTGGCATAACAAAAAATGCAGGGCCTATTACCCTCAAACCCAATTACAAGTAAAAACACATAGCCCAGTGCACCAAGCCCATAGAAATATAAGAAAAAACACATAGGCCCAGCCCAAAAACTCTTGAAACGCCCAAATACCTCCAAGAGACAGCAGAAAGAACCATCTGAGTAGAGATAAACTCACTATGGTTGGCCGCTTCTTCTTCTTAAAGAAGAAGGCAAATGGGATAAGCACCAGTCCTCCAACTCGTTGGAATAAACAATGAAAGCCAGACTCACCCCCTTTGATAACTCATTTCCCATAAGAACATCGCCACCGCCTTGCCAAAGATTCGAACCCTGAACCTCTGTGCACAGGCAACAAATAGAAGAACAACAAAATAATAATAATAATAATAATAATAATAATAATAATAAACCAGCAAACTCAACCAATATACCAACGCAACCACACGCCAATCCATGGAGGAGAATCCCACGAAGGAGCAAAGGGAACACGGAACTGTACACAATGCACCCTCTAGACCTTGGAACCGTGGACACCAAGGTCGACCGAGCAGAGAGATGGCCATGGCCGGCCTCATCCTTCACCTTGCGCATTTGATAAAAAAAAACGAAATCGAAATGGGGTAGGGTTTGAAGAGATAAGGATGGAGGAGATTAGGGTTAAGGGATGAGCGTCGAGGGGGAGGGGGCACATGGGCCTCATGCGAGGACCCACTGCCCAACTTTAGGTTTTATTTATTTTATTTTATTTTATATTTTATTTATTATTATTTTATATTTTAGTTATTTTAATTATTTTTTATTGTATTTTAATTGTTATATATATATATATATATATATATATATATATATATTGTTATTTATTTTATTGTTTTGTTTTTTTTTCTAATTATTATCATCTTTTAATTAAGGATTAAACTTTTATTGTTTAAATTAGTTTAATGTTAATTATTTAATAATAATAATATTTATGTTAATTATTATAATTTCAATATTATGATTCAAAATAAAACTAACTAATGTGAATAATCAAGGTGATTAATTAATTTAATTGGTTAATTAAATTAAGGATTAATTAATTAAATAATTAATGTCGATTGTTTGATTAGGGAGAATTAAACTATGTAAATTAATTTTAGGAATTAAATAACTTGATGAATCACGAGACACATGGTATTATAATTCATAAGGGCGAATAATATGAGTGGTGCATATTGCTACAAGGGTCAGGTTGATGCTTGATTATATACTTAAGTTAGAGGAATTGGCAAGTGTGGTGCGATGCTAGCATAACTACTAGGTGTGGGAGTTCGTATTTTTCTTAGGAGAAGACATCGAGCTTAGAGGCTTCCAACCCTAATGCAGCCACTTCCCCTAAAGAGAGTAACGTCTGTTTACAGACAAGTAAAAAAAAACTTACGCCTAACCTTGCTTTCAAGTTTAAGTTTCGCAAATGTGAATTTCCCTAGATGCTCCCTGACAAAATTTTGGTTGATGCAGATTCAATTATACAGGATGGTTAGGACTCGAGGAAATCAAGGCAGAGGGGCATCATCACAAGGACTGCCAATGCCACCACCACTATCACCTGAATTAGCTCTCATTACGCGCTCTTTGGAGGCCATAAATGAGAGTTTAAAGGGGAGTCAGCTAGCAGGGATCGAAGTGGAGCCCCCACCATCTGGAATGGGTAATATTGAAGCATCGAGGGATTCAGGGGGAGGGCCTCCACCCGAGTACATCACTAGAGAATTGCAGAAGATCAAACTTCCATAGTTCACCGGGGGTCATGTCAGTGAATGTGCAGAAGCATGGTTGGAATGGATGACACGATGTTTCTCCTTAAGGGACTATGCATCCACATCAAAGGAGAAAATAACAATCTTTCAGTTAAGGGACAGTGCCTTGAACTGGTGGGGCAACCTAGAGAGGCAGTTGCACCTTACCCCAGACACTGTCTCTTGGGAAAATTTTGAGGAGAGGTTGCAAAGGAAATATCTACCATCTTACTATGAGGAACAATAGGTGGGAGCATTTCATGATCTAGTACAGGGAAACAGGACCATGGAAGAGTATGAGATCAGGTTCATGGAATTGGTAAAATATGTTTCATACATGGATAATGATCAATGACAGGCAAAACGCTTTGTCTATGGGTTAAACCCTAAGATAAGAGGCATGGTACGGATGTGGAAACCGTCTTCAGTAGCAGAAGTAGTCGAAAATGCATGTTATGTTGAGGAACACATGAACTTAAATGGAGGTATGAGGTCGACCTTTCTGCATCATCCTGGATTCGTGGGGAAGGCCCCTAGGACATTCTCCAGGGGAGGGAGATCCATGCCACCTCCATATGGTAATACAGTCACACCAAGGACAGTCTCCACAAGTATTTCAATGGCAGTGAGTGCAGCATCCCATTCATCACCAATGATGCAGGCAGGTTCATGACCATCTCCGAGAGCAGCTGGTAGAGGCAGTGGTTCCAGGGGAAGGAACTCATTTCAAAGACTATCAGAAAGAAGTACGCAAGTTCAATATCATGTTACATGTTGGGGATGTGGGGGAACCCATTACCAATGTGATTGCCTAGAGTTGCAAGAAGGATTTGTGCATAG
This sequence comes from Picea engelmannii, assembly GCA_009831015.1. NCBI lineage: Eukaryota > Viridiplantae > Streptophyta > Pinopsida > Pinales > Pinaceae > Picea > Picea engelmannii. The sequence goes on from ML800090.1 coordinate 85,307, forward strand.
AGAAGGAAAGGCCCCGATGGGGAGGGCAAGTGGCAGCCACCAGATTTATGCAGCAGTTAATAATCGCCAGGTAGAACATCAATCCATGGTGGTGGAATCATCAAGTATGCTAAATCATATCAATGTTAAAATTTTATTTGATTCTAGTGCTACAGATAGTTTCATTTCACCATTTGAATTAGAAAAGAGTGGGTTGGAAGCCTACAAGCACGATGACTTTAAACAAGTCGAGATGGCTTCGGGGGAAAAACAAGTGGTAGGACCTAGCATTGATAATTGTCTAGTAGAACGAGTGTGTACTACCAGGTTGAAGGTATATGTCACTAATCTCGGGGCGTATGACCTAATCATTGGAATGGATTGGTTAGAAGCCCATCGAACTATGGTAGATTGTTTCGCAAAAAGGGTGCTTTGTGTTGATGACAAAGGAAGGCCAGTAGAGATCCAGGGTGTATGGAGAAAGGTGTCTCTATGCTTTATCTCAACTATGAAGGTTAAGCAGTGCATGAGGCAAGGGTGTCGACTTTATGTAGTGGAAGAAGTGAGTGAAAGGAAAGGACCCTCCTTGGATCAGTACCTATTATTGTCAGAGTTTACATATGTTTTTCTAAACATGTTACCAGGGTTACCTCTTGAGAGGGAGCTTGATTTTACTATTGAGCTAAAACCTAGTGCAAAACCAATTTCCAAGAATCCGTATAGGATGACAGCACCAGAACTTTGTGAGTTGCAGATGCAGTTGAAAGAGCTACTCGACTTAGGGCTAATAAAGCCCAGTGTCTCACCTTGGGGTGCACTAGTAATTTTTGTGAAGAAGAAGGATGGTTCCTTACGACTGTGTAAAGATTACAGGGACTTGAACTATGCTACAGTGAAAAATAGGTACCCAATGCCAAGAATAGATGATCTCTTTGATCAGATGAAAGGAGCAGTAGTATTCTCAAAAATTGATTTGCGATCAAGGTATCACCAGTTAAGGATTAAGGAGGGCGATATTCCTAAAACTTCCTTTCAAACTCAGTTTGGGCATTATGATTTCATCGTAGTACCTTTCAGATTGACCAATGTGCCAACAGTATTCATGAGCCTTATGAATGGTGTATTCCGAAAGAACTTAGACCGCTTTGTACAAGTCTTTTTAGATGATATCCTCATCTATTCTAAGAACGAAAGAGAACATGAGGAACACTTGCGAGTTGTGTTGTCTTTCCTTAGAGAGAACAAATTGTATGGGAAGTTGTCGAAGTGCTCCTTCTTCTAGAAAGAAATTCACTATTTAGGTCATATCATTTCCGGGGAAGGAATCTTCGTGGACCCAGAAAAGGTAAAGGACATTATGGAATGGCCAATGCCGAAAAATGCTCATGAGGTAAGAAGATTCATGGGCATAGTAGGTTATTATCGAAGATTTTTGGAAGGGTTCTCTAAAATAGAGAAACCCATCACCACTTTGTAGTGCAAGGGGGTTAGGTATGAATGGACAAAAGAATGTGATAGTGCATTCATCGAGCTTAAAAGGTTACTAACTAGTGCACCGATTCTATGAGTGTCGGATATGGAAAAGGACTTCACATCCTGCACGGATGCCTCGAAGCAATGGTTGGGGGCCATGCTAATGTAGGATGGATGATCCAGGTGGATATCGATGTCCACCCACCTTTTCCAAATGGCTCAAAATGGCTTTCTGGCAATTTTGGCAATTTACTATTTTTAACAGGTTTTAACTTTCGGGGCCATTTTGAGGGCCTAAATGAAGGTTTTTCGAGATCGAGGTTCTCAATGATAGCCAAAGGAATGATTGAGCCCCAAAAATGAATCTCCTTGACGATACCTTTCCAATGAGCTATCACACGCCTAAAATGGAGATTGTATGCAAAAGTTACGACCCCGGGAAGTTGATGCACCAACTTACCCAAATGGGGCCCACATGAATTTTGGCGTTTCATCTCCTAGGGTTAGGTTTTTGGATGTCTAGGACTTTTGGAATTCCCGTTTATTGTAAAAGGGCCTTCAGAGCCTCATTGTAACCATCTTCTTGCGAATGTGAGTAGCCGTCACATCTCTTCTCAAAGATAAGCTGCCACCATTCTAGCAAGTCTTTCACTCTGTATTTTTATAGTCTCTGTACATTTCTCTGATTAATAGAAATCATGTATTACTGTATATCTGTGTTTATGGTTTCATATCTGATACATTTCCATTATATTATTGAATATCTTCAATATCTCTGTTCATTTCTTTATTATATCTTCGCTCTCATTTCATGGCGAAAATAATTTGGATCAGTGGTATCAGAGCAGGATGCTCTTGATCATTTTTTCAGTGCATGTCCCCGACGAGGTCCGAGTATAGAAAGTTGGGCCTCGAGCTTGTCTCTCTTGAAGACAATATCTTTCACACACCCAAGAAACCCTCAATGGTGGAAGAAAATAAAAACGACGGAGCAGATGATCCTATCAATCTGTTGCTTGAGCAAGCTCTCACGCGACAGAGGGACGAAATGATGGAGAATTTTTCCCACATCCTTCAACGCCTACCAATAGCATCAGGTGCATCTTCATCAAGAAGCCACTTTGGAGGCACCTCGCCTTTCAAGGTACAGGTTAATTTTGATATTCCCGTATTTGAAGGTCAAATAGATGCATATGCCCTAGATAAATGGTTAAATCTGCTAGAAGGTTATTTCTCTATTCATAATTTTTTCGACAAGGAAAAGATCACCTTTGCACTCCTTAAGTCTCTCCCCCATGTCAAACATTGGTGGGAAACTTATTGGGAGCAGAGTTCCACAGAGGATTTTGGAATATATGGGGCCGAGCCCACTTGGGAATTTTTTGTGGATACGGTAAAGGAACAGTACTACCCTACTGGCAACTATGAGGACCAGTACATGAGATGGACCACACTACGAAAAGAGAAGGGCCAATCAGTTCCGGAGTTCACCAATAGGTTCCATGCCTTTCACACCAAGCTGGGTATCAAAGACTCTGAATGACATTTGGTTCTGAAATACCGTGGGGATCTACACAGATACATCCAAACTGAAATGGATTTTCTGGACATCTCATCACTCGGTGTTGCCTATCGATATGCTGTTAAAATCGAGCAGAAATTTAAGCACCAGAACAAATGGGAGTTCGGTTCTGCAAATCCACAACAACCAAAGTATGACAAAGACAACCCTAACAAACAGTCTCCCGAAAACCAGTCCAAGCCATAGGAAAATAAGGGTCACGGGAAGACAAAGAAGGACACCGGAAAATGGTGCAATTTCCAAAAAATCCCCTGGCACAACACCGACGAATGTCGCTCAAAACAGTCATTGGTGGCTGAGATCAAAGACAAGGAGATGAACCCTGATTCAGAATCTGATTTTGAAAATACTGGTAAAAGACAGATCATCGATGCATACCCCACTGCTATTGTTGCGACCATAGTAATTCAACCAGAAGAACCAACAAATCTAGAAGAGGGGGAGCACCTTTTTCATTCACAGATGTGGGTGAAGGGGACCCCACTGCATTTTATTGTTGATAGCGGAATCCAGATGAACCTCATCTCAGCAGAGGTCGTCAAACAGTTGGGATTGTCGACAACACCACACCCGCAACCACACAGCATTGGGTGGCTTCGCCAAGGACGAGATCTTCGTGTCAGCCAGTAGTGTCGATTGCCATATGGAATCCAACCCTTCAAGGATGAGGTATTATGTGATGTTTCCCCACTGGATGTCTGTGATGTTCTCTTGGGCCAGCCATATATGTGGAAACTCCATGTTATCTATGAGTCTCGACCTCGTAGTGTCATTATTACTCTGGGGGGTCATCTCTATAGGATACCAGACGTAGTTCCAACTACTACCCCACCTAAATAGTGTCGCAAGGTAGTATCTCATACTACAAAATTTATCTTCTCCACAATCTGTTCAAAGGGTGAACAGAAGGATACTACAGCCACCATAGCTTCGACCCAAGCACCTTCTATCCAACAGAAGAAGGTCGATAAGGTTGCAACTAAAAACGAAGATTCCTTCTGCACACAGTCATCTAAAATAGCCAAACTGGTTAAAAAGGTCCAAACCTTCCAGCCAAAGGTTCATGATAGCCTTCAACAAGCTAAGCAACGCCACATCTCCAGCAAGGCAAGCAGATCACCAAGATTCAGATTCAACAATCACTTTTCCCTCTTCCCCGGGAACTCAATGTAATGGATACCATTTCTTCCTAAGGAGGGAGGATTGATCCAGGTGGATATCGGTGGCCACCCACCTTTTCCAAATGGCACAAAACGACTTTCTGGCAATTTTGGCAATTTACTATTTTTAGCAGGTTTTAACTTCCAGGGCCATTTTGAGGGCCTAAATGAAGGTTTTTAGAGATAGAGGTTCTCAATGATAGCCGAAGGCATGATTGAGCCCCCAAAATGAATCTCCTTGACGATACCTTTCCAATGAGCTATCACACGCCTAAAACGGAGATTGTATGCAAAAGTTACGACCCCGGGAAGTTGATGCACCAACTTACCCAAACGGGGCCCACATGACTTTTGGCGCTTCATATCCTAGGGTTAGGTTTTTGGATGTCTAGGACTTCTGGCATTCCTGTTTATTGTAAAAGTGCCTTCAGAGCCTCATTGTAACCATCTTCTTGTGAATGCGAGTAGCCGTCACATCTCTTCTCAGAGATAAGCTGCCACCATTCTAGAGAGTCTTTCACTCTGTATTTTTACAGTCTCTGTACATTTCTCTGATTAATAGAAATCGTGTATTACTGTATATCAGTGTTTATGGTTTCATCTCTGATACATTTTTGTTATATTATTTTATATCTGCAATATCTCTGTGCATTTCTTTATTATATCTCCGCTCTCATTTCGTGCCGAAAATAATCCGGATCAATGGAGTAGTGATAGCTTATGCGTTAAGGAAGTTGAAAAAACAAGAGGAAAATTATGCTACTCATGATTTAGAGTTGGCAGCTGTAATGCTAGCTCTGAAACTTTGGAGGCACTATCTAGTAGGGACAAACTTTGAGCTCAAGATGGACCATCAAATTTTAAAACATCTCTTCACTCAAAGAAATCTGAATGTCAGGCAAAGGCGATGGAGTGAGTTCATGAGTGAGTATGATTTTGGTATTTCATATATTAAGGGAAAAGAGAATGTGGTCATGGATGCCTTGAGTAGGAGGCCATGTGTCTTCTCCTTGGTACCCTTAAAATTCAATTTGAGTGAACATGTGTTGACGCAACTCCATGGAGACAGTTGGTATTTAAAGGTTACATCAAACCTCTAGGGTGGGAGGTAATTAGATCCAAGGTATGAAGGATATAGTCTAGAAGCAGATGAAATATTAAGATATCGAGGACGGATGTACATCCCCGAAAATGGGGATATTTGAAGAATCATACTGAAGGAAGCTTATAGAAAAGTTTAATGTGCGCATCCAGGTGTGAAGAAAATGTACACAGACATGAGGAAGCTCTTCTTCTGGGTAGGCATGAAGTGTGAGGTAGTCCATTTCGTCGCCAAGTGCCTAGAGTTTCAACAAGTGAAATCCAACCACCATCACCTGACAGGTCTCCTACAACCACATCATGTTCCTATGACCAAGTGGAAAGTCATTTCTATGGATTTTGTTGTGGGGTTGCCACTCACATCTCATAGACACAATGCCATTCTTGTGATAGTTTATAAGTTAACCAAGAGTGCTCATTTTATTCTGGTTAGAGACACTTACGATGTCACTGATGTGGCATGTGTTTTTTTAAGTGAGGTCATCCGTTTGCACAGGATACCTAAGAAGATCATTTCAGATAGGGACTCCAGATTCACTTCTAGGTTTTGGACAAGTTTGCAGTCAACGTTAGGGACTTAGTTGAACTTAAGCACAACTTATCATCCTGAAATAGATGGAAAAACTGAGAGAGTAAATCAAGTCATGGAAGACATGCTTAGGATGTGTGTCATGGATAATCAAACCCATTGGGAAAAGTACCTACCTTTGGTAGAGTTCGCCTACAATAATTGTTTTCATAGCTCCATCGGAATGCCACCCTATGAAGCTTTGTATGGAAGGCCATGCAGAACACCGTTGAGTTGGGAGAGGTTAGAATACCGAGTAACAGTTGGGCTAGAATTGATTCAAGAGATGGAGGAACAGGTGATTCAGATTAGGCAGAGACTAAAGGAAGCACATGATAGACATAAAAGTTATGCAGATGCACACAGGACTGACCAAAGTTATAAAGTGGGAGATCAGGTTTTCATTCGTATCAGACCTAATAAGAGTACCATATGGTTCAGAAAGGGGACAAAGTTGTCACCTCAATTTATAGGACTGTTCAGAATCCAAGATAAAATTGGACTCATTGCCTATCGTCTCATACTGCCACCCCACTTTCATAAAACTCATAATGTTTTTCATGTGTCTGTTCTACGTCATTATGTTGCTGATGAATCACATAAACTAAATTGGAAGGAATTTCAAGTATCAGACGTAGGAACCCTCATGGTAGAACTGTTATTCATATTGGATCGTAGAGTCTGACAACTCAGGAACTGTCTGGTAGACAAAGTTAAGGTCCAGTGGGACAAGTATAGTCCAGGATCTGCTACTTGGGAGGATGTCGAGACATTATGACGAGATTAGCCCTCACATTTTTGACCACCTTGAGAATATGTTTCTCGAAGGTTGGGTGTATGGAACACCACCTTTTGACTTAGACATCTATGATTACCTGAGGCCCAATTACCTTTATTTTCTGTTCACCGTGAAACTATTAATGATACACTTGAACTTTAAGATGTAGAAACATGTATGAATGTTTAAATGATATTTGAATGATGATGGATATGATGTGATCTATTATGTGGATGTAAATTTTATGAAGGTTTAAATGTTATTTGTTTGATTATGGATATGATGTGATATACTATGTGAATGATAATCCTATGAAGGTTTAAATGTTATTGAGTGATGTTGGATATGATGCAATCTATTATGTAAATGATAATTCTATGAATGGGTAACGTTAATTGAATTATGGGATATTATGAAATCTATTTCTAACTTGAAAACTTTGATGTTAAGGTTGTTGGTATGCGGATACCGAATTGAAATTATGGTTGTATACAATTACATGATGATAATGCATAGATATGCATAAGTTTTTGTTACAGACTAATCTACAGGTCAATGGGCTATGAAATAGCCAAGAGATAATGGTAATGAAAGTGGATGTCATGACCACCGACCGAGAAATAATATGGTATGAATCTTTGAATGTGAAATTATATTGGTTTGAATGCATTGCTATGATATGTGGACCAGTTCAGGATTTCAAGTGGTGAGACTGCCCAAAACTGAATAAACGATGACAAAACTCCCAGCAACACGGTGCCACTGTATATTCCATTGTAGGATGTGGACCCTAGTACTATTAGGAGGGGTGGAGGCATTTCCCACCGTGTATCCTCTGAAACCTGGAGTCATGGGAGGACGGTTTTAGCTCACGCTCCCCTAGACATGTGATGATGACTGTCAGCTACCTGCTAGGGAAGCTTGGTCAAGATAGTGACACTTCCGCTTACGAGTTCTATTTGGAGTTAGGTCAATATAGTTGATGCTCAAGATAGTTCAACAGAGGAAGGATAGGAATGGAAGATGGAAGTAAGTTAAGGAGGAAGGATGAATAGAAATAGTTGAGAGTGTATGGAGATTCATTTTATGGTGGAATTTAATGTTTTTCCTTCTGAAAAGAAAATGTGTATATATGTATATTCATCATTACTTAACTAAACTACAGTTTTCTAAATAAAATTGTTGAGCTAGATTATTGTAATTAAGAGAATTCACAAACATTTCATTCGTTTATTATCTTTTATAAAATGAATAGTATTGTTGATTGGATTGGATGCATACATAAATTACTATAAGGGTGATAGTTATTGTTATTAGTACATGCACGAAACTTGTATGTACTAGCTACACATGCATTTCTTGTACATGTACACTAGTATGTATGAGTTTTCTGGGCTTACTTACTAATAATGTCAGTTATATGATATGAATGTGTGAACCATGTGTCTTTTCCCTTGTATCATAAAATACTTTAACTTCGGGATGAAGTTTCATGAAGGGTGGGTGTATGTAACAACCCTAAGTATTAATAAATTGTCATGGTTTAATTAATTGTTTAATGTATATTAGTTTAATTAATTAATTAATTGTCCTGGTTAAATATTTGTTGAATGTGAATTGGTTTAATTAACTAATTAATTAATTTAATGATTAAATATTTGTTTAATAAAATCTAGATTAATAAATTATTAATTATTATTTTGTATTGAATAATGGAACCATTAAAGAGAAGGGGATAAGGTGGTTGGCATTGAATGGAGGGATAAGGTGGGTGAGTCTTAATGAAAGGGAGAAGGCGGTGAATGAGAAAGGGGGGAAGGAGGATAAGAGGAGGAAAAAAAATTCGAGAGAGGACTTTTGGATTTTTGGGAGAGAGCATCATTTTGAGAGAGGAGAGGACTGTATTGCTGGTTTGGGGCTGGAGTAGCTTGTTGGAGGATGGTTCTGGTTTTTTCTTGAGGAACTTGTTGGAGTTTGGTGGACTGAGATAGGGGGCACCTATTGCTGGGAGTTTTGGGCTTGGGGGCCAAGAATCCTTACAAAATCTTGGAGCTAGGGAGCCGGAGAGGCTATGTTCCTAGATGGTTGGGAGGTTAGTCAGTTTTGGGCAGAGAATCAAGCAGAGTTGGAGAACAATAGTAGCATCAATTAGAGGTATGCATTTTCATTGATATGTTGAATTTGTAGTTTATTACCATGCTACTGAATATGTTGAATATGTCGTTTATTATGATGTCGTTGAATATGTTGAATATGTCATTTATTATGATGCATCTCATAAATTTTAATTATGCTGAATAATGAATGGTTAAAAGTTAGGATACCATTTCTCTATTTTAACTTATGTTTTATAAGGCTCTGTTGGAAGAGACCTTACATATAGAATCTCCAAAGACTCTTAATTGCAATGATTCAAAATGTGATAATGTTGAATTTTTCTCAAGTGAAGAAGATGATCTAGAAATAGTTTGTGTAAAGTTTGATGGTAGTTATCCCATGGAAAGAATAGAACAAGATCTATTGAAACTTCAAAAATAAGTTGAAGAGGGTTTATATAGATATAGAAGTGATCATTTTTATACACACTATAACTATCTTTTGGATAACACTAAGAATTTTCTTAGGAGAAGTCAAATGAACGTCTTGAAGTTAAAGGGAATGCTCAAGGAACAAGAAGAGTTAAATAAGACTCAATTAGTAGAAAAGGAAGAAGAGATCACAAGACTAAAGAATGGAAAGGAAGGTATGAAGGTAGATGATGAGATTAGAAAATGTTTCGAAACTATTATCCATCTCAAGACCGAAATTGAAGAAGCCAAAAGGGTAGAGGAACTATTGAAGGATCAAATAAATGAAAAGGAAAAGTCATGTCATAAGTTAGAAGTTGAAATTGTTGATCTTAGAAAGAAAGTGGAGAAGTCAAATAAATTCTTGAATAGCTCAAAAATCTTGAATGAGCTCTTGGAAAGTCAAAGATCACCATATGATAATCAGGTCATGGATACAGAGAAGAAGCTACACATGGTGAAGCAAGCACCTCAAAGAAGAATGAGGTAAGTGCATCAAAGAAGGAATAAAATGTTGCAAAGAAACCATCTACACAAGGCAAGGAAAATTTCAAAAGAACAAAGCAAGGAAGACATCAAGAAGATATCTTTGGGACACCAAAGAAAAGTTGTAGTGGATTTGGCCAGAAATCCCAAGAGTGTTGGAACACAAGAAGAAATTCCATGATGAGGAATTCATATAGAATGACTAGAAGAAGTAATTAAGTAAGGAAGGGAAACATCTTTGAAAATATGGATCCTCAGAGGTCAAGTTCTGAGGAGCAGGGACATCTACAGAAGTGGGTGAAGAAGACAGAGAAACCATAAAAGAATGAAAGACTGAAGGGAAGTTCAAATGTGTCATCTATTGAGGCATACGCGAGTGACAGTGGTATCGGTCGCGTACATACACAGGTTGACCTTCTATATGTCACGTACATATGCGACCTGTCTATGTAGCAGGCCATGTATATATGGTGAAGCCTAAGGAAAAGGGCTATGCGCAGGGATTGCAGTTTGATGTGATGGTATAACTCTGTGATGCAAGGTCCGACATGGTTTATTACAGGTTCTGACATTGTTTGTTGAAGGTTTTTATGATTATATATTGGATTATGTAAGGTGATGATGTAAAATAAAATCTTGGGTGCATGGCACTAACCCATGAGTATGGATTGATGCATTTTCTGTTGAAGGAAATTGTTGGTTATGAAAAGTGAAGTTATGACACCTTGGTTATGTGATATATCTTGATGATGTATTGGAAGCTTACTTGTTGGAAAGCTTGATGCATGCATTTAGAATACGGATGGGCTACACATTGGGACATGTGGTTGGTGAGTTGATGAGGTGATCATGTTGTACATCATTGATAATTCATAGCTTGATCTATAATTGATACATGTTTGGTGCACTCATAGATGACATATGCTTGATGATACTACACCATTGGTACTACTTGATCACCACAACAATTGGTATTTGTTTAAGATACATGATTGTGGAACTTGGTTCATGATGGAGACATATCATGAGTGATATGACACATGGTTGACATATTGGTAGATGAACATGGTTGGCATATCGGTAGATGAACATGGTTGGAATATTGGTAGATGCGCATGGTTGACATATTGGTAGATGCACATGGTTGGCATATCGATAGATGCACATACTTGGAATATTAGTGGATGCACATGGTTGGCATATTGGTAGATGCACATGTTGGCATATTGATAGAGGCATATGATTGATACATTCCATGGATGATATATTTTGGCATATTGCATGATGTTTATGTACATGTGATGCAGGAGCATCATCTCACACCAGCCAGCGAGCCAGCCAGCCATGTCAAGTGCATGCATTCAATTGCTGAAGAGAGGCGCAACCCTTGTTTTTTATTCGAATGAATGTAATTAATTGAATGTAATTAAATGTTTAAGATGTTGAGCTGGGAATTCGTGCTTTGCATAGGCATAGAGTATATAGGCCTTTAATGCTTTGAAGGCTAAGATCTATATCTAATCTATGGACTAGACAGCCATTAAATATAATTGAATAGAGTAGTTGAGGTTTGGAGGGAAGAGCTCGAAGAGCCCCCTCAGGTAAAAAGATCTTTTGGGATCTCATTTTGGGATAGTGAGTAGAATGATAGAGCTAGGAGAGTAGAAGAGAAGAGATGAGACCTTGTTACAGGTCGTGCTTAGGAACACCTTGTAAATACAGGAATTTTCCATTTTAATACAAACAACAGTTTTTCCTGCACATATTTCTGGTGTTAAATGAATGTCTATGTGTGTTCTTATTATGTTGTGAATGTATGTTATGCTTAAGCATTTGTAGGTTTTTTGATTTCAGGTTTGAGAAGGTCTTTGAGGCTTCACACCAGTAGGGTGTGACAGAACGTTGTGGGTTCTGATAGCCGTGCACAGAGGGTGCATTTCTGAACTCTACAGAGTCAGACAGAGGCATGCCAGGTGGGCACAAGAACTGGAATCAATCACTCAGAAGAAGACCTTTGAGTTTGATGAATACCTTGGAGGTGAGGCTATGTATAAGAGACATAGTTGCAAACATAAACTCTTTGTTCAGTTCTGTAAATCTCTACCAAGTGGGCATTGAGCACAGGCACAGAGTGCTAAAGAAGAACTCTACTGTGAGTTCAAACAGGAGAACCAGAATCACTAAGAATTATGAGAGCTCTGCCAGGTGGGCATTGAGCAGGTATAAGGAGGACACAAAAGACAGAACCTCTGAGGAGTTTTGCAAGAGCTCTGCCAAGTGGGAATTGAACATATGCATAGTGATGCATAGGGGAACTTTGTTGTGAGTTCGTAAGAAGCAAGAATCACGGAGGATTCTTGATACTCTGCTAGGTGGGCATGGAGTAAGTACTTTAAGTGCACAAAAGGGATTCTTTTAAGTTCAGAAGAAGGCAGAAGCTCTGAGGAGTTCCATAAGAGGCTCTGCCAAGTGGGCATTGAGCGTATTCGCAGGGTTATTGAAGACATTGAAAGTCTCAGTAAGAGGTTGCTTAAGTAGAAGGATAGCCAGGAGGGCATCACATTCTCCAACAGGAGGATAAAGGAGAAGGAATTGTTTTCTTAGGAGTATGGGAGAGAAGAGAAGCTCAGGACAGATAGCGCTTTATGTGCACAGAGACCCTGTAGGGGCATAGGAGTCAAAGAATCCCTTGAGGATTTGAAGGATAAGCTCAGGAGGAGTACTGCTTGCCATAGCTACAAGGGGCGTAGAGGTTGAAGATATATTTGGAGGAGTTCAGAGTCTATAAAGATCAGGAGAGATAGCGTTTTTATACACGCAGGCGAGGCTCAAAGTCACAGAGCTTGCAAAAGGGATAGAACAAAGGTCGAGGCCTTTAGTCCTAGAAAAATCTTCCAAGTCTGAGAAGAAAGTGCAGAAGCTCAGAGGAGACACAAAAACCGTCAGATTAGGCTGAGGAAAAATGATCTGGACCATTGAAAGGCTTTCACATCCAGGAGGTAGTGCAACAGATAAGTACACAGAAGAGATGGATCTGAACTGTCAGATCTTGGTCGAAACAGCCGACAACCGTTAGATCAGTCAGAATTTGCGTCGGGGTTAAACTCTTGTAAGCAGAGAGAAAGTCCTGAAAGGGTTGGAAATCAGGATTTTGGCATTTGGGAGTTCAGGAGTCCGGAGGACGAGAGTCCAGGCACTCGGCCTCAGAAATTGCAAAAAGGTGAGATTAGATTTGAGCCATTTGTTCATTGAGACATGTGGTGGGGATCAAGGGACCCATTGGTATTTCGGCTACCAGGGTTTCAAGTTGACAATATTGTGTCATAGGGATCACGAGTAGTGAGAACGAGAGGAAAAAATTCAACATCTCCTCTCGGCGTTTCATGAAAGAAAGGTGCCAACGTTCGAACTTTGAACTCGCGAAAGTGCGAGAGGTGAGAAGTGCTAGAACTTAGTGAGAAGTGTTTCACAACCCCAAAATAAGGTCAGGATCATACGTGAAGTGATCATGTGGGCCAAGACCTAGCCCTAAGGGCTAGTCACTCATAGAGGTGTTTTGACATATCCGAAAATCGGTGATCGGGAGGTAAAGACGATAGAGGATTCCTGTCGTCGAGAATTAAGAAATCCTGAAACCCGAAATTATATTTTTCCTATTGAGGAAAGGACAATGGTCGGAGTGCAGAGGACCGAGAGGGTAAAAAGAAGGACCCGTGGATACAATTTTTGACGCTGATTCCAGCAGCAGGGAGTCAGAAAAGCCACTCTGGCTCACTTGGTGATTGAACGATCCTGTGAGCAGATGTAGAGTGTGATTGCATCTACATCAACATGGTTGATGTACATAGGTGTTTTTCATGATGAGCACACATTTTTGTACAGGATGTGCTTGGTTGATATTTTTCTCATGATTTTTTATTTCATTGTTGACATATATTTTTCTTTATGATGCTTGGTAGCACATTGTTATATGCATGAGTTATATGCACAATGTTATGAAGCGTGAGTTTTATGCATGAACATGTCCAAGGATCGTTATATGGTAGCACATTGTTCATATCGCAAAGAATATAGGTGAGAAATACCCATAGGGGGAGTCATTCTTCTTCCCATGATACTAGGAGGAGATATTTATCATATGCATACTTAAAAAAGATCCTTATATTTGAAGAAAGAGCATAGAGGCATAATTACAGGAGGAGCGATGGTCACAAGGGGAGTATGTTCGATTTATTTTTAGCATTACATTAGAGTGATATCCCTTGTTCAAAAGGGGAGATATTATTCAGAGGAAGATCAAAGGCACTCAAACATGGGGAGAAACCCCAAGGAAAGTGCAAGCAAAGGGAGTAGCCCCAAGAGGAAAATGGCCCTTTTCCATTGATGTCAAAGGGGGAGAGATAGTCACATTGATGTGATTAATGATTATTGATAGAGAGAGATAGTCACATTTGGGAGAGATAGTATTGATGTAGAGCATTCCCTATCTACATGTTGACATCAATAATGGGTAACTGGTGTTGACATCAATATTAGTATTTCCATCAATGTCAAAGGAAGAGATTGTTGGATCATGTTTTCATTGATGCCAATGGTTTGATTGATTGATGTCAAGTGATTGATTGATGCCAAAGGATTGATTCCTTGAATATTTATGTAATGTAATATGTATTGTCCTTGATGAGAATGCATAGATGAAGATGGATCAATGAGTTGACATTCATATGATGAAAATGGATCAATGATTTGTCATTGATACATGATGAATATGGATCGATGTGGTTGCATTAGTATATGATGCACTATTGGAAAAATGTTTAGATGACTCATTATTTTCTTATCATGATTGATAAGGTGCACAAATGGATGAACTCCAAAGTGGTCCCCTTATGGTGAAATCCCTCATGGGAAGATGCTTTGCGGATTGAGTTATCCTAGAAGAATGGTTGGAGGACCCATTCTCTCATTATTATCTTATCGTGATTGATAAGGTGCACAAATGTATGAACTCCAAAGTGTTCCCCTTATGGTGAAATCCCTCATGGGAAGAGGCTTTGCGGATTGAGTTATCCTAGAAGAATGGTTGGAGGACCCATGCTTGTATGTGGACTAATGAGATGAAGATCAAGGAAATTGTTGGTGAAACTATCCTAGATGGATAGTTCTTATCATGCCATTTCTGGTTGTATGTGGAATGTCACATAACTCCTCATGGTTTGAGAGTTATGGCCTTACGAAGATGAAGGACCCCCACATGAAGGCTTGAAGCCCCAAAGGTTAAAGAAGTCAAAGTGACCTAAAAGAAGAAATATTTTTTTAAATGATAAAGTAAAGTGACAAAGTCAAGGTGGATTATTTAAATAACAAAGAGAAGTGAAAAAATCAAGAAATGATAATGTAAGGTGACAAAATCAAGAAGGAATATGTAAATGATAAAGTATTGGAAAAATTTCTATTTATGGAAAGTGGTTAACCCTAAAATAAGGAAAATAGGTTAAGTGACCTAGAAATGGGTTAATATTATTTAAATGATAAAGTAAAGTGAAAAAGTCAAGGTGGATTGTTTAAATAATAAAGAGAAGTGACAAAATCAAGAAATGATAAAGTAAGGTGACAAAATCAAGAAGGAATATTTAAATGCTAAAGTATTGAAGAACTTTCTATTTATGGAAAGTGGTTAACCCTAAAGTAAGGAAAATAGGTTAACTGACCTAGAAATGGGTTAAGTGACCTAAAAATGGGTTAATTTACCTAGAGGATGAAAGTATAAATAAGATAGCAATGGTCTCTTGTAGATCATCCTTTTTGTGGATCAATGGAGAGCTTCTTGTGAGAATATATTTTGGAGTATTGGTGGAGAGCTTCTTGTGAGAGCTTCTTGATCACTTTTGGTGTGGAAAACTTGAGGATATTGAATATATATAGGTGAATTAAGTAACCAAATTAAATCTATGCCGAATTTCAAAAGGAAGGTGAAGAAAAGAGGGTCGGAATTCAATGGAGGATAAATTATTTTGATGATGTTTTCTAAGGTATGTTATTTACAGGTCATATCACCATTTTAGTAATAACATTTTTTGTACAATTATTGATACCATGAGATTGATATTCCAATGAGGAAACAGATCCAAGTGTCTATGGTAGAAAATTTAGCTTGTGGGTCATTGTAGTTTTGGAGATACACTCTGTGAAAAATAGGGTTTGTGGCTAGTCCTGAAACTATTCTAAAACATGTGTTTGGGGTAAAAACGCCATAACTTCTTCATAAAAGATAAAATTTTAGTGAGCCCAATTGTTTTGTTTATATTACAGTCTGTAATATTCTTTTGAGAAGTTTCATATGGATTCAAAAAATATTATGTGCGGGACACTCTCTACAAGGTTGCCCTCTAGAATATGTCATAATTTAGCAAGGTATGTCATTTTTTATATAATGCCTTTTTTGAGAGATTCCAAGTAGTGACACCTGGAGGAATTTCATAAAGAAACTTGAATAACACTGTGTATCAGTTTCAGATCTTTATTCATTATAGGTACAAAGTTATGATTATTTCAAGTTAGGGTTGTTGACTAATCCAAAACTAGTCATGGTTGAGACAAGCAGTTGATGAGTTAGCACATACATGAGGTGTATAGTTGATGGTGTTGGTACATATTGATGATTAATTGTTGATGAGTAGTTGACACATGATTTTTATTTACTTGGTACATGGTTATATGCACTTTATTATTGTACAAGTTGATTACAGGTTGTTTGGCACAGGTTGGTGCATGGTTGATGCACTTGTTTATGGTACAGATTGATATCTGTTGAGGATTGTTGCCTCATATCAGTTGGTGCAGAGGGTGTAAGTTGTGTCTTGAATTATAGATATGGTTCTCTTGTAGATTTGTACTATATTCAATTGTTTCTTAAAACCCCCAAGGATTGTAGTCCGTAATAAAAAGAAAATTGTACATACATCTTGTGTTCTTTGTGTTCCTTGTGGTGATGACTTGTTGATGATATATTTTTTATATATATTGCTGATATGTGTTGCTGATATGTGTTGTTGATATGTGTTGACATTTAACTGTTTATAAATGAAAACATTGAGTAATGATTTAATGGTGATTGTTAACTAAGGAGTTTTGGGAAAAAGAGCCCTACACTGTTCACCCCCCCTTCTCAGTGTAGTCGGTGTGTCCAACAATATCACAAATTTTATATCACATGTCACTTCTTCAGGGATATAATAGGTCCACTTGAACTTTAATTTCCTTATATCTTTGTCCTAGAGCACCATGACCTTCCTATCTAGTACACACACTAGATACACCTAGAATTCTCCTTCTATCTCCACATGAATCAAATTCTAATCAATGACATGGTTAGGGTCATGAACATACTTTTTAACTAATGAACCATGAAATACATTATGTTTTTTCATTGAATAAGTAAATGCAAGCATGTATGAAATTACGAAGCATGTATGAAATTACATCCAAATCCCTAAGGAATGTGGGATATATCCCACGAATTGTTTTTAAAAAATATACAGGCTACCAGGTGCCTGATTGAGTTATCAGATGCTAAGTCATAGGTGTCAAAGACTTGCATGACAACCCAGCTGCTAGGTATGAGTTCAATATTCAACAAGTCAGTGTTTGTAATTTGATTGCAGGAGTTTTCAAGACAGAGGGAGGTGAAGGCATTGGGGAAAGTGGGCTGCGATGATTTGAGATCCCAGAAAAGGCATTAGAATTTGTCTTGGAATGTTTAACACAATGGAGGAGGCTTCCAGGGCATATGATGTATAGGATAAATGGATCAGAGATCATATCTTCCAATCTATGGCTATGATGATGTGGAGTATGGGGACTCTCAGTTCTTAAAAGTCGATGCTCCATTTCAAATAAATTCAAATGCATCCATAGGCCAATGTTCTGAGCATTGCAATTTCAACCAAAATTTGTATAAATAATGACCTTATGGGAACTGTGGTCACAACTATTCAGAGGTGAGAAATTTAATGTTCACTTCTTGTGGTGATGCCATAAATGTAGAACTGATGAAATCTTGTTATCAAGGAGGTTATTTTGATTCTGACCATAGCAAGCTACAAAAAATCATATGATGGGGAACATTTCCCATGGACTCATGAGACGAAAACCTAGAAATTTCATCTGTACATGATGATGCAAATGAGTCTGTGTTTATGAACATTAAACCCTCAGTCGCTGGTGTTGTTAAATATCGACTTGTTGATACCCCTATTGAGGTCAATGGTGGCACAGATGAATGCTACAAATTAGAGGATAGCATCGTGCAACTTGATCTTTCTTCTCTAGAGTCATTGTGCCTCATTGTGCCTGACATCCACTATGCAAATGATAAATTTTCCAAACTCCAAGTTTTCTCATACTTTAACACACAGAGGCAAGTCATCCATTCCATAAACATAAATTCTCAAATGATTTTAGAATTCATATTGAGAAGTTAAAATCAGTCCAAGGATACAAGTGGAAAATGTTACTGTAAGTTTGAGTTTCATTCTTCTTTGGGATATCGATGTTGGACTTACATAAATAGAAAAGTACTTTAGTAACAATGATACTCATGCGATTGTTGGAGTATTTATTGCAATCGATATTGTAAATTGTGGCATACAAAATGAATGTGTTCCTGCACATGCACTTCTTGTAGAGTACGTCAGTAAGGAGGTTGGAAATCTACTTGACCTATCATTTTTCTAATAAGAAAGTAGATTGATTCCAGATCCTAGGAGAAATACTAGCAAGTACTAAATTGGAGCACCAGTAAATCATTGAGATTGACATCTTATGCGGCAAAATATTTATTGATTAAGCACAACTAGTATCTTGAAACTATTAAAGGCAAATAGAAGGTATGTGAGATACATCAAGATTGAAGGACAGATTCTCGAAATCAATTGACCATTTTTTTAAATATCATATTGAGTCATTTTGTTTCATCCAATATACAAGTGGAAAAGTACCCATCACGATTTCAGGGTATTAATTTTATCACTTCTAGATTTCGAGGTAGATTTTCAGGGATACCTGGAAGACAGTTAATCAATCAAAGGGATAGTTCTAGATTATGTGGCAGTCAAATGCAGATTTAGTGGACAACATTCATACACAAAGAATCCAACAATTCAACACCTATTCTCTCAAGTGTTGAGCCTTTTCAAGCTATCTTTCTTTTTCTATTTTTAGAAGATTTCTTCCTATAAATTTGTAACTATTTTTATCTGAGATGAATTATTGTAGACATATATATATATCATGAGATTGTAATGAGAAAGGGGGGTTCAGTCCTAGTGACTGAAGAGGTTCAACTTTGAGAATTTGTCTAGACTCTTTGTAAACAGATACTTTGGAGTATATATCAGAATATAAGATTCTTTCATTATGTTGTTCATACTTTCATTTTTCTTCTTATTCTATACTTGTGGATGAATTATATTCATTTAGCTATGTCTATTCAGTGATTGATAACTTTCATTCTTATCTCAACATTGGTAGACAAATATTTATAGGTCTTTTCTTCTGATGTCCAGTCATTCATACATAACTATTTTTCGTATGATTCTACTAGTATTTCAAGAAATCTTTATCTATCATATCCTTTAAAACTATATGAGTAGTGTAGTATAAATCCTTGTTTGTATGAGTATGTTCATGTGTGTCTGAGTGAGTGAGTTTATGAGAAAGTTAAGGGGCTTGTATTTGATATGTGTTGGTTTAGACTTAGGACTTAGGTCACTTACGCACACACAACTTTTTTATGTTAAAAAGAAAAATAACTCTTATTGGTAAAAAAAAAGGCAAAGGTAAATAAATTAATTTAAAAAAAGAAAAAAAAAATTAAACATAAGAAAACGAGAAAAGTGAAGATTTAAGGAAACTAATGAAAAGATTATTTTTGGTTATGCAGGTTAAGAGGCAAGGGTCATGAGGTGTCTAGTCAAAATTGATAATAGGCACTCATGAGACTCGATGAATATTTATAAAAATCTATAACATAGGCAAATGATCAAAGGGATTCGACAATGCAAGCATGAATTTGCTAAAGATACTTTAAAACTTCGATGAAAAATTTGGGCGCTAACATCTAGCTCCAACTAGGATGGAGACCTCCTTGCAAGGTTCCAAGAACTCGACAATTCTAGTGTGCCTTTTCCATTGGGCTATGGAGTCAATAGTCAACCATTCTCTGAACATGTTCAAAGCATGCCTTTATTCCAACAAACTCACTGTTACTACTGAAAATATTGAAATAAAATCACATGCTCAGGAAGCGATCTTATTCCTACTCTACCCTACTCTAACTAGTTTTGCAACTTGGTCAAGTAAAGGAAGACATCCCTAAAAACCATTCAATTATTTTCAAAACTGAAAATATTTCGTTCATGCCATTGATCAATAGATGATGTCTGAAATGTAACAACAGTGATGAAAACTCCTTCACGAAACAAGACTCGCCTGGAAGAGATGATGAGTAAAAGAAATCTGAAATTTTCACCTACTCTGAACCATGTGACTCCATCAAAGCTGCAACTGGATCCTTGAAACCAAGATTAGAGACATATTGATCGATGAATGCTTCATCCATGAATGCCTCTATGCTTGCAAATATATGAATTTCTAGTTCTCTTGTGATCGAATCTTGATCATTAGTAGAAACAACTCTATCTTCAAAATCATGATCACAAGATGATGATAAAACATGGTTTAAATCATATTGATCATTATCAACTAGAAACATGTAATTACCTAGGCAATCATTAGTTACCTCATAATCAAAAAGTTTGGAAAACTAATCATCAACTTGCCATGCATACATGTCCATAGGAACATCTGCAAACATTGGAGAGTTTGATTCCCAATATGACATATATTCACACTCTTGTTGTTGTTCAATATCTGATTCATACTCTCTCTCTTCTTTCTCAAAAACTGAAACATGTTGATAGTCTACTTTCTCATGTGCATATAAATTTGTAAAATAAACCTGCTCCTAGATCCTCCAGGAAGCACAGATATTCTCCTCAACTTATTATGCATCCTCGAACAACTGTCTTAAAGGTGATGATTTACTTTCTAACAAGAGAATAACAAGCTTTGAATGTTGCACCATAACATAGTATACCATGGCAGTGATCTCAGCAGGCTGGATCTCCAAGGGCATGGTATGATAAGTGTTATTAAATCTTTTGTTGAAGATAGACACAGATTCTTCCTTGTTTCTTCTCAAGGCATAAAAATCAGCGAGGTATAAATCAAAAGATTTGTTCTCACCCCAATGCTTTGAAAAGGCATTAGACAACTCAATCCAGGAGCCAATGGAATCATCTCTCAAACCCTTAAACCATATGGAAACATATTTGAGAAAAGTTTTGGAAAACAATCTCATAACAACATCATCATGTATAATCTCAAATTGATCAACAAAGTTTTCAAAATCCCCCAGACGCCTCTCTATTATGACAGGATCCTCTCCAAAAAATCAAGGAAGATATTCAAGGTAATCAAGAGGATAAGGATGAAGGGGATATGGAATCCTCAAAGGTTTAAACAACTTCATTATGATTTTAGTTTGAAATGTAGTGGGTTGATCATGAGGATAAACAAGTTGATTGGAAGGCTCAATAATAAAAATAGAAGGTGATGAGATATGGATAGGTTTTGAAACAACTTCAATATCGTCGAGGTTACATGGTTGATCAGATTGAAGAGATATTTGACTACAATGATCACCTTTATGAACTGGATGAGGTAAAGATACTGAATCAACATATACAATACAAGCAATATGCAGATCTTCTTCTTCTAAAGATGGATATATAAAAGAAGGATGATGATCATATGAATAAACAAAACACAAGATGACCCTCTTTACATGTGAAGGGAAAAGTAGGAAAGAGATGATAAAGAACAACAACAATTTATGAAGAAATATCATAAACTGATACCTGGATTTTCCCTCATGCCCTTTCATATTTCTGTCAACCAGATCCTCCCCACTGGAGTCTTTGATTGTGGAGTCGCCAGGAAGATTGTTATATTCAATCATGTGTCCTTACTTTTTCTACCATCAAAAGTAGGATCTGTGTCATTCTACCAGGGAAACTAGCTCACTTTTGTTCCCCGACAATGAAGCCATTTCGTTATCACTCCAAGAGTCTTTCCCTGACTGTAAAGGGAACGAGATTGGTAAATTAATGAAATTTTTAAATAAGGGTATAAATTGGATCGCGTTGAGTAAATTTCTCATAAACTCACTTACTCAGACAGGCATGAACATACTCAGACAAACAAGGATTTCTACTACATTGTTTACATAGTTTTAAAGGATATGATAGATGGAGAATGCTTGAAATACTAGTAGAATCATACAAAAAATAGTTATGTATGAATGACTGGACATCACAAGAAAATACCTATAAATCTTTGTCTACCAATGCAAAGATAAGAATGGCAGTTATCAATCATTGAATAGACATAGATAAATGAATATAATTCATCCACAAGTATAGAATAAGAAGAAAAATGAAAGTCTGAACAACATAATGAAAGAATCTTATATTCTGATATATAATCCAAAGTATCTGTTTACAAAAAGTCTAGACAAATTCTCAAAGTTGAACCTATTCAGTCACCAGGAATGAACCCCCCTTTCTCATTACAATCTCATGNTGTGTGTGTGTGTGTGTGTGTGTGTGTGTGTGTGTGTGTGTGTGTGTGTGTGTGTCTACAATAATCCATCTCAGATAAAAATAGTTACACATTTATAGGAAGAAATCTTCTAAAAATAGAAAAAGAAAGATAGCTTAAAAAGGATCGACACTTGAGAGAATAAGTGTTGAATTGTTGGATGCTTGATGTATGACTGTTGTCCACTAAATCTGTATTTGACTGCCACATAATCTGGAACTATCCCTTTGACAACTTAACTGTCTTCCAAGTATCCCTAAAAAGCTGCCTTGAAATCTAGAAGTGATAAACTTAATACCCTGAAATATTGATGGTTACTTTGCCACTTGTATATTCGATGAAACAAAATGACTCAATATGATATTTAAAAAAAAATGGTCAATTGATTCCAAGAATTTGTCCTTCAATCTTGATGTAGCTCATATACCCTACCATTTGTCTTGAACAGTTTCAAGCTACCAGTTGTGATTAATCAATAAATATTTTTCCACATAAGATGTGGATCTCAATGATTTACTAGTGTTGCAATTTAATACTTTCTAGTATTTCTCCTGGGATCTAGAATCAATCTGCCTTCTTATTGGCAAAATGATAGGTCAAGCAAATTTCCAACCTCCTTACTGGCGTACTCTACACGAAGTGCATGTGCAGTATCACATTCATTTTGGATGCCACAATTTACAATATCAATTGGAAGAAAGACTCCAACAATCGCATGAGTATCATTGTTACTAAAGTACTTGTCTATTTGTGTAAGGCCAACACCGATATCCCAAAGAAGAATCAAACTCAAAATTATAGCACCATTTGTCACTTATATCCTTGGACTGCTTTTAACTTCTCAATATGAATTCTGAAATCATTTGAGAATCTATGTTTATGGAATGGATGACTTGCCTCTGTGTGTTAGAGTATGAGAAAACTTGGAGTCTTAAACATTTATCATCTGCATAATGGATGTCAGGCACACTGAGGCACAATGACTCCAGAGCAGAAAGATCAAGTTGCATGATGCTATCCTCTGATTTTGATCCAGATTTTATGAGAAGAACGAAATGAATACAGATCATTAACAAATTATTAACACAAAATAACAGAGATATAGTAAAATTGGTTTTCTTTTCAATAACGAAATAAGTTAAAACTGTAAAATGCAGCAAAAACAAGCTTGCTAGAATGGTGGCGGCTTATCTCTGAGAAGAGATGTGACGGTAGTGTGAATTCACAAGAAGAAAGTTACAATGAGGCTCTGAAGGTATTTTTACAATAAGAAAGAATGCCAAAAACCCTAGACATCCAAAAACCTAACCCTAGGAGATGAAGCGCCAAAAGTCATGTGGGCCCCGTTTGGGTAAGTTAGTACATCAACTTCTCGGGGTTGTAACTTTTTCATACAATCTCTGTTTTAGGCGTGTGATAGCTCATTGGAAAGGTATTGTCAAGGAGATTCATTTTGGGGGATTAATCATGCATTTGTCTATCATTTAGGAGTTTTATCTCGAAAAACCTTCATTTAGGCCCTCAAAATGGCCCCGGAAGTTAAAACTGTTAAAAATAGTAAATTGCCAAAATTGTCAGAAAACTGTTTTGATCCAGTTGGAAAAGGTGGGTGGCCACCGATATCCATATGGATCAGATTTGTAGCATTCATTTTTTCCATCATTGACCTCAATAGGGGTATCGACAAGTCGTTCTTTAACAACACCATCGACTAGGGGTTTAATGTCCATAAAAACAGACTCATTTGCGTCATCATGTATAGATGAAATTTCTAGGTTTTCGTCTCATGAGTCCATTGGAAATTATACCCATCATATGATTTATTGTTATGGTTAGAATCAAAATAACCTCCTTGATAGGAAGAGTTTACTGGTTCCACATTTATGTCATCACCACAAGAAACAAACATTAAATTTCTCACCTCTGAATAGTCGTGACCACATTTCCCACAAGGTCATGATTTATACAAAGTTTGGGTTAAATTTCTATGCTAAGAACATTGGACTATGGATGCATTTGAATTTCTTTGAAATGGAGAATTGGCTTTTAAGAACTATGAGTCCCCATACTCCATATCATCGTAGCCATAGATTGGAATATTTGATCTCTGATCGGTTTAACCTCTGCATCGTAGGCCATGGTGGCCTCCTCCAGCATGTTAAACATTCCAAGCCAAATTCTAATTCCTTTTCTGGGATCTCGAATCTCCACATCCCACTTTACCCAATGCCTTTGCATACCTCTATATTGAAAAATATTGTAATCAAACTACAAAAACCGACTTTTTGAAGATCGAAGTCATACCTAGCAGTTGGGTTGTCATGCAAGTCTTTGACACCTGTGACTTAGCATCTTATAACTCAATCAGGCACCTAGCAGCCTGTATATTTTTTTAAAAACAATCTGTGGGATATATCCCACATTCCTCAGGGATTTGGATGTTGTGGAATTTATATGCACCATCACTCCCTTGCTATAATCGATGAGATATAAGGACTTCCTCTTAGGCTCGACGCTTGTGTTGAGCTTGCGTTGGTATGTTGTGTGGCTTATGTGAAGACTTGGCTAATGTATTGGTTTGGTGTATTGACTTGTGGCTTGGATTTGATATGTGTTGGTTTATACTGAGGACTTAGGTCACTTATGCACACACAACATTTTTTTGGTAAAAAGACAAATAACTCTTATTGGTAAAAAAGGAAAAGGTAAATGAACTAATTTAAAAAAAAAATGAACATAAGAAAACTAGAAAAGTGAAGATTTAAGGAAACTAATGAAAATATTATTTTTGGTTATACAAGTTCATAGGAGAGGGTCACGAAGTGTCTAGTCAAAATTGATAATAGGCGCTCACGAGACTCGATGAAGATTTATAAAAAATCTATAACATAGGAAAATGATCAAAGGGATTCGACAATGCAAGCATGAATTTGCTAAAGATGATTTAAAAATTTGATGAAAAATTTGGCAATTAACAGAGTCAACTCTTGAAAAGAAATATCTTCTACATTTTCATCTTGAGATGGTTCTTGTTCTTGTTCTTGTTCTTTTTCTTCTTCCTCTTCACAATATACGTAGAATAATTTCTTCTCGCCACACTCATGTCCCTTATTGTACTTTTTGTCACAATTAAATCATAAACCTTTTGCTTTGTTTCCTCCAATTGTTGATGTGTCAACCTTGTAGGTTGATGTTTTTTAGAAGAAGGAACATTATTCTCTTGATAGATGTTAGGAGTGGTCCTTCTAGTATCCATTTCCCAATTTTTACTTTCAACATTTCTCGCCACCTTGAACGCATTCTCCAATGATTTGGGTTCCCAAAGGTGAACCTCATGTTGAATGTTGTCCTTTAAATATCCTATGAATACATCAATCAGGTGCTCATATGGAATATTCATTACCTTGATATTCAATCTTTGGAATTTCTCAATGTGCTCTG
This sequence comes from Picea engelmannii, assembly GCA_009831015.1. Taxonomy (NCBI): domain Eukaryota; kingdom Viridiplantae; phylum Streptophyta; class Pinopsida; order Pinales; family Pinaceae; genus Picea; species Picea engelmannii. Next base: position 111,165 of record ML800090.1, read on the forward strand.
CAACTGAACCCTTTTTCTTGAGATTTATCAATTGGATAAATAAGGTATTTCTCCTTGTATCCTCATAGTGTGCTATCATTTCTTCCGTGAAAATTGTCCAAGTGAAAAGTTATTTGCGAGAACAAATCCATCGATACCACAAAAATTGATTGGGTTCTAAATATAAAGAAGCAATTTGTACCTTTTGTGTGTGTGGCGCATCATGTATATCAAATAACTGCTCCATCTGAAGTATCCATGTGATTGGATCCTTGCCATCAAACTTCCTCATATGTATCTTAGGAAAGTGGTTGGTCTTCAACCCAAAGTTGGAGTTTGTCCAGTCTTGATTCATCTTCCTTGTGTCCTCATCATGAATTTCATGGGATACATTTTCACTTTCAGGTGGCCTCTCTATTAGGAAATTTTTCAGTCCTTCCATGATATCCCTTTTAAACCATCCATCTTAGTATCCATTATTGCCTCCAACTTAGCTCCAGTTGAATCCATCGTCCCTTGTAGTTCATCATTTTTTATTGTCTTCTTTTGTAAATCATTTATGTCCCTGTGCATTTCTTCACCTTCATCAAGATTCCAAGTAGGATTGTATGAAGGATAATTTGGTGTAGAAGTTCCATCTTTTGGTGGCATGTTGGCCAAGTATCACTTTTAAACCTTGATTTCAAGGTGGTTATGCTAGACGATCTTTCTTTTATTGTATCTCCAAAATTTTGGCCCTTCTGGGTATGAAATTTTTTTTATGTAGTTATCTGATACGTCTTCTCTGCAATGCCACAATTATGATAAAAAATGGATGTTCCAAGTAGAATTCATGGTAACTTCCCCACACCTTACTTATTTTTTCTCTTCCAGGAGAGTGTACTTGTAAAGCATGCCAAGAGTACAATATATGATATTTGATTCTGAAACTTGCACCATAAATAATACAGACTATCCACTATCCAAGGCAACTAGTCTCACTTAATTTGGATACTCACTGAAGAAGATATCACTAACTTACTTGGAACATTTGTTTGATACTAGTTAATATGACTAGTCAACTACCCTATCTCACACAGGGTGTATCTACAAAAGTAGGATGACCCAGAAGATGAAATTTTTATGAATAGACTCCTAGTTTTAGGGTTTGGAACTTCACAGAAAAACATTTATAGTGAAAATTTTGCGATGATTAAATTCAGGATGATTTCATAATCCTATCTTACACATGACATATATATGAAAGTATAAGGCCTTAGGAGTTAGAATTATAACCCCAAGTACCTTGATCCATGTACTATATATCCTCCAATGAGTTCCTTCTGAAACATTGTAGAAAAACAATTATAGCTAAAATTCCATGGTGTCTCAAATGCAACAACGAAACCCCAATACCTTGAGCTATGATACCAAATGTTAAAAACCAAAAATTAAAATAGCATAAAAAACATCAGAATAAGTACTGAACGCATTGACAAAGAGATAATTTCATATAATAAGCCTCTTCAAGGGGGAAGCCTCCTTATACACCACATAAATTTACAAATACAAGATGATTCCAAATGAAAAGATGTCCTTGGAATATATAAGAGAGTAGGAGGTACAATTACAAATAATGAACCCAATGTTATCACTGAAATTTCGTTCGCACATGGTTACAAGAACTCAGCATATTCAAACAGTGATGAAGTCATCCATGGACCTGAATCAATACCAAAGCTTTCATAAAAGGGTCAAAAACTATACAAAGTAGTGAAAAATTGAAGAGTGCTATGCAGACATTGGGCACGCTCGCACATGCGTGGAACAGGAACGCAAAAATCGCGCACATACGCACGATGCGTGACTATTATCCCAAAAATCTATGCACCTGCTAAACAACGCATTTATGAGAGTTTTCAGCCTCCCACCCACTTATGGCTCAGCTCCCAAGCTGATTTGACCCTCAAATCTAGACTGGATTCGACTGGATGGCTGGTCAAAGACCTAGAAATGCCCTGATTAGCCTCTTTTCACACTACAAAGCAGTTAAACAATAGCTCAAAGGGATGCTATAAAAAGAACATGGATGCACCTCATTTTTCAAGGAATTCAAAGTAATGTTATGCTGCCTCTATTCTCTTGAGGACTCCATCCTTGTCAAGAGCATATTGCCACCATTGCATTGGACAATCCATCTCACCCATTGAGTGGATTTGTAAAGAGTTCTTTCATCATTTTCCATTTTT
>ML800090.1:124535-138044 GCA_009831015.1 Picea engelmannii
CAATTCGTACCTTTTGTGTATGTGGCACATTATGGAGATCAAAGAATTGCTCCATCTGAAGTATCCATGTGACTGGGTCCTTGCCATCAAACTTCCTCATGTCAATCTTAGGAACATGGTTGGTCTTCAAACCAAAGTTGGATGTTCTCCATTCTTGATTCACCTTCCTTGTGTCCACATCATGAATTTCATGGGATGCACTTTCACTTTCAGGTGTCTTCTCTGTTATGAAATTTTTCAATGCTTCCATGATCTCCTATTTTAAACCATCTATCTTAGTGTCCAACTTAGATTCCATTGAATCCATCTTATTTTGTAGTTCATTTATGTCCCTACGCATTTCTTCACCTTCATCAAGAGTCCAAGTAGGATTTTTTGGAGGCTTATTTGGTGTAGAAGTTCCCTTTTTGGGTGGCATGTTCTCCAAGTATCACTTTTGAACCTTGATTTTGAGGTGGTTCTTCTAGACAATATTGCTTCTATTGTATCTCCCAATTTTTGGCCCTTCTGGGTATGAAAATTTCTCTTATGTATTTATATGATGTTTTTTCTCTGCAAGTCCATAGGTCTGATCAAAATTGGATGTGCCAAGTGGAATCTACGGTAACTTCCCCACAACTTGCCAATTTTTGGCCTTTCCAGAAGATCTCACTTGTATAGTGTTCCCCGCACAAAATAATTGATATAAAATTCTAAAACTTGCACCCAAAATACTACAAAATGTCCACAATCCAATGCAACCAGTCCCATGCAATTTGGATACTCTAGGAAGAAGTTATGATTGTTTTACTTGGAACACCTTCTTGAGACTAGTCAATAGGGCTAGTCAGATACCCTAGCTTACACAGGGTGTATCTACAAATTTAAGATGACCCAGAATCTGAAATTTTTACCCAAGATACACTACTAATTTCTGTAAATGGCCTTCAGAGTTCATGGTCTGAAACGTTACAGAAAAGTTTTTATATCGAAAATTCCACAATGACTCATTTCAGGATGATTCCAGAACCCTATCTTGTACAGGCTGTATCTCCGAAAGTATAAGGCATTAGGAGATGAATTGTGAACCCAATGTACCTTGATCCATATTCTAAATATCCTCCAAGTCGTTCCTTCTGAAACGTTGTATAATAAAAGTTATAGCAAAAATTCCATGGTGTCGGAGATGTAGCAGCGAAACCCCAAGACCTTGAGCTCCAATACCATATGTTAAGAACCCAACATCAATATAGCATAGAAAAACCTCAGGAAAAGTACTCAAATCCTTGAAAAAGATATAATTTCAGATAATAAGCCTCTTCGAGGGGGCAACCTCCTTTTACCCCACTTAAATGTTCCAGTACAGGATGATTCAAAATGAAAATGTCTTCTTGGTATATATAGGAGACTAGGAGGTTTAATGGCCTAAAGCCGACATAAATAAAATAACATTACTAATCTAAATTACAACTAATGGCCTAAAGCCGACATAAATAAAATATCATTACTAATCTAATATGCCCCAATTAAGTGGTAATGAGCCAATATTAGGGCTTAACACTCAACATACCGGATCTCAACAAACTCACCAATGATCCTATATTGCATGACCCCACATGGCCTGCAATGCCCACCAAACTACCTTCGGACATACCAAAGTTCAAAGGAAAGGTAGGTGATGACCCTGCCAACCATGTCATGACCTTTCACCTATGGTGCTCCTCTAATAGCATTATGGATGATTCCATTAGACTGCGATTATTTCAACGCACACTTACTCGCCCATCAACCAAATGGTATGTCGAAGAAAAATCTGGGTCCCACACAACTTTTGAGTCATTGGCAAAAGAATTCTTGACCTTCTTCCAATTACCCATCCACCATGACAATGGTCTAGAACTACTTTCTAATTTCAAACAAACCTCAGCCACACATATCGCTGACCACATTCACGAGTGGTGTAGGCGACATAGTTTGTGCAAAGCAGAAACCACCAAGAAATAGTGTCTCGACTGGTTTCTTAGATCACTTGTCTCTCTCCTCGGTAAGGATGTAGCTTCCACCTTCCCTCAATCCGAAAAGGAAGCCATCAGTAAGGCCCAACAGTATGATCTCATCTATGCACAGTCAGGGTACTTATACACGGACTGATTGGTACCACCACTCACCACGGTCCACAACCCCAACCACCACCGATGTATGGAAGACCACAATACCCACCGGCATATAGGGGCACTTCTTATTACCCCCCACCCCCTTATCAACAACCATACCCTGTTGTTATACCTCCACCCATCAGTGGACCACCACCGACACCCCCCATACATCCACCTATTCAAACAAACTCTGGTACCCCTTCTACCTTAGCTTATAGTACTAGCGAAAGAAATACGCCTTCCTTTGTACCTTATGGATCGTTACCACCAAAGAATCCATACTTCCCATTTCTTGGTCCCCCACAAGCCATATCTTCGCCACATCCTCATGCGGGGGTGAATTTTGTTCAACCCTCTATCGTTCAGCAATACCAAAACTTCGAACAACTGAATACGGCCAATCCAACCCATTCATTGAACAATGTCAAGAAGAAAGGATGGAACAGAAATAACAACAACCCAGGTCAAGGCAGGAATCAACCCCCACAACACCAATCCACTGGGGGCAACCAAAACCAAGGAAACCAAAACCCCCAAGGGGGGAATAATAATAAATGCCAGGGGTGAAATAACAATAATGTTAAAACCATTTTCCCGTGTGCCTTTTGTAGTGAGTTCAGCCTTTACACTCATCATTTCCCCCAAATCATTGATTTCAAATAGTTGAAAGACTCTGGTAGTCTTCCCCATTCTCCAATGTCGCCTGCCCCTCAACAGGCACCAGAACAATATGTGAAACAACCCCCTCCCTCCGTGCTGAAAAATCCTATTACACATCAAGGTGTAATAAACACCCAATAGGACACACAACATCCCCCACCTTCGGTGGGACAATACCTCAACCCCAACAATCCAGTAGATCACACAATTCTCCTCACTAGTGAGGAAGAAATCCTTCTGCAAACACGTAATCGTCAGTATCATGCACCCGTTGAGTCTCCTCCCATCCCTCCAGAGACAAACCCTACACTGACAAGACCCCCGTTGGTGATTCCTCGCCCTAACATCGAGCCACCTCTTTGCATCCCTCACATCCCATTGCACAGGAATGTCCCCAACCCACAGGCTAGGGCAACTCATAACTATAGTTTGGTAGATGACTTAGCACAATCTCCAGCTTCCATGTTAGTTTTGGAAGTCCTCCAGACTTGTCCTACTTAGCGGAAATCCTTACTTTCCACCTTGGGGGCAGTCGACCCCGCAGATACCCGACTCATTACCTTTGATCTTGACAGCGGAGAACCTCGTCTTCCCGCCTTGATCGCTTTTCAAATACTAGTAAAAATATGGAACATCACAGTTCATCGGTCTATAATCGATGAAGGTGCATCTACATGCATTATGTCCAAAACAGTATGGCATAAGCTTGGTTCCCTCGAAATCATTCCCTCTGCCATCACCTTACAAGCTTATGACGGACGACCATCCTCTCATGAAGGGCTCTTCCAAAATGTCCCCATCGAACTCGGGGCCAAGACTATTCTCATCGATATCGAAGTTATTGACGCCCCACTCGATTATAATATCCTGTTCGGTCGTAGCTACATGTACGCTATGAAGGTAGTGGCATCTTCCATCTTTTGGACAATGATGTTTCCTCACAATGGGAAGATCATTACCATTGACCAAGTCTCACATTATGAGCCTAATCCATCTGCTAACATTGATAACATTCTTCCTCTCATCCACACAAGCCACAACGCATATCCACTCGTCGAGATGGGTCCTGGGATTTTTAAAGATCCATCCTTGTTAGGAACATACCATGGATCACCACCACTCCTTCATCCTTCCAATCAAGTATGTGTCATATCATCTAATGAAACTCACACAGAGGATACCCTTCCTCCTACCGAAGCTTCTATCATATTTGACGTCCCACTCATCACAGAAACCCCCCTTCTAGAACCTCCTGCACACTCGTCGACCCCACCAGTCCACAATTCCACTTATCCCCAAGGAAATATCCCAGTTTGGGAGACAGTTGCCCAAGCCATCACTCAAATTCCCTTCTTTTACCCTCCACTAGGTATCAAAGCTTTTTAGGTAGCCGCAACGCTCACACTACCTAATATGGTGTTAGAAATCCCAGTTTGGTATTTACACCCACCAGAGATGGTCTCTCGACCATCCCTTCCCCCCAAAAAAGAAGGACTGCCCATGATGATTCCCATACTTACTCCCACCACACCCCCACTAACTAACCCCCCTGCCACAGCTGGGGGCAGTAGAAAGAAGAAGGATCCCACAGCTCCACTTCCTCCATGCATCCCACCACCTTGCGCACTATGTGAGAAAGAGGGACACCAAACCAACAATTGCCCATCTCTACCAGAGTTACGGAATTTGATTCCACTCAATCACACTCCCCCAACACTCGCCACTATATCCAGTCCTGTCGCTACCACCCCCCCTCCCAGTAGTAAAGGGTTGTGAACCAAATATGCTTGTGCTATATGTTCAGAATATGGCCATTATACCCACCATTGCCCAGCACTGCCATGCTTTCGGCAGACATTAGCCACAGTATGCCAGAACATCCAAAGCAACCCCATTCCTGCTACATCCTCCTCAACAATCACTGACATTCGTTATGTCACCACTTCAGTCAATGAACTTATGAGACACCCTTGCTCTCTCTGTGACTCATTAGCTCATTTTACATACCAATGTCCTATGATCCTTGAATACAAGCAACGCCAATCGACCCTGCATCAATGGCCTGCAGAGGCGATCATTGACACTACCTCGTCACTAGCGGATCTTCATGTCATTTCTCCCTACTCAAGGCCCTTCCAACGCCTTCATGGTTCTTAGATGACTTATCTGAATATTCACCCCCCAACCCCCCCAACTCTCCTGCTCATTCCCCTACGAACATTTTACACCCAACTACCACAGGTACCCCTCAATACTTTAATATATGGTTTATGTCAAGTGAACCCTCACCATCTCCTAACATTGTTCCCCTTGCTTCTTCACTAGGGGGCAACCACACAACCATCGTCACTGATATCACTCCTCATGACCTCTTGTATTCCCATCACTTCCAATGTGACGAAGAAATACTTGAAGAGTTAAACCACCCATACCTCCCCTGGGATGCACTACACCATCGCGCACTCTTCTTTCCACAGGGAGCCTCCATGCCTCCTAACCAACACCCCATTTGCACGGTCGAAACCAAGGATTTTATCCCATCAGCGCCTATCGACTGGTTCAAAAACCCCATTCCTCCCTTGGATTCTTTTGAAGAAGGAAACATGGCCAACATTTCCCCAACCATTAAAATCGACATTTCCATAAAAAATGGCATCATCGAAGAAATCACCATTGGAGCTGCTTGCGCTCCTCAAGAAATCACCGCATATAAAGCCCTCTTCCAGGAATATAGGGATATTTTTTCCTGGTCATACACGGAAATGCCTGACCTTGATCCCTCCATCATCGAACATCGCATCGACACCTAGCCCGAAATTACACCAGTTCGTCAAAAACAATGACCGCTACACCCATCCAAAGCTGCGGCCATCAAAGATGAAATTGACAAATTACGCGCTACCAGTTTCATTTACCCCATCGCCTATACCTCATGGGTTTCCAACCCTGTACCTGTTAACAAAAAATAGGGCACTATCCACATTTGCACCGACTTTCATGATCTCAATCACGCGTGTCCCAAAGACAAATTTCCAATGCCTTTCATCGATCAAATTATCGACGACTGCGCAGGCCACGAGGCTCTATCCTTTATGGACGAATTCTCTGGTTATAATCAAATTCAAATTCACCCTGGCGATCAATATAAAACCGCATTCACTAACCCATGGGGTACTTTTTCATATTTTGTCATGCCTTTCGGCTTAAAGAATGCCAACGCAACTTTCCAACGAGCTATGACATACATATTTCACGATCTGGCTCATATCATCCTCGCCTACTTGGACGACCTCACAGCTCGATCCAAGAAACGCACCCAACATCTTGATGATTTATGAATCATCTTTCAATGGTGTCGTCAGTACAACATCAACTTGAATCCTCTCAAGTGCATGTTCTATGTCACCGCAGGGTGCCTCCTCGACTTTATCATTTCTCAAAGAGGTATTACCGTCGACCCCCTCAAACTCCAAGCGATCACCGAAATTCCACCTCACCGAAATTTACGTCAACTTCAGAGCCTACAGGGCAAAGCTAACTTTCTTAGACACTTTGTCCTATACTACGGCATATGCACACATGGTTTCCTTCGCTTACTATGTCATGACATCCCGTTTCACTGTGACGACCATGCCCAACAATCATTTGATGATCTTAAAACCACCCTATCAAACGCACCTTTAATTAGTGCACCTGACTACAATCGTGACTATATCCTTTACATATCAACATCAGCTGTATCAGTAGCCGATGTCCTCGTCTAGCTAGGTGATGACAATCATGAACATGTCATTTATTACGTTAGTAAAAATCTCTCAGGGCCACCCTTGAATTATAAACACGAAGATAAACTTACTCTAGCAGTCGTGCTCGCAGTCCAGAAATTGCGCCACTACATTCTTCTTCAAACAACAAAGGTCATCGCAGATTCCAACCCTATGCAGTACTTGCTCAACCGTCAGCAAGTTAATAGAAAATTTGCTCGATGGATCGTTATCCTTCAGGAGTATGACCTCAAGTTATCAACACCTAAGAGTAAGAAGACCCTCGTTCTCGCTGAACTTGTCATGACCCTCCCCTCTGACACCACCAGTGCCCCCGTCAACACCGACTTTCCCGACGAACATCTCTTTTACATCACTTCGGATGATCCTTGGTACGGTGACCTCCTCGTCTACCTCTGAACTCAAAAGTTTGGTAACCACCTTTCATGAGATGATCATCGTCGTATTCGACATCAGGCCCCCCCGCTACCTCCTCATCGGAGACATCCTATATCGATGGGGCGTCGACACCATTCTTCGTTGATGCTTGACAATTGACGAGGCCAATAGAGTCTTAAATGACTGCCACAACGACGCATGTGGGGGCCATCTTTTGAGCATATCCACTGCTCAAAATATTATCTGATCTGGTTACATTTGGCCTACCTTGTTTCATGATTGCATTCATGATGTGAAACGATGTGAGCAATGCCAGCTCTACGCCAATAAAGCTCGAGATCCCCCCGCTCTTCTTCATCCCATCATCATTGCCTACCCTTTTCGTAAATGGGGCATTGACTTCATGACTTGTAATCCCCCCTCCAGCAATGGTCACAAATACATTGTTGTCTCCATTGATTACTTCACCAAATGGGCAGAAGCTATGCCCACCTTCAACAACACCACTGACACTGCAGTGCATTTTTTCTTTAACTACGTCATATCCCGCTTTGGAGTACCCCTCTAACTCGTTTTCGATCATGGGAAACACTTCGAGAATGAGATCTTCGTCGAACTCTCATCTCGGTTAGGATTCTCTCAGGAGTTTGCCTCACCCTATTACCCTTAGTCTAACAGACAGGTCGAAGCAGTTAACAAATTCCTCAAGACCATGTTACAGTGCACGGTTAATAAACATAGCATCATATGTTATTTTCTACACTATGGGCTTACCGAATGGCTTTGAAAACAGCTACTGGTTTCACACCATTTCATTTAGTCTATGGGGTTGAGGCCACTCTTCCCATCAAGTGCGAAATTCCCACCTTACGCATCGCAATTGAGCTATTACCCAACACTGCTCCAATGGAGCAGCGCTTGCTGAACTTGGAGTGTCTGGATGAAGATCGTCAATCTTCCTTACAGAACAATGACACAGCTAAAAAATGATCCAAGGTTACCTTTGATCGCCATGTCAACCTTCTCTCATTTCGCAAAGGCGACCTCGTCCTGGCTTACGATATCGCTCATGATACCTTTGGCCATGGCAAATTCGAGTCACTCTGGCATAGCCCATCCATTATCCAACATTGCCTCACCAAAGGCGCATACATCTTGGCCTCCCCTGAAGGTCTCTCTCTCAAATAACCCATCAACGGGTTGTATCTCAAGAAATTTTACGCTTAAACGTAGTCATTCTACTTTAGGTTATTTCTTTTATAGCGTTTTTAATCTTTTTTCCTCCCTCACGTCTAAACTATCCTTTGTGCTCTTAACAAATGCTTCCTCCACTAGCCTACCACATCGGTTACATCGACGACGCCAACCATTGGACACAAAATATCGCTTCGGCTGCTTGGGCTCTCTACGCCCCCTCACATGAAATGCTCCATTTGAGCGACATATGTTTGGGTTCAACAACCAACAACCAAGCCGAATACACCATTGTCATTGGCCTCCTGGCCGATGCCCAGCATCATCATATTCGTCACCTTAGCATCTTCCTCAACTCTCAACTAGTCGTACTCCAACTCAACAATGTGTACCGCGTCTGTGATCCTTGCCTCTTTCGCAAATACCTGCAGGTTAGACTTTTATCTCGACATTTTGATTCCATTACATTTACACATATTCCAAGACAATTGAATCAAATTACGGATAACCTAGCTAATATTGTGTTAGACTGGCATATATCACATCAAGCTACCTCTACACATACATAAACATATAACACAAACTGTCATCACATATATAGATTAGACATCATCAAAACACATGTAAACACCACATAGATCTCAAAACTATATACTCATGTATATATCAATAGGTCCACAATGTCATCCAACTGTTTACATACAAAAATACAACTATTCGCGGGCCAATGAAGCACCTCGGTACAAAATGGGCTCACCAACCTATATACAAAAACATACATATACATCAATGCATAAGAGCACCACTCACGGTGCCTCTAGAGCACCACCACCTGCTCCTCCCTCAGGCGGTGGCAGCCCACCACCACCTACCCCAGGAGGTGGTGGTCCCCCCCTACTGGCCCCTCATGCCCCAACGACATTCGTTAGGTCATCATCACAGCATCCAATGTTGCTTGTCGTACTATGGCCCGCCATGGTGGCGGCACCCCCACACATTGCTCCAAGAAAGACTCATCCTGGATATGAGACCATATGCCCTCAGGCACATCCTGTAACACCACCTCGAGATGATGACGTATGTCCTCAAAGTCCACTCCGGCAGCCACCGGAGGAGCGTGTGATGGCCCAACACTAGGGTCATCAAAACGACACCTCCTCACTGCCCTCTCCAGCTCAGCAGGTCGCACCACGGCGTCCTCACGTTGTCGTCTCTCTCCCCGCAACAGTCTCTTTGGCTCCTGGCGAGTCAACGCTCTCTGCAACTCCACCTCGTGCCCGCAAGGTGCCACATCTGCACATGAAAACAAACAAATGATAGTATCATCATCTATATCATATACATATGGAATGCTATCTCACAAAACACAAAAACATATATATCAACATCGTCAATCAACATACCTCGGTGGTCAAATACCTCCCCTGGAGGTAGCACCATGTCCAGATCATCCCGAAAGTCAACCCCGGCATAGGGGTACCGTAGTATCACCTGTGGCATCTGCCGCCATACCTGTGCCACCTCTGTAGTGAAGAAGTGGCCACCCTCACCACCACCATGGAAAAGCAACACAGTTGACCACCGCCTCAGCCATGGCTCTCGCACCCCAGGTGCACCCAATAGAATCCTAGGGCGCAACATCGGCACCCTCTACGGAAACTAGGCCACTAGGATGAACCCGAGGGAAAACTCCCCCATATCCGTGGACCGACAGTGGTCCAACTGTCCCACCATCCTTGAGTGCAACGTAAGACCTCAAGTGAAATGCTCGCCGACCAACACTCTCTCCATCACCCTCAGCTAGCCACCGCTGATCCGTTCCATTGCCAGTGTACCATACACTCTCACAATCATCGCTGCTATGCAGCGATGTGCTAGGGTATCCATCGCCCCGATGCTCACCACTGAGCCAAACATATAGTTCAGCCTCGAACAATATCTCCAGCCCACCGTTGCAAGCGGTGTATCCCTAGGAAGCACCGGCTCCGCCGGTAAGGGCGTTCCCCGAAATGGGAGCCCAGTCAGAAAGTACACATCCTCCACCGCAGTGAAGGGAATCTACTCTCCCCGCACTATAAAACAGCGCAAGTCTGGACTCCACATCTGGATAAGAAACTGCAGGGGATACTCCTACACCCAAATCAAGGGGCACTCAAAGAACTTCAGCAGCCCATAGGCCGCCAAAGTCGCACGTACACCTGCCTACTCAATAGCCAAGGTGTCTCGCAGCTGGGACTGATCCGTAGGATTGTTTAATGACTATGGTTGAGTTTTAATTTTGCATGCGTTAATTAACTATTTTGAGAAACTTAATGAAAGAATGAGGAAAGAAGAGGAATTATGACATCCATATACACATTTGCAGATCTGAAATGAAATAATAAACAACAAACCATAACACGATGATTGATAACGGAGTCCGGCACAACTTTGCCTACGTCTCTGGGCCTTTGTCTCTGTGGGGGAGGCTTCTTTATTTCTGTTCAAAATCTCAAAAATAAATCGTAGCAGTGCCAATTGTATACAAGACTGATCTAGTCATGTTCTTCCATATCTCTAGAACCCTGCAAAGAAAACGACATGCAAAACAGACGTCCGGAGCTCCCAGAAATGGCCCACAAGCGTCTGCTCCTCAATAGCTTCCCTGCATAAAAATGGCTTTCGCTTGGCTTATCTTCAGAATAAATATACTTTTTCTATCCTCCATGGCCTTAATCAGGCCTGGTTTATATAGATCTGAAGTTGGTTATCCATCCCCAACTTCCTCCCAAAATTTGGGCTCAAAAAATGCCCAATATCTCCCAAAAATGGAGAAAATCAATTAAAATCAGGCATATAATCAATTAAAAATCAGAACTTTATAATAAAAACCCACTTTTGAATAAATTTTGGGTGCAATCCCCAAAACGTGTGCCCCTGGTCATGTGGGAGGTGTCCATGTGGCCAGGCGCTCCTCTGGCTCTTCGTTGGCCCCCCTTGCTGGCTCCTCGTCATCGGGCTCTGCATATATCCACAGGCTAATGGTTATAACCTCCTGCACCTTGTTTTGATTGAAGTCTCGGGTCACATGGTGGTGGTTATCATGTTGGCGTAGGGTCCAAGGGCTAGGCCCTATCCAAACCCCTGTTGTGTTACCTTCGCGCTCTCGGTCACGGTCGTTTGTTTGTGTCGAGGGCTGGGGCCAAGCCCTAGCCCTTTCCCCCACTGAACATAACTTTATTCAAACATAAGTAGAATGTTTAATGTATAATTGTTAAGACCCACATGTGGAGTGGGTGGTTAGCCCAGTCCTTCCAGTCTGTTTCCCGGAGGATAGGTCGGGGGTTCAACCCTGGTGAACCCATATAAATTTTGCACAAACCTTGAACCAACCACATGGTGCCACGTGGCATCCCATGACTGGGCCACGTGGCACCTCAACAACCAATAGAAGTATGCCACATGTCAATCATTGAATGGTCCACGTTTCTGCCACGTACCCTATCCAGTCACTGCCCTATCAGCTGTTGACATCATCCCGTGACACATGTCACCCTTATAGTGGTGGCACGTGTCACCCATAGATTGGTCCAACTGTCTGCCCGTACACCACATCGCCTGCCACGTGTTACCTCCATGGGTTGCCACATCACCTGTATGGTCGTACGTCCTGTACAGTCAGCATGCCACGTGGCACTATATGGACTGTATAGTCATCCCCTTTTTTTTCATGTTTTGGTTTTCAGATAGAATGCGATATCTTGTGCATACATAGCCCATTTGACGAAGTAAATATATGGCCAAAATCAGGAAGACAAGATGGACGCAATGGCGTTGGTTTCGTTGGATTCCGAGCACTTTCATTTTTGATCATTTTTAAGCCCTGTTAGGCTTCTGGATCTGATTCTGGATCACACCTCCCCACAAAAAGTCCTTTTGGTCCCCAAAAGGTTACTGACCAGTCAACAAGCTTGGGATAGGCCACCCAGCTTGTCCTCTGTCTCTGAACTCTGTCCTGTGCACCTGTCTCATCAAGATCAACTGTAACACAATCATGACAACTGACAGTATATTGTTAGCCATTTGACCCTGTTACATCTCACTGAAGCAACTATCATCCATGTAGAAAATATTACTAATGACAACATCAAAAAGACGACTGCAAATGAGCTGATATACTTGAGATATTTGCACGACATGAGCTTATCTTGAAGCAACTTATGATTGATTTTCCATTCAACAATCATTTCTTGTTCTTGCTTAAGATCAATTACTTCATTTGAAACAATTATTGGTTTGTTGCATGCTTGCACTGCCTTCTTTAATTGTTCCATTGTTTGAAGTGTTGTATTCTCTTTAGCATGATGAGCATGAACCACATAATCTTGACCTGCTTTAGTGAATTGATATTGATTCTTTGTCCTGTAGAATATTTTCTTACGATCATATAAATATGGACTACCTAAGACCATTCCACATTCTCTTAATGGCACTACATCACATGTTACTTCGTCCACATACTTAGATGAGATTGAAAATTTGATTGTGCATTGCTTTGTTATGTGCATTTGATGATGATTGCTTATCCATTTAAGTGTGTAAGGCTTATGATGTAGTTGTGTTTTTAACCCCAATTGCTTAACCAATTCTTCTAAGATTATATTAGATTGAGATCCACTGTCGATTAATGTGTCTATCTTAGTGTGTCGCATGATTACCCTTATATGAAACAATTTGTTTCTACAATCAACATCTTCACCAATTTTACCTGTCATACCAACCAATGAGATCTTTGACTCATCACCTGAATCCGATCCCAAGTCTGTGGGTTTTGATGTCGTTGCCACTATTTGCATTCCCTTCTTTTCCTTGAACCACTTTGGCCTCTTCTCGGGATGCAACTGCCAACATTTGTCCTCATCATGTCCCTCTTTCTTGCAATGCTTGCAAGAGGGCTTTGTTTCCTTCCTCGTCGCTGCATTTGCATTCTTGCCATGCCTTTTCTTCTTGTCCTCTTTCCTTGAAGACGATGATTTCCCTGACACACCTGCTTTCCCTGCTTCAATATACGTAGCTTGAACAGAAACCTCATCAAGGTTAGTGCGTACAAACATGAAAATAATGTTTCTAATATGCGCAGGTAAACCTCCTATATACTTCATAACAGTTTCTTTTGTTTGCAAAGGGATGTCTAACATTAATGCCATTTTTCAAAATCCATCGGTGTATTCTTGAACTGTTTGTCCTTTTCTTAGTTTTAAATATTTCCATTCAATTAATGCTTTTTCTTTATAACCCAAAGGATAGAATTGTTTCCTAAGTGCCAAAATGAAACTCTTCCATGATGGAAATACATTACCCACTTGTTGTGTTCCCTT
>ML800090.1:138094-159054 GCA_009831015.1 Picea engelmannii
TTACTTCACCATCATATATGGGCAACTCAAATTTAACATCAAGTTTTAACAATGGCATTTCATTCTTATTCTTATGAACATTTTTCTTTCCATTAGATTTAGAACTTGAACTTGAAGAAGAAGGAGAAAAATGAGGTGTTGATGGAGGTGAAGGAGGAATCTGAGGATGGTCCTCTTCCTCTTCACTTTTTCGCTTTGAAGATTCACCCAAAACTGGTCTTTTCCATTCCAAGTAATCCTCATACAAAACTTTCACCATCTCTGACATAGCAAGGAATGTTTTTCGAAACTCTTTCTCATCTTGAGAAATCCCTTCTTCCGATGCCATCTTCTCGCTGTGAGAAGCTTTCTTTCTCAATCCAATTAATGGATTCTCTGCAAAAATCTCACCTTCACCACACTGTAGCTTTTCCTTGGTTAACATGCAAAACTCAAATCCAAACGTCAACTAGGCTCTGATACCACTTGATCCGTAGGATCTTTTAATGACTATGGTTGAGTTTTAATTTTGCATGCGTTAATTAACCATTTTGAGAAACTTAATGAAAGAATGAAGAAAGAAGAGGAATTATGAAAGCCATATACACATTTACAGATCTGAAATGAAACAATAAACAAAACACCATAACACGATGATTGATAACGGAGTTTGGCACAACTTTGCCTATGTCTCCAGGCCTTTGTCTCTGTGGGGGAGGCTTCTTTATTTATGTTCAAAAGCTCAAAAATACATTGCAGAAGTGCCAATTGGCTAAAATACTGGTCATGTTCGTCTAGATCTCTAGAACCCTGCAAAGAAAATGGCACGCAAAACGAACGTCTGGAGCTCCCAGAAATGGCCCGCAAGCATCTACTCCTCAATAGCTTCCCTGCATAAAAATGGCTTTGGCTTGGATTCTCTTCAGCATAACTCTTATTTTTATGTCCTCCATGGACTCAATCAGGCCTATTTTAGATAGATCTGAAGTTGGTTATCCATCCCCAGCTTCCTCCCAAAATTTGGGCTCCAAAAATGCCCAATATCTCCCAAAAATGGAGAAAATCAATTAAAATCAGGCATATAATCAATTAAAAATCAGAACTTTATAATAAAAACCCACTTTTGAATGAATTTTGGGTGCATCCCCCAAAACGCGTGCCCCTGGTCATGTGGGAGGCATCCATGTGGCCGGGCGCTCCTCTGGCTCTGCGCTGGCCCCCCTTGCTGGCTCCTGGTCATCAGGCTCTGCATATATCCGCAGGATAATGGTTATAACCTCCCACGTCCTATTTTGATTGAAGTCCCGGGTCACATGGCGGTGGTTATCGTGCTGGCGTGGGGTCCAAGGGCTAGGCCCTATCCAAACCCCCGTTGTGTTACCTCCACGCTCCCGGTCACGGTCGTGTGGTTGTGCCGAGGGCTGGGGCTAAGCCTCAGCCCTTTCCCCCGTCGAACAGAACTTTATTCAAACATAAATAGAATGTTTAACGTATAACTGTTAAGACCCACATGTGGAGCAGGAGGTTAGCCCGGTCTTGCCAGTCCGTTGCCCGGAGGATAGGTCGGGGGTTTGACCTCGGTGAACCCATATAAATTTTACACAAACCTTGAACCAACCACATGGTGCCATGTGGCAGCCCATGACTGGGCCACGTGGCACCTCAAAAACCAATAGAAGTATGCCACGCGTCAATCATTGAATGGTCCACGTGTTTGCCACGTACCTTGTCCAGTCACTGCCCTGTCAGTTGTTGACGTCATCTCATGCCATGTGTCACCCTTACAGTGGTGACACATGTCACCTATAGATTGGTCCAGTTGTCTTCCCGTACGCCACATCGCCTGCCACGTGTCACCTCCATAGGTTTCCACATCACCTGTACGGTCGTACGGCCTATACAGTCAACATGCACATGGCACTGTACGGACTGTATGGACTGTACAGTCATCCCCTTTTTTTGCCTGTTTGGGTTTTTAGATAGAATGTGATATCTTGCACATACAGAGCCCATTTGACGAAGTAAATATATGGCCAGAATCAGGAAGACAAGACGGATGCAATGACGCTGGTTTCGTCGGATTCTAAGAACTTTCATTTTTGAGCATTTTTAAGCCCTGTCAGGCTTTTGGATCTGATTCTAGATCAAGGAAGAATCTCGCTCTCACCAACCCACCAGCATCATGCACACAGATCACCTACACAACACAAAAACATCCTCAGTTAGTGACATGGACAATCAAAAACCTCAAAAAGACACGTTTTATACTCGTCAACCTTGCCTCCATAGCAGGGTTTTTTTACCCATAGGCGTGCACACATGCATGCCTATACACCCCACAGACATGCACATATGCGCACCTGTTCACTACATAGGTGCGCATGAGTGCGCCCCTATTCACTACACAAGCGCGCTCTCAGGCATGCCTGTTCACTCTACAAGCGTGCACATGTGCACGCCTATTCAACTGACAGGCGCGCCCACATGCACACATGTTCAGCAGACAGGTGCGCCCATCGTGCACGCCCTTAATTCCCTCAACCACACTCCCATGCGCGACTATCCGGTGGACAGGCGCGCATATGTGTGCACCTATTACCAGATTGCCCGCACATGTGGGGCCCATACCCTCTAAACACCTCTGTACGGGCCTCTGTACAACCCCTGCCCAAAAAATGAAATCCTAATTCTATGCAGGATGATCAGACCACTAACCTAATACTCACGGGTCCTCAATCGGATGCCTCATCCTCCCCGAATCTCACAATCTCCTCTGAATACTTCTCGTCCAATCACTATAGCAGCAAGTATAAATGAGGTGGCAATGTGGGCCCTACAGCTATATATAGGCCTTTTTGCCAAACTTCCACTCACCATTCCGGGAGCCCACGGTGTCCATTTCTTGATTCGTCTTCAGCCACGGGATCAACATCCCGTCATCTACCTCACAATAGTCCCTGGGCCTCTTTTCATCCTGAGCCCCCAGAGCGCCATTTTTCATACCCTGATCAGGTACGCATGCGCATATTCACGCTTATCAAATATATGCTCATATCTTTGATTCTCTTCAGATATTGTTCACGTCGGGTATTTGGTTTTCATGTGTGCAGGTACTTGATCATCATACCTCGGCACAACCCCTTCAGGTATATACTCAGCACTGGTATGTAGTCCTTCCCTCAGTATCGCACTTACATTTCCAGTCACACCCTCTGACATTTGCCTATAGGATCCCCATTCCCGGCTCTACAATACCCACACCTCCATTTTGCATCCTCGGTACTGTCACCCAACAGCATTCTTACCCACATGAGTTGTCCCATTCATAGCACCTTTTGGCACTTCTGACACTCATGTTGTTTTTCAAAATCCTTTAGGGATGGGAGTCCCGATAGTCTTACATCATGTCACGAATCAACCACATACTCCTTCTCCTCATTTTGCTAGCTTTCCCAACGGACTCTCAGATTATCTCTCCACAGTTCTATGGTCGGGCTACACCTCCGTAGTAGCATGAACCCTCCATTTCATCCACAATCTGTCTTCCCATCTGCAAATCTCCCTTCATTTCACCTACCTCATACAGAAACCCACCTATGGGGCCCCCACCCTTCATCAGTTCTCTGAGCAAATTATGCCCTACATGGGCCCACCATATCACACTGGGGCACCCGTTTTTGTATTTGTAGACTTTCCCCCAATTATTCGTTATTTATTGTACAAACCCTTTCATTTTCAGTCGTTACATTACCTTTTTCATCGTCACCTTTGGTGACCTACTTCCATTTTTGGCCAACAACAACCCATGTCACCCTTGGTTGGAGCACTACTTATCATCCACCCTTACCGGCATCGTCCATATCTTCAGAGTATCCCACAGGACACTTACCTCTACCCTCTAAATTTGTCCACCTTGTCCCGCCTCTAGCACAACTTATCCCAGGTCTTGTCATCCCCCTGACACTCGACCTCATTGAACGGTTGCGGCCACTTTTTATCTCACACATTCTCCAACCAAGGGAAGTCTTGAGTCTTCCCACATCTTGACTTCGTCCATGTACCTCCTCCACTTCCTCACCTCACCTAGTAGATTTCACGAAGCCATTTGCTTCTGGGAGTCGCGTCCCCATTTTTGTCGACATCAACATAATTTTCTAGAAGGGTGGCAGTATCTTGATTCTCATTATCCACTCAATGAGAGATCTCAGACGACACAGGGTGAAACACCATTGCTCCCTGCTATCGTTGACCCTCATAACATTCGACGCCAACACTTTCTCATGTTACGGTGGGTCTTACTTTGCGACTATTGCAGTTAGTTCTTTCATTTGCCGAAGACCTCTGAACTTGGCTGGGCTATCAATGGCCACATAATCGGTGATACTTATCATCGTGATCACTGCCTACTATTCAGAGTATGTTCATTTGCAGAATCGTCTTCTTCCTTTATCACAACTGCCCCCAAGGGCACTGCAGTTGTCTACACCAACACTTCAGTCATCTTTTTCGGAGTTACATGACACGAGCATGGGGCATGCCCGCCTCGTTTGTACACAGTTTTCTATTTTACACACCTCATGGAAGGTCGGGTCCTACCGGTTCCTTTTTCCCTCCAACGGATCGCTCTGGCCGATCCCACTATTTCTCTCTCTTACAACAACATTCTCAGTAGAAGAAACATTGATGGATTTCAGCTATACATGTGCTTCTAACCTCATCCATCAGGGGGCATCTATTATCACTAAAATTTCGTCCGCACATGGTTACAAGAACTCAGCATTGTCAAACAGTGATGAATTCATCCATGGACCTGAATTAATACCAAAGCATTCATAAAAGGGTCAAAAACTATACAAAGTACTGAAAAATTGAAGAGCGCTATGCAGACATTGGGCGCATGCGCACATGCGTGGAACAAGAACGCAGAAATCGTGCACATGCGCACGATGTGTGACTGTTATCAAAAAAAGACGCGCACCTGCTAAACGACGCATTTATGAGAGTGATCGGCCTCCCACCCACTTATAGTTCAGCGCCCAAGCCGATTTGACCCTCAAATCTAGACTGGATTCGACTGGATGGCTAGTCAAAGACCTATAAATGCCCTAATTAACCTCTTTTCACACTACAAAATAGTTAAACAATAACTCAAAGGGATGCTATAAAAAGGCCATGGATGCACCTCATTTTTCAAGGAATTCAAAGTAATGTTATGTTGCCTCTATTCTCTTGAGGACTCCATCCTTGTCAAGAGCATATTTCCACCATTGCATTGGACAATCCATCTCACCCATTGAGTGGATTTGTAAAGAGTTCTTTCATCATTTTCCATTTTTTCTTTGTTGTAAGAAGAGCTAGCTAGTGGGGGTCCAAGAGCCCTCCCTTGGAGGAAAAAGGGACTCATAGTCCCCTTTCTTCTTGGTGTATTGTTTCACTAATAGATCAGCCTCAACATTGGTGACATGGGTCTTATGGTTCTTTTTGTTTCTATGTCCCTATGCTCATGAATTTAGTTTTTATTGCATTTCTTAGTTTAATTCTTAATTGTAATTTTTATTTTCTTTCCCTAACTCTTTTCCTTGCAACTGTCATGCTCAGCAGACCCAACTGAGCTTGTAAGCACCTCTATTTTTCTCACTAAAGTGGAAGAAGAGGTGCAACACCCAAGCTAACATAAATAAAACAAAAATACTAATATAATATGCGCCAATTAAAAGATAGTATGACACTATTTGAAGCTTAACAATCACTCCTTCTATGAGCTCTCTATATTGATCATGTTATATAAATAATCAATAAAAGATTCATCTTGATACTCCTATAACAAGCTCTCTATATTTATCATATTATATAGATAATCAATAAAAGATTCATCTTGATACTCCTATAACAATAAACCTAATATATGTTGATCTATAATTCATTTTGTAAAAATATTAGTAAGAGAAACTAATATTTACTAATGTAGAGTAAGTGATTTGCACGAGGACAAAGAATTGCAAGGAAAACTCATTTAGAAAGGAATTTCACATGTGCATTTTAAATAGTAACAATCTCATATATTTCAAACGATTTATGGAATACTATGAAAGATTATTTTACTAACATTAAAATGTCATGCATCTTTATAATTTTACTCATTCTTAATACATTAAAATAATTATATTTATATAGGAAAAAATCATAGTAAACTCAACAATAATAATATAGGATATTGATCTTCTTGCAAATATTAATATTAACTAAGATGGAAATATTTTTTTGTTTTGGAGTATTATCCAAGACCCAAATAAATTAATAGGAATGAGAATATTCCTCTTTGCAGATTACAAGAAAATTATTGTATGTGACTATATTTTGTTTACACGTGATAATGTAATTGGATATCAAATCTTTGATAAAGCTAATAACTTTAAGTATTGTAAACTTTTTCAATTAAAAATTATAATAAACAAAACTTTGAAACCCCTCTTACCCACAAAAAAAAAAACTACCTTAGTTATATCCTAATATTCCCTTTAACCCAAAATGTTTGACCTCGGTTGTACCCTAATAATTCAATAATATGAATTATTATTGAGTGATTATGTTGTAAAATGAAAAAGGATAAATATAAAAACAAACACATTAAAATAGTAATATACCAAGGAAATACCTCAAGTACCACTTCACTAGACTTGACACCATCGTGTCCCACGGACATTTATCATGGCCTAACATACCTCTTTATTACCAACACGATTTAGATTGAAAAGACGTGATATGAATAGGGCTCTTTATTCATGACATGAAAAAGATGTATATTTCTAGCTTTTATAGATCTCTTTTTTATATTGAAGAGACATGACTCAATTTCCAACGTTAGTGGTCCTCTTAAAGGAAAATGTTTTATAATCCATTAGATACATGAATGTGTTAGATACCTCTTTATTATTCGTATGAATCAATTTCCAATGTTACTTGTCCTCCATTAAAAATCAAATATATTATCAGCCCCACACCATTGAGTTGTAAATAAAGGCTGAACTCTACCGAGTTTTAAGTAACTCTTACCTTTTTTTCCACGGAAAAGTTTACTCCATATATTCAAACAGAATATAAAAATATACACAGCAGCAACAAACAACATGAACAGAGGCCTGTGCTCTTATCAACTGCTAGTTCACAGAACAGAAGGAATCGCTAAATGGACAAAACTGGGAAGTTTACACTTGTCAGAAAAACCAGTCAAATTGTAATCCATCCCTGTAAAGTCGCCGAATAGACTAAGCCTATTGCAGATCAATGCCTTCTATTGCCACTAGATCTAACAATTAGAAAAGCTTTCGACAAATGGACCAGACTGGGAAATTTTCAATATCAGAAAACCGGTCAGATTGTAATCCATCCCTGTGAAAGTTGTCGAATGGACTAAGCCTGTTGCAGATCAATGATTTCTGTTGCCACTAGATCTGATAATCAGAAAGGCTTCCAAATCAGATTTTGAGTAAGGTTGGTGGACCCTCGTTGCCATCCTCCCATCTGGAGAAGGTCAAGAAGCCGAGGGGGCAGGATAGAGCCAGTTTTGATAGGTGGTCTGCGATAGTGTTGTCTTCTCTGTATATATGGGAGGCGGAGAGGCTATTGAACAGTCTGGTAGCTTTGATTGTTTTCTCTTTCCAGCATTCCAGAGCTGCTGATCGAAGGTCAACCTTGTCATTTATCCAGTCGATAATGACTTTTGAGTCTCCGAGGAGTAACAACTCATCGATATTTAGCCTTTGAGCCAAGATAAGGGAAGCCCACGCCCCCAGTAGTTCGGCCTTAGTGTTGGTGCCTTGTCCGCCATTCAAAGTCCATCTGTAAGAAATGTGGTCTTTGATGAAGATGTGCCCCCCCGCCCCACAAAGAGATCCATCTGGTTGAGTTGCTCCGTCAAACTAGGCAATGGCTTTATTAAAAGGAAGAGTTGTAAGAGATTTGCGCTTTGCCCAAGCAATGAAGGGAGAAGGTTGGGCAAATGCACTAAGAATGAGGTTTGTCACCAAGTAAATCGAAGGAGGTTTATCATCAAAGAAGGCGGCATTTCTTGCCAGCCAAATGTTCCAGTAGACAGTGGCTGGCAGCGCTGGGTATATCTGGTGTTTTGAGCACCAAGAGCTGAAGCAGGAGAATGCCGAGGGTCCAAGCCAATTTTCAGAAAGTTTTAGTGAAATTGTGACCTGATGCCAAACTTGCTGGAAAAAAGGGCAATGCACGAAGAGATGATGTGATGTTTCGCTATCCTCCTTGCATAAAATGCATCGATTTTGTCTGACCAGCCACGTCTCTGTAGAATATCCCAGACGAGGATTTTGGTCTCCGTCAAAAGCCAAGTGAATAGTTTGAGTTTGAGAGGGCAGTTCCACTTCCCCAGCTGAGTACGCGAAGTCCTATCGCGAGTGTGCCAGGAAGCTTCTGTCAAAGCTTTGTAAATGTTTCGAACAGAAATGTAGCCATATTTATCGCCCCCCGTCCAGATTAGTGTGTCAAGTCTATCCTATAGGCGGATGTCGGCTTCAATAAGATGATGAGTGTAACTATTCCATTCGACAGTGAGATCCCTGTCTAGATTCAACGAGGAACTAGAAACCCAGGTCTCACCAAGTGTGTTGCTTCGGTGAGTGTCTTTTATTTGATACAGATAAAATAGGCCTCGATTATGTAGACGTTCCAGTAGTTGGGTAGAGAGCAAGGCCTTCTTTCCCATGTCCAGGATAGTGTCTCTGCCAATTTTAATAGCAAATCCAGTGCCAGGCATCCACGCGATCCAATGAAGTAGCACCGGAATCGATTTTAGTAAATGCTTCCACATTTGAGAGCCCCGGGGGGAGAAAAGGAGGCTGATCTGAGCGAAGTATGTACCGGCAAATGAGAGATATATTTATCTTTTATGAGCTTGTTCCAAATGCCTGGTGTCATCAGAGTTCGCCAGAGGGTATTCGCCGAGAGTGCAAGGTAGGAGAGTTGCAAGTTCCTCAGGCCCCAACCACCTAGAGCTTTTGGTTTTGAGAGGGTTTCCCACCCATAGAGATGGAGTCCTCTATTTTGTTTGCTACCATTCCATAGGAAGGTAAAAATCAGCTAGCGAAGCTTCTTTAGCATAGATTGTGGGATGTGTGCCAGAGCCATCCAGTACACCAGAAGCCTTTCCAGAACTGCCTTAATCAAAATGTATCTGCCTCCCATGGATAGACATCTATTACACCAGTGTTGTATTCTGCACTCAAACTTCTCAAATAGCCAACTCCAGTCCTTTGCTTTGTAGCTGGAGGGTTTGATGTAGTAGCCAATATAATTGAAGCTAGCTTCCATATCTTGAAAGTCA
Organism: Picea engelmannii; assembly: GCA_009831015.1. Classification (NCBI taxonomy): domain Eukaryota; kingdom Viridiplantae; phylum Streptophyta; class Pinopsida; order Pinales; family Pinaceae; genus Picea; species Picea engelmannii. The sequence goes on from ML800090.1 coordinate 147,420, forward strand.
AAGCCAAAAAGTGATTTTAGCTCCAACAAGAGAGCGTCCCTCACACCTGTGGCCAAGAAGATAGATTTCTGATAATTAAATTTTAGACCTGAAACAGAGCAGAACAAGTTTAGTACATTAAAAAATTTTGTCCATTCAGCCAAGGAGGCCAAAGTCATAATAATCACATCATCTATGAATAGTAGATGCAGAATTTTGGTCAGTCTAGAAGCTTTGATTCCCGTGAGTTTGCCGACTAACTGACTTCTTTTTAACAGGATGTTGAGTCTTTCTAAAACCAGAATGAAGAGGAGGGGGGAGAGGGGGCATCCCTGTCGGAGCCCTCTTTCACTATGGAAGGATTTTGAAGCCTCGCCATTGATTAAAACTTCCAGGGTGGCTGTGGTAATGAAGCCCATCATCCAATTAGTAAAGGAAGCCCCGAAGCCACATTTGAGAAGGATGAGGTTTAAGAAATTCCAATTAATGCAGTCGAAAGCCTGTTTGAGATCCAATTTTAGGAGGATGGCCGGCAAATTTTTTGTTTTAATCCTATGTAAGCACTCATGAGCGGTGCCTATAGCGTCTAGAATTTGCCTCCCCTTGAGGAAACCAAGTTGCTCCTCTGCCAGAGGCCGGGAGAGAAGAGGGCGAATTCTGTTGGCTATGATTTTTGTTATTATCTTGTAGCTGAGATTACAGAGCGAGATTGGTTTGTAGTCTGAGAAAAGGAGGGGGTGATTTTTCTTAGGAATCAAAACAATAAAAGTGTTGTTTAATTGCTTGTTAACCTGACCACTAATCCTCGAATCTTCGATAGCCTCTAGCAGATCTTGTCCCATTATGTCGAAAAAATGAAGGTAATGTTCCACGGTCCATCCATCGGGACCGGGACTTTTATCTTTCTTAAAAACTTTTAATACCTGGTAGATTTCCTCTTTTGTGCAGGGGGTGTCCAGTGCTGTCACTTCCTCAATGGTGACCATTTGTGGGAAAAGTTGTGCAATTTCAACTTGATCCTGTAGAGAGATTTTCATATCTTCTTTATAAAAGGACTGGAAATGATTGTGCACTGCTTGTTTTATGTCTTCAGGCCTGTGTAACAAGATTCCATCCTCAATCTCCAAATCCCATATGAACTTTTTATTTCTGTGATGGCTGGCAAAGCGGTGGAAGAATCAGGTGTTGTTGTCCCCGCTAGAGAGCCAAAGCGCTCTACTTTTCATCTACCATCTATCCTCTTCAGCCCAGAGGATGTGTGCACGTTCAGCCTCTAATTGATGAAGATCGGCTTCAAAGTCAAAAATATGGTCAGTTCGAGCCTTTTGTTTGAGTAATAAAGACAATTGTTGTTCAATTCTGTTTAGAGAAGTGGCATCTTGTGCTTTTTTCCTCTGCAACCAGCGTATGGTAAATGCCTTCAAATTTTTAACTTTTCGGACCAAGTTTCCCTGAGCATCGCCAGGAAGCGTGTGGGTCGGATTAGACCAGACTGCTCTGACTATCTGGTCGAACGCTGGCTCCAGTAACCAAGCCGAGTTGAATTTGAAGGGGTAACTCGAACCCAAATACCTTTTCCAAGCTGGAGACAGATGGGGGTGTGATCGGAGAGGTAAGGCAGGTCGATCTAGGCTTGATCCAAGTGTGATGGGGTAAGCAAATCTTCAGAAATTAAGAATCGATCTAGGTGTTTTTCAATGCCAGAGGAGCCCACTCTCCCATTACGCCATGTGGGCAGTAGTTCTGTCAGCTCCAGATCCACTAGAGCGTTTTTAGTGAAGTGAGTAGTGAAAAAAGTTGCTAGGGAATTAGTCTTTGCCTTGTCGCCCCATATCTCCTTCGAGCTAAGCGTGAGGTTCAGATCACCAGCTATAATAAGATCTTTTATGGCTAGGATGCCAAGGCAATCTAGCTTCTCCCAAAAAAGCCTGCGATCCAAACAAGGTCCATAAGTGTTTAGCAGGGTCAAGGAGGTGTTAAGCTCCAAACAGGTACCGGATAATAGAATTCCCCCCGGACTGAGCATCGGGGTAAAGTCAAAGTAGAATGGATCCCAGGCCGCTAGGAGTCCACCTGAGGTTCCAATAGAGCTGGCCGCACAAGCCATCCAGTCTGGTCGGAGAGCAAAAAAGAAGTTCCTGGCGACTTCAGCGTCCACCAACATTTCTTGCAGGAAAATAACCGTCGGTCTCTGTTTATCCAGGAGGAGTCTCAAGGAGGCTATTTTCAGGAGACCTCCAACCCCTCTGATGTTGAGGGAGATAAGAATCATGATTTTTCCCGAGCTTGGGCTTTTAATCCTCTAAGTGCCCGAGTATTTTGATCAGTAGAAAGAGAGGCTGAGCTTGAAGCCTCTGCAATTGTCTTTTTCCTCGCGCTGCGAGTTTTGAGAGGTGAAATCTATGAGCCCAAGCCTCTGGACCAAGAGGGCGCTGTCGCAGGTTGTACAGTTACTTCCGAAGTAGAGGGTGCATTGCCAATACTGGACGAGGGTGGAATGAGTTGTTTGCCAAGATACATTGGAATAGGGATAGAGTCAAAAGGTAGAGGGGGTGAAGGTGTGTTAATAAGAAGTAGCTGGTCCAGATCCCAAGCCGAATATGGCTGTTCAATGTAGCCAGGGGGAAGGGTAGAATCATCATCCGGTAGAGCAGAGTCAGTGGGAGGCTGTGAAGTAGAGGGATTTCTGAGTGAGGAAGGGTTGATAAAGGGGGGGGGATTGGTGGGCTAGAGGCCTTGGAAGAAGTCTAGGCGGTTCTAGTGGTGGGTTAGGGGATGCCAGGGTGTCTAGGTGAGTAGGGATAGGGGGCGACAGTGGAAAGTCTGTGGAGTTTTCAGTGGAGACTAGTTGCTGGGAGTTTAAAGCTTGTGTATTTATCTTGAGTCTCTCCCAGGCAGAGAGGGTGTTGTAAAGCGAAGGACATAAAAGCTTGATCTTACTTACCAGTGTGTTAGCTTGTGAATCAGGACTCAATGCTTGTTGTTGAAGTGGAGGCTCTTCTGCAATATCCTCTGGCTGTGTATCGTAGCCGTTGAAGCCGATCTCCTCCGATGTATCAGGCTCTTGTTCAGTGAAAGTGTGCTTGGAGAAGTCTTGTCTCAGGTGGCCTATTCTGCAACAAAACGAGCAGCGGAACGAGATCCCTAGATAGTCAAGTCTTTGAGCAAAGTGGATGCCTCTCTAGTCAATATTTAGGATCTCCGGTAGTCCTGCATGTATATCCATTTCTACCATTATCTTAGCCATTTTTCTATCAGACGAAGTCAGCGAGGGTGTGTCCACTGATAAAAAATGCCCTAAAGAGGAAACGATGAGCTTGAGGGACTATTGGTTCCAGAGTTGTAGTGGGAGGCCTGGTAAAAGGACCCAGAGATGCTTGTAAGAGAATTTTTCAGTGGACAGATTAAAGCTGAGCCTCCATCTCTTGAGCATGAGACTTCCACCGCCAACTACCCAGAACTTTTCTAGAACGCGGACTGTGTCCTTAGGCATCTGAAAAATGAAGCCAATCCACCCATGCTGGAGGTAAAGTATCTTAGGGAGATATCCTAGAAGAGGCTTCCAGGAGTCTGTGATCCAGTCATCCAAACACAGGTTGCATTTGTCCTTGTAAGAAAGTCTACCAACCAGGGCATAGAGTGCCAGGTTGCAGGAATCAGAAAGTCCTACATCCATGCCTAGGACAAGTTTTGGGTGTAATTTTTTTGGTTTCTAGACCCTCTGTGTCTTTTTTAGAGTGGTGTTGGGATAAGGTTTGCTGGAAGGAAGGCTGGATTTATGGTGGATCCCACCATTCCTAGTAAAATCATACTACTGAGGGGGGTTTAACTCGAAGAAAGGCTTCAGTTGTGGGTCTCCCGGGTCGGAAGTGTGGGAAAGAGCGCCAGGAGAAGGAGTGCACTTTTCTTTACAGTAATGGTTGTTGATCAACTTATCGATGGAGGTAAAGATATCCAGGTGGTCCCATGGGTCCCAATTCTGTCTATTAGAGGAGTCTGTGTTTTGAGTCTCCATGTGAGAGGCTGCTGCAACCACCGGGGAAGTGCTTCTGTCTGTGGTGGGGGAAGAGACAGGAAAGTCCTGACAAAAACATGAGGGGTCCTGCCCTTTCCAAGAAAGTGGTCAGGTTTAGTGCGTGGATAGAGGATAGATTGGATTTCGAACAGTTTCTGAGACAGCAGAAACCTCGGGAGAGAGATCTGTTTTCTGTAGTGGGGAAAGAAGACAGGTTGACAGGAAACAGGGGCAGCCTTTTCAGAATCGCTAAAGGGTCAGGATTAAAGAAGGATACAGGTTTCCAAGGAGAATAAGACACCGGAGGGAAGAGTTAAAAAGGGGAAGGTCATAAGACAAAGTCTATGTAATAACACTATCGTTGTCTGGGATCGACCTTGTCCGACCCACCACTGTGTGCTCCATTTAAGCCAGTGAATTTTGCCAAGCCAGTGTTCCCATGAGGTAACTCCTACCTTACGAGCTTTCAAAGATTAATTATAAAATAAAAACTTTCCACAACTACGCAAACTTTATCTTATGGGAATTTTTTAATAACCATAATGTATGTCCTTTTAAATTAATTTAAATGTATGAAATGTTGTCTCTTATCGAAAATGTCTTTATTCATGATATGCACTATTCATGAAAATGTATATTGATATTTTCAGGGACAAATCGTCTTTCACATTTCATAGGTTATATGTTATATTATATTATATTTAAAAAAAAATATTACAGTTTATATTATAATTTAATAATAATAATAATAATTTAATTTTAAGATCATTGTTAAATTAAATTAATTTATAAATTTATTTTAATTTTTTATTTATCAAATATCATATTTTATATATGTACATATATATATAATCATGATCAAGTGTTATATGAATTTAAAGAGACTATCATTCTATACAAACGCATAATGAATATGAAGATGATGAAATTAATGACATTGTTTGTGTAGTTATTATCGAATTTGTGTCTTCGAGTTAATTAATTATGGGTATTTTTTCCATTTCATAGATTTATTCAAAGTGAAACCTATGGTCTCCTACTCATTTTCGATTTAATAACATGCTTATTGTTATCACATTTTATTCTATGGGGTGTTTTCTCCATTGGATTTGGCCTCTAGGTGACCAAATGCGATGTTGATGTGATGGTTTGGCATGATATGTTATGGGGTGCTTACATCTGAAAAGTCGAGATCTAGGCACTCAGATCTACGACACATAATCCATATCAGAGTCCTTCTGCCTTTAATGAGAGGGGGGGGGTCCGAGTTGGTGGTTTTCCAGCATGGGGCCCCCNACCCCCCCGCAATAAACCACTAACCGTCTACCCCCCCCCCTTTGAGTAGACCGCTTACTGCTCCCCCTTACCGCTTCATGCTCTCTCGACACCTATCGCCTACTCCATCTCTCTGTAAGGTAGCTAGAGAGGTAGTGGGGGGGGGCATAGTGATAATAGTGGAGTTCATTCAATGTAACGTGGACTAGGTCCACTATATTATTAAATAAGGCCCACTATAGTAGTTATATATAATAAATGGGTAATTGGATATAATAAATGTAAGAGGACTTCTTAGAAGGTTATACTTCTAGAAGATTCCTCCTCTAGAATGTTCTTAGGTGATGGTAACACTATATAAAGGGGTTCAAGCAATGTAATAGGACAGGAAGAGAAATATTGTGTTTGGAGTGGTAGCTCAATAGGAGGATGCCCCCTCGAAGAGGAAACTGAACAGGAGAGGATCCCTTCCATAATAGGATACATTGTATGGTGTTGCCCTACCTCAAGGGTTTGATATAATAAAGTTGTGGTTTTATATATGGTTTCATGTATCTTGTGTGGTGATTGTATTCAGAAATATTCAGAGAGTTCATTCAATCTAAGGTGGACTAAGTCCACTATATTATTAAATAAGGCCCACTATGGTAGTTAGATATAATAAATGGGTAATTAGATATAATAAATGTAAGAGGACTTCTTAGAAGGTTCTACTTCTAGAAGATTCCTCCTCTAGAATGTTCTTAGGTGATGGTAGAACTATATAAAGGGGTTCAAGCAATGTAATGAGACATGAAGATAAGTATTGTATTTTGAGCAGTAGCTCAATAAAAGGATGCCCCCTCGAAGAGGCAAGTGAATAGGAGAGGATCCCTTCCATAATATGATCCATTGTACGGTGTTTCCCTACCTCAAGGGTTTGATATAATAAAGTTGTGATTTTCTATATTGTTCTTCTATATCTGTTGTGGTGCCTTTGTATTCAGTCTTTGGTTCTTAACAAGTGGTATCAGAGCACTTTTCTTGGGCAGACATTGTGGGCAAATATGTTTTATTTTTGCAGATTTTTTTTTCGGAGCAGAAAAAAGAGGGTTGCGACATTCTCGAAGTTTTCGGTATATTTCTATGCAAAATTTGTAGAAAAGGGTTGTATATCTGAGGTCATCTCATAAAAACATCCAATTTGAAAAAACAAATCGTCCGAAACGGAGTCTGAGAAGTCAAGATATTGAAGTTTTAAAATCTGCAAATTTTCAGGATTTTTTCCACGGATGGCGGCGATTTTTTATTTATTTCTGTAGCATCTGGAGGCCGAATTTGCCCAAATAAATTACAGATCTGAGTTCCTCTCACAATATCACCCAATTTAAAAAGAACAATCAACCAAAACGGAGTTCGGGAAGTGAAGTTATGAGCATTTTAACTTCAACAGTTTTTTAGGGTTTTTCCAGAAAAAGCCGCGATTTTCTGCCGTAACTTATTGGGTGAGTTCATAGAATGCTCAGATGGCTATTTCTTCTCCAAACTTGAAAGAAATTCTTAAATCATTCAAAGCCCAATTGTTTCACACATTAGATGACAGATTGGATGCATTTGTACATGGCCTCACAGACAGCCTCACAGACAGCCTTACAGACGACCTCAATGATAGTTTTTGTAGTATTCAAGATTTATTGAATAACATGCAGGAGAGATTTCTTATGGAGGGCCTCAAGGATTAATATAATCAAGAAATATATGCTTGGTATGATTTTGAGGCAGATTGTGATGATTGGTATATGGATAGTTGTCATTTCTGGGATGACAACAACTTTCATATTTTATTTGATGACTCTACTCCACCTTCTGTAGAGAACATCAATGTCCCACATCATGAGCTAGTTACCAACATTCAGTCTACATATTCTACAGTGGTATTTTTCATTCCAAATTCTGCTACGACCCTTTTCCACTATGTGGATGGATCTTCTTATTTGGATCCACATGATAGGTGTCAGTCTTTGGAGCATCATTTGGAGTTGGTTATTCGGTTCCAAAATCTTCCACGGGGAGTTCACATGAGCACTTGGACATGAGACTCGGGCTTACAATGGTGGTTGGACTACTTCAGCATAGTGGATTTCCTTTCTATATGGGACCTTGGTTCTTCAATCTTCTTCAGCATTATGGTCCACAATTATCCATGGGACCCTGGTATATGGTTTTACATCAAGCATTGAGGACAATGCTTTCATAACGGGGATGGAATGTAAAGTAGCTAGAGAGATAGTGGGGGGGGGCAGAGAGCCCATAGTGATAATAGTGGAGGTCATTCAATGTAAGGTGGACTAGGTCCACTATATTATTAAATAAGGCCCACTATGGTAGTTAGATATAATAAATGGGTAATTAGATATAATAAATGTAAGAGGACTTCTTAGAAGGTTCTACTTCTAGAAGATTCCTCCTCTAGAATGTTCTTAGGTGATGGTAGCACTATATAAAGGGGTTCAAGAAATGTAATGAGACATGAAGAGCAGTATTGTATTTGGAGCGGTAGCTCAATAGGAGGATGCCTCCTAGAAGAGGCAAGTGAACAGGAGAGGATCATTTCCATAATAGGATCCATTGTATGGTGTTGCCCTACCTCAAGGGTTTGATATAATAAAGTTGTGATTTTCTATATTGTTCTTCTATATCTGTTGTGGTGCTTTTGTATTTAGTCTTTGGTTCTTAACACTCTCCCCTATGTCTGTCACATCTCTTGCTTTCACTCCACCTTTTTCTCCCTCACACCTGTCTTCCACTCATCATCGTCCCATATTCATACCTCACCCTCTCAGCTCCTGCCATGTGTCCTCCACTTCTACTCCACATCACTTCCACCGATGTCGCGTCACCACTCCTAGACCCATCACCACTGCAACCTCCCCTCTGCCTCCACATCTTCTCCCTGTGCCACATTGCTCCTGCTCCTTTACACCTCAGCTCCCACTTTTGTGGTGCCCATGTATGGCCAATCGCCACTCTATCGCCGTGTCATATCCTTGGTCACCAATCATTCATCGATCCATGTTTCGCGCTAGTCATCCTGTCAGCATCTACGACCGCCTGTCATGCCTACCCTGTAAGACTCCAACTCAGGTCCGGATGGAAAAGACAACCAAGAAGAGGTCGCCACATCTCCCAGGCGCCAAGTTTGACTTGGGTCATCCTGATCCCGATGAAGCAGTTATGAAGTGGGGGAGCTGGTTGGAGCATTGCCTCCCCCATGAATGAAAAGAAAAACCGTTTGAACGTGAAGTCATACTGTCAGCTCAGGTGTTCTGAGATCGCGTTCACAAAAACACTGTGTGAACAGTCTAACAGAGCAGAGACTCGAAGGGAATGGAAAATTCAAGATTATGTCTGACAAAGGAATGCATGCACAAAGGATACTATAGGTGCAATATGACGGAGAGGACACAACACCATGGAAGCTCGAGCACACCTCTGCTAAGAATGATGAAATTTTTAGTATATAGACAGAGTTCTGGGATTTTGTAATGGTGGATGGTTGAGCTAGGCTCCTGTATTTGTAAGTTTTGATGAAGCACCGGTTCCTCTAGTTACACATCTATATTTGAGATTTCTTGTTTAATGAAAGTCAACCTCTTTCCATCTCTTTGTAAACTCTGTTTTAAAACACTCGGAATTGGAGGATCCAATCGAGGGTATTTGTGTTGTTGTGATGAATGTTTGATCACTGCAATATTTTCACCAGTTTTAATCAATTTCTAGTGTTATCTTTTCCCTCTTACTCTAAGTAGCTTGGAATTGGAGGATCCAGTCGAATTGTTATAGTAGCATTGTGATGTAGGTTTGATCATCATGTTGTTATAATTGTGTCATTTAGTCATATCTTAGTGTCTGAAGCTTTGGTTCCAAGAGGATCTTGTTATTGAAGATTTTCTTCCTTAGGTTGTTGGAAGACCGGATGTCCATAGGAGACCCTTACATTTTCTCACCAAGTCTTCCCTCTACTCATTTTAAACTCAACTTCCTGACTAGATTTAGATCAAGACCTCACTTGCTTATGCTTCATCTAGTCTAGGATTATGATTTAAAGAGATATTCTCTTGGGTCTGCACCAATTCGACCACCCTTATTTATTCAGTGTGACATACAAACTGATGGGTATTAGGCTCATCCCTGCTGTAATCTAGGGGTGACTTCTAGTGCTAACATTTCTGGTGTCGTTGTCGGGGACGAAGTTGAATATTTTCCTTGGGATAGAACGACATTGAGCCTCTGATTCTAAAGGTGCATCAAGCATCATAGCCCTCCAATATTGAAACTGTGCACTTGGCGACTCCATTGTGGTGATCCCACTAATCAGTTGTGGCTATCTCTAGCACACCTGAAAGCTGAACCACATGAGCTTTCTCGAGAAGGTTTCTAGAAGATGCCTTCTTAGCTTGAAAAGTTCCCTGGGACAATGAAAATGATTAGAGCTCGTCTTTGATGGTGAACAAATACTAGACACCTTCAAAGTTGCACATCATGCACCTGGCGACTCCATGGTTGAAGAATCCACTGGTGAATCCACTAGTCTGAGATGGACAAAATCTTGGCTCGGAGGTTTGATCCTTTCAATTTTTTTGTTGTTCATGGTTTCCCTAATGTTGTCCCTACTATAAATGAGTGGGATGATTATCTTCCAAGATTCAGAGGAAGCCAGCATGATCATCCCGGTGAACATTTATTTAATTTTCATATATGTATGCTTGAGCACAAATTTGTTCACCAGGATGCCTTGATGAAGATGTTCAGGTTCTCATTAGAGGGAGATTCCTGTGAGTGGTTTTACTCCCTTCCCCCTACTAGCATTTCCTCCATGGAACAGTTCCATGCAACTTTCAACGCTCACTATCGAAAATATTATTTCTCTAATTTAATTTGTCATAACTGTTGTGAGGATGATGGCCATGGTTTGGATCAGAAATCAGTGCTTTCTCTTCCCTGTCCATCTACCTTAGAGGAAAGTTGTGTTTGTTGCTCTGGTGAGGAAAGTGTAGCAAGGGAGCTTCCTTCCCTTGAGACAGAGGTCCTTGGCAATCCTTATGAGGATGATGAGGAAGATTTCAAAGCTGTCCAGATCCTGCCTTCTTCTCTTGATGGTTTTGTTGTATTCATCTTTGATGATTATTGAGATGATGAGAAGCAACACTTTACATCACATTTCGACAGAATGGGGATAAAACAACCTATGTATGAAAACTATGAGCCATATTTTGTGTTGGTTATGCATTATTTACAAGAGAATATGGCAAAGCCTTATCCTTTGTTCATTAATAAAGAAAGTTACAAGGAAATCAACCATCCTCAACCTATAGAAGACGCTGAGAAGAAGAGGGAAGAGAAAATTTTTCTCATGGATCTCATTTATGATGATTATGACTCCAATCCTTGGGAGAGCCATGAAGAAGAGGAGTAGCTAAAGGTGCATTTTTTAGCCTGGATAGAGCCTACAAGTGAGCATCCATCGCCACCTGAGATTAGTCAGCCTGCATCAACTTCTCTTTCATATGCACTCTCTAGAGACATTCAACCATGTGTGAGCAGTTATGTGGCAGGGAGGGTTGTTGGTCACAAATTATCCAGGATTTTCCATTCATTCTATGACCTTGACAACGATTACATGGAGTGGCATTTCCTTCACATATTGGAGCTACCCATTTTCATATCAGCTTCAACCCTTCGAGAAAGGATGAAGGATGTAACCATTCTGCTATCATGGTTACATCGTCTGTTACCAATCACTGAAAGAGAAAAGGAACTTCTAACCAGGAAGTTACTTGGATGGCTATGGTGGAAATTTTCCTTCACTTAGCACTATGTTAAAAAAAAAAAAAAATTTAGGTCTGTATATAAATAAGCTCCCATGGAGCCCATGTATTTTTCTTTTGTTTTATTTTCAGCCTGTATTCCTCAGCAAGGGTTTTGAGCTTGACTCCATATCCCAATGCAGAAGGCGACTGGAACTAATGAAGATCTTAGAGCCTTGTAGGGAGGACGCTATCCCCCATGGACCTTGATGCTATCACATTTTATTGTATGAGGTGTTTTCCCCATTGGATTTGGCCTCTAGGTGAAAAATGTTAGGACCACATATTGTACCCTTTTTGCCCATACTTTTTGCTATTATTTTACCCTTCATCACCTGCATTTTGACTTATACTATCATTTCATCTGATCATTCCAAGGTATACAACGTCCTTTCTCATTACTCTATGCTTAATCCGTTTTGCATAATACTTTACATTACTTTTGAACCTAACCATTGATTAGAAGTGCAGAAGTGTCCATATTTGCAGAATAGTATTTCAGACCATTGCTGAAACACAG
>ML800090.1:171683-196561 GCA_009831015.1 Picea engelmannii
ATTTCTTTACTACAACACTAAGTGCTTTTGGAATTGAGCATATATAGTGCGCAGCTATCTTTGAAACAAAAGACTTCCCTGGGTTGATAATTTATGTTCCACTTGGTTGTTTGAAATTAATTAATCAATTATAGTGACCAACAAAAAAATGCAAAGAAGGGGGCCTAAAACCCACATTTCGGCCTTATCCTAAGTCTGGCAGGGTTGATGTGATCGTTTGGCCCGATATGTTATGGGGCACTTAGATCTGAGTGGCCTAGATCTCCGTGCTCATATCTACGACCTATAATCCATATCGTATCCCCCCCCATCCTTCTTCCTTTAACAAGGGGGGGGGGTCTGAGTTTCCAGCGTGGGCCCCCACTAACGTGGTGCTTCCTCGCTAACTCAGACCCCCCCCCACACTAAACCACTAACCGCCTACCACCCCCCTCTAAGTAGACCACTTACTGCTCACCCTTACCACCTCCCGCTCTCCCGACACCTATCCCCCACTCCATCTCTCCCCTCTATCTGTCACATCTCTCACTTTCACTCCACATTTTGCTCCCTCACACATGTATTCCACTCATCATCATCTCATCTGCGTACCTCACCCTCTCACCTCCTGCCATGTATCCTCCACTTCTACTCCACGTCACTTGCACCTATGCCGTGTCCCCACTCCTAGACCCAACACCACCGCAACTTCCCCTCTGCCTCCACATCTTCTCCCTACGCCACATTGCTCCCTCTCATTTACACCTCAACTCCTGCTTTTCTAGTGCCCATGTATGTCTAGTCACCACTTTGTTGCTGTGTCATCTCCCTGGTCACCAATAATTCAATGATCCATGTTTCACACCAGTCATCCCGTCAGCATTTACGACCCCATGTCATGCCTCCCCTACAAGAATCCAACTTAGGTCCATATGGAAAAGTCAGCCAAGAAGAGGCCGCCACATCTCCCAGGTATCAAGTTTCACTTGGGCCTTGCTGATCCCAATGAAGTAGTTATGAAGTGGGGGAGGTGGTTGGAGAATCGCCTCCCCCATGAATGAAATTCAGAACCGTATGACCGTGAAGTCATAATGTGAGCTCAAGTGTTATGAGATCACGTGCATAGAAATAGTGCATGTACAGTCTAACAGAGAAGAGACTCAGAGGGACTGGTAGAGTCAAGATCACTTCTGACAAAGGAAGGCATGCGCAAAGGAGATTGCAGGTGAAATATGACGGAGAGGACACAACACCATGGAATATTGAGCACATCTTTGCTAATAATGGTGAAATTTTGATTATATAGATAGAGTTATGGGATTTTGTAATGGTGGATGGTTGAGATAGGCTCCCATATTTGTAAGTTTTGATGAAGCACAGGTTCTTTTGGTTACGCATATGTATTTGAGATTTATTGTTTGATGAAAGTCAGCCTCTTTCCATCTCTTTGTAAACTCTGCGTTAAAATACTCAGAATTGGAGGATCCAGTCTATGGTATTTGTGTTGTTGTGATGCATTTTTTATCACTACAATATTTTCACTAGTTTTAATCAGTTTCCCATGTTATATTTTCCCTCTTACACTAAGTAGCTTGGAATTGGAGGATCCATTCGAGTTGTTACAGTAGCATTGTGATGTAGGTTTGATCATTGTGTTGTTATAACTGTGTCGTTTAGTCATATCTTAGTGTCTGAAGCTTCACATCCAAGAGGATCTTGTTCTTGAAGCTTTTCTTCCTTAGGCTGCTAGAAGATCGGATGTCCACAACAGACCCTTACATTTTCTCACCAAATCTTCCCTCTACTCATTTTAAACTCAACTTCCTGACTGGAGTTAGATCAAGACCTCACTTTCTTATGCTTCGCCTGGTCCAGGATTTTGAGTTAAAGTGATATTCTCTTGGATATGTGCCCATTTGACCACCCTTGTTTATTCATTGTGACATACAAACTGATGGGTATCAGGCTCATCCATGCTGCAATCTAGGTGTGACTTCTGGTGCTAACACTTATGAAATTCAATTCGTTGAACACATACCTATCATTCCTCTAAAGATGGTTTTCATTACCTAATATAGAAATCTATCATGCAAGTATCCTATAAGCTTTGTATGTTTGTTATATGGAAAAATATTTATGGATAAGAAATCAACCCTTATTGGATGGGTGCAATGAAATGACTATATAGGTTTGTCATGAAGTGTTTTTGAACATGGTATTTCATATCAATATGATCCATAATTTCTCATTTTATGTCTAGTTTCACTGAGAGGTGCATTCTACAACCCAATATTAGGTTGATGTGTGATTTTGTGCCTAAATTTAATGTGGAGCTAACATGTGTCACTCTTAAATAATAAAAATAAAAAATTAAGTAAATGAAAATTGCGTATGTCTGCTCTAACCTTTTAGAGTGAAAAAGTAAGAGTTTGCACCTAGAGAGATTTGATCCCTCTCGACGTCTTGTAGAACCAAATTTAAGATGGGTCTATGCTGGTTCTATTCACCAACACATACCTTAATTAATTTTGTGGAATTAAATTTTTGTTATCTATGCTTACTATTTTACTATACATTATTTTTTATTTATATAATAATTGCATACTATAACTAAATGTACAAAACATTGTTAAATAAATAAAACATAAAAATAATAATAACATGGGCATACTACCCTCGAAATTGATTTCGGAAACACAACAAGAAATGGCCTTTGTTTGGATCTTTGTTTTAATGCTCATGATTAATTACCAATAGAAACTTCACACTCTTTAATAAGGAATTTATGTAATAATGCTCCTTTCTTTTGTTTTCCAAACTGCATCTTGACTCGTAGATAATCATCACTTCCCATATATAGGATGGCATACTCCTCTTTTTCCTCAAGCTTCACATTCTTAGTCTTACTCTATCTACTTTTGCACCATTAATGACCCAAGATTTTAATTTTGAATGGAAACTCTATCTACCAGAAGCCCCTTTTTTTCCTTGAATAACCTCTTTATTTCCTTCCTCTATTGGTTATCCTTCTTACCTCAAAATCTCAAGAGTATCAAGAACCATTATAGCTTCCTCGAATCTATCGGGTTTTTTAGTTGTAAGTAACAACCTTGATTTTATGTGAGAGATGAACATTTTGGCCTTTTTTTATTGGTGGCCCTTGCTTCAGAATGCAAGGTGCCAAGACACTCCATCTCCTGATTTATTTCAATTCTCATGGCCATTGTTCTGCATAGTTATTCATCCTTATCCTTAGCACTTTATATGAAGTGTGATACCTTGAGGTATGTTTTATTGTCACCCTAAAGTTTTGCAAATATTTTGTGTGTGCCATAAGTCATCACCACATGCATGTCCAAGAGTTTTCATTGTGTGGCACCAAGATGCAATGATTGTGCCAACCAAGGATCTATGTTATAGCCTTAATTTCCACCATACAATGTCAGAGGGAACATAGTAGAAGATGCCAACTGAGGCAGACTTTCCTTCTCAGGATTCAATCAATTTTAAGGAGGGTTTCTTATCAGTCTACCAATGAAGAGTGACATGTCTCTAGTCACTTATATGATAACCAACGACCATGTCACTGGTTGACTATGGACAATAATCGACCTCCTATGTAGCCTTATAGTTTTATAGAGTTTCGAAGAGGTGGGCAATGGTTGAGTTTATTTTTTGTGGCACGAGCCTTGAAACTCGCAACATTTGAGTCTCCATTATTTTCTATAAGATATAGAATATCTCCCAATCCTCTTCCATAAATCTATATAAACATTTTCAATCTTGAGCATGACAAGAAGAATCATTCATATAGTTATGGTGCCAAAATACAGAGGTGCTTCTCCATTCTACATTAGTTGTGGTCGATTTTCCTAACTTGGTTGAAAAACTAACGAGGAACAAGGAATAAGGGGCAAGGAGGATTCCATATACACATAGAGGTAAAGTGCATTGATGCACTTATTTCATTTTAATCCATATGTTGTGTTGGTTTTGTCACATGGGTGAGAAGAAGAACAACACTTACTTTCCTATTTAATTCATATAAACAAGAAAGAGGTTTGTGAGTTGATTAGATAACCAAATACACATGAAACAAGGTAATAAAAAGAAAAAGAAAATGAAATAAATTTTAGAGAAGCTTTCAAAAACTAGAACCATGAAAAACAAAAAATGGCAATCATATAGCTACCAATGGATCAATATATTGATAGGCTAACATCGTAGAGAAAGGGAGGGACTTATGAATCCCCTCTTCCTCCTTGGGAGGGCTCTTGAGATCCCTAATAGAGAGATCTTATCTTCATGCAATGGCAAGTGACAATGGTGGAGAAATACAATGCTAATCCTCTCAATAGGTGAGTGGAATGGCCCTTGCTATAGTGCTTGAATGATTCAAAGAGAAAAGAAGATTCTCCAAGAAGAATTCTTCCAACATAACAATACCTTGAAGTTCTTATTTTTCTAGCACACCCATGGCACATATTTATAATGTCCATTCATGGCAAGATACAATTGGTTCATAGTGTGAACAAGGGGACTTTTAAGGCATTTCATATCCCTTGACCAACGTCCAAGCTATATTTATCTTAGATCTGAGTGTCAAATCGTGTTGGGGTCAGACTGGAAGTGGTTGAGAGGCTGTCAGGATTCATAAATGTGTCGTTAATGAGAAGTGCATGAATTTTCTTTTAGACAGCCTCGCATTTTACGCATTTTGCACACATTGCGTACTTAGGGCTATGTTAGCATACGCATTCTGTGCATAGTCCACGTGATTCCTTTGGTGAATTTTGCACTTTAATTTTTAAAACAAGTGTATAGTTTATGCCTTTTTGATGGATTTTGATGTTGTAGGTGTACTAATTGTTGTTGGAATTGATGTCTTTCTTCAAACATAGTGTGCAATGTTGTGGACAAATTTTCAGTGATAACAAATGCCCCCTGATGTGTGAGGTTAGGAGCATACGTGTACCTGAAATACATCAATGTTTTTTTTCTTAGAGTTCCATTGTAAGGAAGAGTGAAGAGAGGAACTGCAAGAGCGATCCGTTGGAGGGGAGGGAAAACTATGGGAACCAAACCTTTCTCTAGGAATAAAAAACTAAAATATGTATACAAACGAGGTGGGCATGCCCCATGCTCATGTCATGAAACCAAAATGTGGGACTGTAACTGAAGATGTATGGTGGTATAGATAACTGCAGAGCCCTTGGGGGCGGTTGATAATGATAGATGATAGTTATGAATGGTGAACTTTCTTTGAAGTGAGTAAAGGATGAGAGTAAGAGGTGTTGATGACTCATACACATTGATGGCCTAAAAAATTCATAGGTCTTGTTCTGGTATGGAAAGTTGCAATAGTCGCGTAGTAAGACCCACCTTAACATGAGAGTTTGTTGAATTTGAATGTTATGGGGGTCAATGGAATCAGAAAGCGATGATGACTCTCTTTGTACCATCTGAGACTCCTCATTGAAAAGGTAATGAGAGTCAAGATATTTTCGCCCTTATGAAAACTGTGTTGATGTCGACAGGAAGGGAGATGCAATGTCAAGAAGAAAATAGATTCTTGAAATCCACTGATTAATGGGTGATATCAGGTACTCATGGGTAACATGGATGAATTCAGGACACTATGGGACTGAAGACTAGCCTTGGTTGGGTTGCTGAGGGATGATTGGAAACAACCATAAAACTGGATCTAGCATCAGGGGGATGACTAGATATGGGTTTAAACTATGTTGGAGGCTAACACAGTGGGAAAAATTAGAGAGCATGGGTACATGGATTTTGGATGCTCAGGGTTTGTTAATGATGTCGATATGAAAAAAGAATGGATTCCCCAACCAAGGGAGATACGAGTTTCTTTTCCAGGTAAAAGAAGGCCATCGGGGGGTGATGACTAAAAAATCTATGTATATGCTGGAAACAAGGGATTTATACAATTACCAAAGAAATAAAGAATAATTTGGGTTGAGTATATAGATACAGAAATGGGTGCCCCAGTGAAAGATGGCTTGGCTTGTTTAGAGCATAAGTTTGTGAAAGAGAACTGGTGGAGGGTGGGGATCCCATGGGTGGGTTTATGCATTAGGTAAGTGGATGGAGGACAGTATGCATATGGGGAAAATGATGGTGGATAAGATGGAGGGCTAATGGAACTATGGGGGTGCAGTCAACAGAACCAAGTGTATGATGATATGACCCAGGATTCCATTGGGAACATTAGCAATATGATGAGAATAAGTATGGGGTTCATTCTCGGAAGTGAAAAATACTATCGAGACTCCCAATCCTAGGGGGTGAAATAAACATGAGTGTCAAGTTGACAAGGGGAACTATGAATGGTAAAAATCATGTGGGGGAGAGTGTTATCAATTGATAGTACTAAAATGTGGCAGAGGTAAAGATACTGTAGAGCCGGATGTAGGGACCCTAAAGGAAAATGTCAGAGGGTGTGACTAGGATATGCAATTAGTTTACAGAGGGAATAATTACATGCCAGTGTCAAACATATACTTGAAGGGGATGTAAGATTGTTGAACAAGTACATGCACACAAGAAACAAATACCTGACGTGAACAATATCTGATGATAAAAAAAATATAACAACTATTTGATAAAACTGAAAGTGAACATGCGTACCTGAACGTGGAATGAGAAAAATGCTCCTCCTCAAAAGTGCAGATCATAACTCGGGAAATATGAATGTGTAGATGGTGGGATCATGATCTCATGGCTAGGAACGGATTGGAAAATGGAGGGTTTGGGATCCTGTCACAAAGTCTAGAAGTTGGGAAAAAGGGGATATATATGGATGGTGGGCCCACAATGCCACCTCATTTGCACCGACACTATTACTAATCTGGCGGGAGAGTTGTGAGGTGTTTTGGAGATTACAGGAGCGTGAGGATACTGATCTGGGAGTGACAAGAGACAGGTTAGTGGCCCTATCATCCTGCATTTTTGTAATTGGATGGATGTTAGGTAGGGGATGTATAGAGGGCCATATAGTGGTTTTTAAGGGTAGGGTCCCACTAGTGCATGGGAAAAAGGGGAATATCTATGCATGTGTGTGTGGGTAAAACCCAATTACATGCACATTATGTGTGGTTTTTTTCCTCACAGTCATGCACTGGTGAATATGCACTTGTGGTGAGGAAACCAATGCATAATGTGTGGTTGTGTCAGAGATATCCATGTATATGGGAGTGTGGGTGGGATAAACATGCATGCATTGGATGCATGCTTGTAGGAGAGACAATTGTGCACCTATGTGCGGTTGTGGGTGTGACAACTGAGCATTAGTACGCAATTGTCCGAAGAACAGTCCCGCATAGATGCACAACTGGATGGGGGAAATCCGCATACTCTGTGCAGGCCTAGGGGTGGATGATTTTGTGATGTTGATAATTTTTTTATGTATGATGTGGTTGATCAAGTGTTCTTGGGTGAATGCAGGTGATCAACAAAGTTGAGTGCGATGTCGGTACACTAGTGAGAGTGGGACTGGGACTGATTGAGAGAGGCTTCGAGGGAGTATCCTGAAGTACATAGACACGTGGAAGCCTGCGGGTTTCTCAAGTTTTTCTTCTGTCCTTTGATATGGTCACAAAATTTGTTACTCTAGTTTTTTATTAGGATGTGGAGCATTCATTTGCAGTTCTTTATGGTGAGGGGGGAGCAACTGACATTCTCTGCGGAAGAGGACATCTAATTTGTGACAGGACTCCCATTCTATGGGAGGTCACTCGTCATTGATCCTTAGCTACCATGGGAGGATAGGGTGGAGATCATTGCGGCTCGACATTCTTCTGGGTCGAACCCTATGTCAGGTTTGGTCATGTGGATTGAGGCCATAGTGACTTGTTGAATGAGGGCATCACGACCATGGTGGTGAGGATCTATGGATACTTGGGAACTTAGCTGATCACAGGTGGTCAAATGAGGGTGGTTGAGGAGGTATTAGATGGAGACCTGTTTGCATGGGGTGTGCTAATGCATACCTGGATGGTGTTCTAATTGAACTAGTGTTGGCATGTTGATTTCGGTGATTTTGCATTTGGGTTAGTTTTGGTGGCCTAAGTTTTGGAGAGGGTGCCTCTATTGAACCTGCATATTCTATTGGAGTCAGCATGATGAAGAGATCCATGATTGATGTGGTGGGAACATGTTTTGGCGCTACATGGAGGAGGGGAGGGTGGCCATTATTTTACGGCCACATTTTCTCAAGTGTGGTGGCAGATGCCACAAGTGATTCTAAGGTATCCATACGCAAGTATGGAATACATGAAAGATTCAGACATTGTGTTACCTCCTAGGGAGTACTGGGACTAGAGAGGTACGTGTGTTATATGTAGTTGTGATTTTGGTAGATTGCATTGATCAGACATGTATATGGATGATGACACTATATTGGTGTTGTTTTCCATATGTTGAACCCCCAGGTTGAGAGGTGGAGGCCATCCGAGATCTATCTTGATGGGATCCCACAGAGCCAAGGGTTGGGCAGAGGCATTGACGAGATGATGTTGGTGTCGGGCCATCTAGAGAGCCATAGGGAGATGTTGAGCTATTCTAGAGGATATGTGTAGATGGTTCGAGCAGGTCCTTTAGGGGGTTCCAAAGGGCGTATGGGCCCATATCTAGGATGATGAGGTCCTGGACCAGTGTGTGGGGGAAGCTATGACTCGTCAACTGCCTCCTGGAGTTGGAGGGCCCTTAGCTCGTGGGGCACCTCCAGCTAACAAAGGACTTGGGGAGGGAGATTTAGGGTCACCTTGAGTGCTGAGTTGATATGTACAGGTTTGGGGGCCCAATTTTTTATAGGGTTTTTGATACCCAATTTTGTACTCATAGGGATGATGGGACTCATGAGCCTATGAGAATTTGTATATATATATATATATATATATATATATATATATATATATATATATATATATATATATATATATATNTTGTAAAAAATTGATGACCTTTATGATATATATGATGGATATATTAATCATTCTTGTATTTATGTTTTGGGTTTATGATTTATGATGTCTATTGTTATCTATTGAAAAATGTATGATGTTGTGTATATGATGTTTTTAATGTGATAAATGCCAATCCAATACTAGGTTAGCCATGTGATCTTCTACTTGATTGAGGTTTCTTGGAATATGTGTAAATGTGATGGAATCAAAGTTGCAAGAAAGGAGTCTAACTTGCAGGTATTTGTGGAAGAGGCAAGGATCGTGAACACAATACACATTGTTGAGATGCAGGACGACAAGTTTGGAATATAACAGAATTCTAAGGTGATGAATGTGGCGGTGACTGGCCTCGGCGAGGAGGAAAATGAAGGCATCATATCCGGCTTGGTTATTAGTGGTCAGACCTAAGCATATGCCATTGGAATGGAGTAGTATATGTGAGGGGGTATAGAGGGCCCAAGCAGTCAAAGAGATATTCTAGGTCCAGCGGTTGGCACCATCATCATAACCAATGTAGTAGGCTAATGGATGATGCATCTGTCAATAACATGGGTGATAGATCAAACATGAGGAATGGTGGCTATAAAGAAGAGTAAAAAATCTACAAACATGTACAAAGAGAAACCTAAGGTATGGGTACTACGCTTAGGTGTAAACTTTTTTAAGTACAACCCATTGATGGGTTCTTTGAGAGGGTAGCCTTTCAGAGAGGCCAATATGTAGGCACCTTTAGTGATGCAATGTTGAATTATGAAGGGGTTGTGCCATAATGACTTGAATTTCCCATGGCCGAGAGTGTCGTGGGAGATATCATAGGCTAACACGATATCACCTTCGTTGGATGAGCGAATGTTGACATGGAGGTTGAAGGTGGCTTTGGACCATTTTTTAGCTGCTTCATTTTGTTGTAATGAAGATTGATAGTCTTCATCTAGTGACTCTAAGGTCAGCAGGCGCTGCTCCATTGGAGCAGTGTCAGGTAAGATCTCTATAACAATGCATAATGTTGGGATTTCATACTCGATAGGGAGGGTGGCTTCAATCCCATGGACGATGTCAAACAATGTAAAACTAGTGGTAGTTTTGACTACTGTGCAATAAGCCCATAAAGAAGAAAACAACATATGATGCTAGTTGGTCTTATGTTTGTTGACAAAGCATTGTAGCATGGTTTTGAGGACTTTATTGACAACCTCATCCTTTCCATTGGACTAAGGGTAGTATAGGGAGGAAAACTCATGGGTGAAGCCTAGTTTTGAGGAGAGTTCGACAAATATCTCGTTCTCAAAATGTTTACCATGATTGGAAAGTAACTGTTGGGGGAATCCGAACCAGGTAATGACATGGTTGAAGAAAAAGTGCATTGTTGTGTCATCAATGTTGCTAAATGTGGGCATGGATTCGACCCATTTGTTAAAGTAATCCACTTCCATGAAAATGTACTTGTGTCCATTACTAGATGAAGGATGGCAAGTCATGAAATCTATACCTCAATTACAAAATGGGTCGACTATGATGACTGGGTGTAGAAGAGATGGGGGAGATCGTGATTTGTTTTCATAAAGCTGGAATTTATCACATCACTTGACAGTGTGGATGTAGTCATGAAACAAAGTGGGCCAGAAGTATCCTACTTAGATGATTTTTTGGGTGGTGAACATACCCGAGAGGTGACCACCACAAGTGTCGTTGAGGCAATCATTCAAGACTCAGTCAGCTTCATCAATGGTAAGACATCATCGACGGATGGTATTGACCCCTCATTGGTAAAGAATCTCCTCAATGAGGAGGTATCGGGGAGCCTGATGGCGAATGTGTCAGTGGTCATATCAAGAGAGGTGATACCCAAACTTATGTGTAGGAAGGTAAACGAGGAGGTCATTGTACTAGGGTCGTCTAAAGAGATGAAGAAGAGGTGTTCATCAGGGAAATCCTCATTGATGGGGGAAGATTTGGAATCTGAGGGAAAATCCATAATGAGTTCGGCTAGGACAATAGATTTATTTATTTTGGGAGTAGAGAACTCTAGATCGTATTCCTGGAGGATAACGATCCATCAGGAAATTTTTTTGTTAATATTTCGTCAACTAAGAAAGTACGACATGGGGTTGGAAGCTTCTATGACCTTGGTAGTTCGAAGTAGAATTTAATGCCGCAGATTTTGGACTGTGAGGACAACTACTAACGCGAGTTTTTAATCATTATTATACTTCAAGGGTGGTCCTGAAAGGTTTTTACTAATGTAGTAAATCGCATGTTCACACCCATCATCCCCTAATTGGACGGGGACTCCTACGACTGAAACAATAGAGGATGATAAGTAGAGGATGTAATAGCGATCATAGTCTGGGTGACTAATCAATCGGGCATTGGATAGGGCATATTTAAAATCATCAAAAGTTGTTTGATCATGTTCATCCCATAGAAATGGGATATCATAATGCAGTAAGCAGAGAAAACCATGTGCGTGAGTGGCCTAGTCTAGGACAAAACAACGTAACAAGTTGGCTTTTCCTTGCAAGATATGGAGTTGGCGTAAAATTCTACGTGGTGGAATTTATGTGATAGCTTATAACTTGAGGGGGTCCACAGTAATGCCATGCTGGGAGACAATGAACCCAATGAGGCATCTGACAGTGACACAAAATACAAACTTGAGAGGGTTCAAGTCGATTTTATATTGGAAACATCATTGGAAAATGATGTGTAAGTTTTCTAAATGTTGGTTTCGCTTTTTGGATCAAGCAGTGAGGTCGTCCAAGTAAGAAAGAATGATGTGAGAAATATCATGAAATATGTAGGTCATGGCCTGTTCGAAAGTAGCACCAACATTTTTTAGTCCAAAGGGAATGATGTGATAAGAAAAGGTACCCCTAGGGGTTGTAAAAGCAGTTTTGTACTAATCTATTCAGTGGATTTGAATTTGATTATATCCGGAGAACACATCCATAAAGGACAGTGCCTCATGGAAGGCACAATCATCGATTATTTTGTCAATGAAAGGGGTTGGGAAGTTGTCTTTGGGACAAGATTGTGTTGAGGTCACGAAATTCTGTGCACATGTGAATATTTCCATATTTTTTGTTAATAGGGATGGGGTTGGAGACCCAAGAAGTGTACGCAATGGGGTAAATGAACCTGAAAGCACGTAATGTCAATTTTGACTTTGATAGTTGCATATTTGGATGGGTGGAGGGGGTGTTGATTTTGGTGAACATGGGAGATATCTGGCCATGTGTCGATTCGATGTTTGACTATAGAAGGATCGAGGCCAGGCATCTCCATATATGACTAGGAAAAAATATCCCGGTATTCCTAAAAGAGAGCTTTGTAAGCAATGATTTCTTCAGGGGAGCATGTGGCACTGATGGTGATCTCTTCTACGATGCTTGGTTTAATGGAAATGTCAATTTTTATTGTGGGGAAGATGTTGGCCATGTTTCCTTCTTCAAAATCATCAGGGGAAGAAATAGGGTTTTTGAACCAATCAATATGCCTCAAAGGAAAAAAAAATCATTGGTTTTGACCGTTCACAGAGAGGCTTGATCAGGGGGGTGAAAGACCTCTTGTGAGAGGAAAAGTGATCAATGATGGAGCACATTCCAAGGGAAATCATGGGTATTCAGTTCCTCCAAGATATCTTCGTCGCAATGGAAAATGAGAGAATACAGGGGATTTTGGGAGATGACAAGGGGAACTGTCAACGAGTAAGTGTTATTGGTCTCAAGGGATGAGGATGTAGAAGGGATATCATGTGCGAGGTGTGATGGTGCAATGGACATAAACAAAATGTCAAGACACTGTGGATGATATCTCAGTCGCTAGGGGACTGAAAATAAAATATAAGGAATGTCAGTAATGTGAGCATCAGTAGGGAGTGCTTGAGAGGGATCAAGCCAATATGTGTGGTGTACTACAGCTAATGTTTGGAAAAATTGAGGTAGAGATGGGAAATGATGAGTGTAATGGCCATATTATAAGCATATGGCACACGCAAAATTGGTTTGTAACCATTTCTTGCATGTAGTTGAGGACTCCATAGTAGCGGTGGATGTACTTGGTGGAGTGGAAAGCAATGGGGTTGCTTTAGGGAGCTAGATAAGATTGTGTAACTCAGAAAGAATAGGACATATGTTAGTGGGGTATCCTTCTCTTTCACATAGTGCGCAAGGAGATTGATATTGAGGAGGGAGTGGAGCTATGGTCTCGTTCTTTCTTCATTTTCCCACGTTAGTGGTGGTGTTGCTGCCAGTTGTGGGTGGGGGTCGTGTGGCAGGAGCCAATACTGGGATCTACATCAATAATCCCTCAATCTGAGGAGGGAGATATGGTGTATGAACCATGGAGGGTGGATGAAGATACCATACATTGGTGGAAAGAACCATGTTGGGAAGGGTGACGATAAAAGATACCTGAAATTCTTGGACTCCAGGTAGGGGGTAGAAAAAGGGGATTTGGGTAATGGCTTAGGGGACTGTTTCCCAAACCAGGAGTTTCTCTTGGAGGGGGGGTAAATTTTAGACAAGTGGTGCCGTGGTGTTTTCAGGGAATTACCCAGGTAGTGATTCTCCTATTGGTGGAAATTCGATGTGGGGAGGGGACTCATTGAGAGGATTATTGTCTCTAATATCTATTTCTTTAGAGGAAACTACACACACTTGTGCTAAAATAGAAGGGATCAATAGAGGTGGTTCTCCATGATAAGTGCCTAACAAGGATGGGTCCTTGAGTATTCTAGGACCAATGTCGATGACTCAAAAATCATTCGAGCTAGTGCGAACAAGGGGAAGGATGTTATCAATGTTGGTGGAATGATTAGGCTCATAATGTGTAAGTTGTTCAATGGTGACGATTTTCCCATTATGGGGGAACATCATCATACAAAACACATAAGAAGATATTTCCTTCATAGTATACATGTAGCTATGTCCAAACATGATATTGTAATCAAGTGGGGCGTCGATAACTTCAATGTCAATCAGGATGGTTTTCCCCCAAGTTCTACAGGGACATTTTGGAAGAGCCCTTCAGGGGATGATGGTCAACCGTCATAAGATCTCAAGGTGATGGCAGATGGTACTAGCTCAGGGGACCATATTTGTTTCCATACTAATTTGGACATGATGCATGTGGATGCACCGATGAAATCTGATGTTCTATATTTTAACTGGTATCTGAAAAGATACCAGAGTAGGGAGATGTGGTTCTCCACTATATAAATCAAAGGTGATTATTTGAGTATCTTTTGGGTTGACTTCCCCCAATGCAGAAATAAATGATTTGTGATATGATGGATAGGTTTAGAGGACCTCCAAAACATACATGGTTGTAGGCGACTGTGCTAAGTCATTGACCAGAATATAGTTATTGGCTACCCTAGTATGAGGGTTATGTACATTCCTCGTAAAGGAATGCAGGATATGTGGTGGTTTGGTTCAAAGTTAGGGAGGGGAATCATCAATGGTTGTCTAGTTGTAGAGGGAGATAATTATGAGGTGGTTGAGGTAGAGTTAGGAGATAGGTTGTATGGATGGCTATGTGTTTTCAAAAGAATCTCTTCCTCACTGGTATGGAGGATATTGAGATCGACTCGATTTTCGGGTTGATTGGGACCGGCGATTTGATATTTCCCCATTTGTGGTGGGCGCATGATTATTTCTTGTTGGGTATTCATCACACCTTGGTGTGGAATAGGGTTTTTCAAAATGATCATAGTTGGTGGTTGCAAATAATGTTGTGGGCCTGCTGAGGGGCAGGCGGTGCTAGAGGACGTTGTGTGTTCATGGATTCTTTCATCCATTTGTAATCGATAGTTTGGGGGTAGTGGTGAGTATAATGTCCATGCTCACCACATAGAGTGCAAGGGAAGTTAGTTCTAAGTTTATTGTTCTTCCCTTGTCATGGTTGATTGTTATTATTTCCCCCTTGGGTATTTTGGTTGCCTTGATTTTGGTTTCCCCCAACAAGACAATTTTGTTGGGGGTTACTTCCTCCTGGTCTCGGGTTGTTATTGTTTCAATTTTTTCCTTTCGTATTGGAATTATTCAGCTAATGGGATGGATTTTTTGTATTCAACTGTTCAAAAGAATAAACTTGTTGAATGGGAGAGGGGTGAAAAAAATTAATAGTGACATGGGTTTGTCCTGGTGGAGGAGCAACTGGCTGGGGAGGACCAGGAAATGGAAAATATGGTTTTTTTTTTGGAAATGATCCATATGGTGTGTAGGAAGTTGAAGTACTTCCACCATTGTTGGG
Organism: Picea engelmannii; assembly: GCA_009831015.1. Taxonomy (NCBI): domain Eukaryota; kingdom Viridiplantae; phylum Streptophyta; class Pinopsida; order Pinales; family Pinaceae; genus Picea; species Picea engelmannii. Next base: position 186,902 of record ML800090.1, read on the forward strand.
GCTATATGCAGGGGTGTTGGACATATTGTCAATGATATGTTGTCATTGATGTCAATAGTTGATGTCATTATGATGTGATGATTTGTTGTTATGATGAATTATCATTGTGATTTATCATAGATGAAATTTTCATTGATGTCAACAGTATATCAGTTAGCAGAAAATGTTAAACAATATGCATAGATAAAAAGTGCAAGCTCAGAAGGAGGAGCGAATGGTATGTGAAGATCAGAGCTCAGAAGGAAGAGCACATTGTAGAAGTGTCATTAGGATAGATGGAAATATTGAGAATTCGACCAATGCACAGGAAAAGTTGAGAAGCCTCAGTAGTCATCCGATCAATAAAAGTGACGGTATTGATCATCTCCTGGAAAGGACATCGGTCATATGAGTGACCGTGGGCTTCAAGACTGTTGGAGGATCATGAGCATCATATATGCATGCTAGATCAACGATAGACATGAATTGCATAGAGAGAAAGAAAAATTAAACAACTCGTTGGCTCTAATCCCGCAGTTAGTCTAGATCGTCAGATCTCATAAACCCAAATATCGACGACTATGGTTGATCCAACAAACAAGTAGATTAAGTCATATTAAGTCGTAATTGTCGGATTCGCAATTGCTAGATTAAAGAGAGGGGTAGATTGCAGATATCGAAGGTAGTATTAAACATCGTGCTATTTTCAATCCCGCAATTAGTCAGGATTGTCAGATATTATAGGTTCAAAGATCGACGATTGTGGTCAACTCACCAAAAAATGCACAACTTCAAATTGTGGAGCTTGGGTGAAAAATTAAACCACTTGCAAGTTGTGGTTCTACAATCCACAACGACCGTCGATGTTCACTTGACAATAGATCTACAATTGGAATCAATTTCACTACCAACAAGCGGTTTCCATTGTAGAACCCGACGATAGTTTTAAAAGTCGTGTTGGTTGAGGACCCCGCAACCATCCTTGATCATTGATCTGTTTCAAGAGTCTTCTTGACCATTGGATCATTTTAAAGTGGAAGGATAGGATAAGAAGGGAAACATTATTGAGAATTCGATTATCTGAATACCCATCATCCATCGGATCATTTTCAAGTGGAAGGATAGGATAAGCGAGATAAAATATCATGATATCTCATTTATGTGAATTTCCATTAGCCGTCGGATTGATTTAAGTGGAAGGAAAGGATAATCAAGGGATCAGATCTAAGATCTCAATCACCCTATTACCTATCATTTGAAAGATTGAATTAATGGAAGGATGTGATAAGCAAGGGCTGAGATTTGAGATCTCAATCACCCGAATATCCATGAGTTGTTAGATCATTCTAGTGGAAGGATAGGATAAGATAGAATAAGAGCCATTGGATTTAATCCAAGGCTAAGAAGTATCGAAGATAGATCAATTTGTCGATCTAAAAACTTGATCAATGAAATGACATTCGTTTCAGATTAAAATATGTGAGGAGTTTATGCTCTTGAAAGCTTGAGATTTGAAATACCCGAAGCTCGAAATCTGAAATAAATAAGGACCATTGGATGTGGAGGATATACGATGACCATTGTATTAGGGTTGTTGTTCACCAGACCACGTCAACAAATACATATGGAAGATCATGTGAGTAGACCACGTCAAAAAGGACGTGTGGGAGACCACATTAACAAGGACGTGTGGCAGAGGACCACGTTGGAAAGTACACATGGCATAATCAGATGATGACATGTGTCAAGAGGAAATTGAATCATGCCATGTCAACACGTGATGTCACTAAATTACGTCACTTCAGAAGAATTACTTTGGGAGTTTCACCACAAGTAAATGACAAAAGCTCTGAAGTCCCGAAGGACAAAATCCTGAAGTAAACATGGTTTGTCTGATCTAAAGAATAACTTCGGGTGTATTCTCAACCATTGATCATAATACAATGGAAAGATAGTGTAAGTTGAAATAGGCGAAGTCCCAAATTAAATGGTATCCATCCATCTCAATGCTTGATTAAGTCTCGATCGTCGGATTAAGCAATGAAAGGATGAGTGTAAGGATCAAATATAACCATTGATTTGTTTCTGTGAAATAAATCGTTCGATCTGATTCAAAGGTTTGAAAAGTTGAAAACCCGAAGTTTCGAAGGGCGAAGTTCCATCAGTCATCCATCTCATCAAGATAATAAATCATGACCATTGATTCTGATAAGCTCTCAAGCGCACGTTTGGCATAGTGTCTAGTCACCACTATTGGTCATATGGAATACGAGATATACGGTAAAAAGATAATGTGTCGCCTAAATTAATAATCTTGTGGTTCTACACCTATGATCATATGAACATGGTTAAAGGAAGAGCCTCATCCAGAGTTAATTCGACATAGAGCTAACACGAGAACATTACAAAGAATCGATAAGAGATCAAATATGATATGTTGGTGAACCAAGAACACAACAAAATCATGAGTATGATCTAATGAGTCGATCCATGTCTGTGATCAACTCATGAGGACAAACGAACCGATACACAGTCATGATTAAAAGAGAGTTAAATTGTGAAAACATGAATAAAGAATAAAAAGAAAAACAATATTAATTAAAGTTTAAATATTATCATTTTAAATGAAAAGGTACAATGGTTCAAATATCAAAAGACACAATAATTCAAATTTGCACCAGTTTGAAGTCTACATAAACAAAAAGGAATGGTGAAAAACGTGTGTTGAATTTGTTGAAGTATATATATATTTATATATAATGGATTGAATGAAAGTTCATTCTATCAGGTTAGTGCTTGTTTACAAGCTGGGTCTTGTATGAGGATTGGATTCCTCACATCTCAGTTGGATCTGAGATCAACAATCTGAGACTTCTTATGAGGATTAGATTCCTCATTTCATTGTTGGATCTGAGAACTACAAGCTAGGTCTTGTAACAGAGAGTTGGATCTCTCATAGTTGTATGAAGATGATATTCAAAGATTGATCTTATGTATTCATTCAAGTTATTTAAATAAATAAAGTATTTATTCTTTTACATATATTGTTTGAGAAAATGAAATAAATATTTGTTGTTCAGTTAATTTTTGAAAAGTGGAAAATTGTCCTAAGTTATGTGACATTGATTCACCCCCCCTCACCTCTCAGTTTCAAGTACCCATTTCAACAATTGGTATCAGAGCGGGTTCCTTCAGCACAATTTAAACACTAAAGGCAAATTTAGAAGAAATGGGTGGACAGATTGCTATCTCCACAAATGAAGCTCCCTTATTTGATGGAACAAATTGTTTATCATGGAGGGAAAATAAGAAAATATATCTGAAGTCAAGAGGATCTGGAGTTTGGGATTCGGTATTAAGTAAGCCCTGACACTTAACTACATAAAACAACAAATCCAAAACTACAAAGGAAGAAAAGAAAAACAATTAAGTAGCCTTAAAATCAATTCAGGATGGATTGTCATACCAAGTCAAATAAAAGATGAAGCACTACAAATATGCCAAAGAATCATGGCTTCAAATATAAAACAATTATCAGAATGAAACACAAGAACAAGCGAAATCCAATCAAAGCGAGGAACAAGACTCTAATGAAGATGCTTCTTGTCAGAATAAATAACAAGACTCTAATGAAGAGGATTCTTATCAGAATAAAGAACAAAACTCAGAAGAAGAGAGTTCTTATCAAGATAATGAAGAAGATAAAGAAAAAGAAAATTTCAATTAGATTGAAGAACATAGTTCAAAGAAAAATATTTCTAATCTTAATGAAATGCAAGATTCAATCTTAGTAGACAATGAGGAAGCCAACCTCATCAAGGAATTGAAGAATACCGAGCAGTATTCACTAAAGAAAATATATTATATTTTAAGACTGATGTTATAAATATATTTGAAGTGATTAGTATGGAACTAGGAAATGATATATATATTGAAGTTACTAATTATGTTCTTAATCATCTTGAGTCCACAACCTTGTGCACTCTAGAAGAGTTGGAGAAACTCCAACAGAAACATATGTTGCTACTTCAACAATTATATCATTCTAACCATGAAAAGTTTGAACAAAGATTTCAACTAGAAGACAAAGAACAAGAGATCAAAAGTTTGAAAACCTGACTTACTAATCTAATAGAAGAGATGGATGAAGTAAAGGCACATAAAAATAAAAGAAAATAAATTCTAAAAGAATTATATTTTGTTATGTTAACATTTATCCCATAGATGAAGTAGAAGAAGAACTATCAAAGGCCAAACAAAAAGTTGATTGGAGTCTCTATGTATACCACTTTGATCATAATGATTCAGACTATAGTTTTCTTCATGAATACACTAAATAATTTCTTGAAAAGAGTCAAAATCATATCATGGAAATAAAGTAAATGCTCAAAGACAATGAAAAAATCATATTTGATCAAAATATTCACTTAGAAGAAAAAGAAAAGGAAATTGAGAAATTGATGAATGAAATCAGTCAGGAAAAAGAAGACTCATGTCATAAGATGGAAGAAGAAGTTGTGAATCTTAGAAAGGAGGTTGAGAAATCAAACACTCAACCTGAGGAAATTAAAGAAGGCAAAGAAAACCTAAAAAACCAGTTAACAAGGAAAGAAAATTATTACCACATGTTGGAATTGGCAATCGTCAATTTCAAAAAGATTAATGAAAGTACTAATGCATATCTAATGACTAAAATTGAAGAATCTAAGAAAAAGGAAGAATCCCAAAAGATCCAAATAACTAAAAAGGAAGAACCATGCAAAATGTTTGAATTGGAAGCCATCAAACTCAAAAGGATTCAAAGAGAATACGAGGAAGAAATCAAAATATTGAAAACTAAAGTTTTTGATCTAACAAAAGATATGGAAGAATTGAAGACATATGACAAAACTATTAAATGAAAAGAAGTCTTGTATGAGACAGAAGAAATAGTCATCAATCTAAAGACTCAACTTGAACATGCTAAAAAGGTGGAAGAAGCCCTGAAAATTCAATTGACTAAAAAGGAAGAATTATGTCACATATTGAAGTTAGAAATAGTCAATCTCAAAAAGATGAATGAAAAGAAAAATAAGATTGTCAATTTCTAGAATAGCTTAGCTATCCTAGATCAGATTTGGAAGAGCCAAAGATCGGCTGATGACAAAAATGGTCTTGGATACAATAAGAAAGATGGCAATAACAAATGGAGCACCATTTACAAAAATGAGAAAGGATCATCCTTCTTAAAAGGAAAAGGTGCAAGTACAAAGAAATTACAAGTTGAGAACTTCGTTAAGGAGAACAACTTTAGAAGTAAAAAGGAAGAAGAAAATCAAATGACAGATCCTAGAAGTCAAAATAAAATCAAGAATCGAAATACCTTCAATGGCTATTGTTTTTCTTGTCATAGCTTTGGCCATAAAGAAATTGCTTGCAAGAAACTAGAGAAAGAATACACAATAAAATCCAAAAACTCAATTAGATGTTGGAGATATAATTTTGTTCAACACACAACAAAATTTTGTCATAAAATGAGATGTTACAACTGTGATAGGTTTGGGCACAAATCCCAAAATCGCAAGAATACAAAAAGTCAATATTTGAATAAGTCATTCAAGCCAGTGAAAAAACCTAATAAAAGTTGGAACAAGAAAGGAGATGAGAAATCTCGAAAAACACAATTAGAAAGAGAAGATCCAAAACGAAGAATATCTCACAAGAAGATATGGAGAAGAAAATATGAAGGAGAAAGAAAGAAAAATGTTATTACACTTGAAAATAAAGAAACTAATAATAAGGTCATGATGGGTGAAAGTCCTAATGCAGAATGTGAAATTCAATATGAAATAAATCAAGCTCAAGAAGAGGAAGCACCTATTGAACTATATGGGACAATATTAAATTATGATGATGTCATAAGTTGTTAACAAAAAAAAAGTAGCTGAGAAGTTCAAGGAGTATCATTCAAACAAAGATAGATTTCTGTGATAACAAAATTGATAACAAAATTGGTATTTAAATCAATTGGTATAATTCATCAACTGATATTCATGTGAAATATCAAAGAAGAATAAGAAGTAATAAAAAATATCAGTAAGAATCATACTCTTGTTCTATTTGACAAAGGAAAGTCAGTAAAAACTCAGGAGGAGTATTTTGGTTATTAAATAATAAAGTAATTAGATTAAGTTTTGAAAATACTTGATCACTACAAAAATTGGTATCAGAGGACTACTTATTTAAACACAAAAATCTTAATAAACTGAGATAAGAAGTTAGTAAATTAACAGGGGAAGAGACCTGTCAGGAAGAGATACTCTTTCAGAAACAAAGGGGGGAGAGTAATCAGAAGTAGAGAGAGAGTGTATTGACAGGGGGATTCATTCAGTTATGACAGACAAAACATGATTCTAAGGGGAGTTACCCAAGTTCATATTATGTTCAATAACATGCAGACAAATAGATGTTGATTATAAGGGGAGCAACCCTATTCCATTGATGTCAAAGGGGGAGAGTAACTTCATAGGAGGAAAGCATCATCATAGGGGGAGTTTGTGTATGAAGTTTGTGTGTTTCCCTCAATGACAAAGGGGGAGATTGTTGGACATATTGTCAATGATATGTTTTCATTGATGTCAATAGTTGATGTCATTATGATGTGATAATTTGTTGTTATGATGAATTATCATTGTGATTTATCGTAGATGAAATTGTCATTGATGTAAAAAGTATATCAGTTAGCATAAAATGTCAAACAATATGTAGAGATCAAAAGTGCAATCTTAGAAGGAGGAGTGAATGGTATGTGAAGATCAAATCTCAGAAGGAAGATTGCATCACAGAAGTGTCCTCGGGATCGATGGAAATATTGAGAAGTTGAACAATGCACAAGAAAAGTTGAGAAGCCTCAATAGTCATCCAATCAAGAAAAGTGACGGTATTGATCATCTCATGGAATGGATGTCGGTCACATGAGTGACCGTGGGCTTGAGGACCATTGGAGGATCATGACTTTCGGATCTACAAGCTAAATCAATGACAGGGATGAATTGCGGAGAGTCAAAGAAAAATTAAACAACTCATTGGTTCTAATCCCACAATTGGTCTAGATCCTCAGATATCATAAACCCAAATATCGACAACTGTGGTTGATCCAACAAATGAGCATATTAAGTTAGATTAATTTGTGATCATCGGATGCCCAATCGCCAGATAAAACATAGGGGTATATTGTGGAGATCGAAAGGAGTATTAAACATTGTGCTATTTCCAATCCCACAATTAGTCAGGATCGTCAGATCTTAGAGGTTCAAAGATCGACGATTGTGGTTAACTCACCAAAAAACACACAACTTCAAATTGTGGAGATTGGGTGACAAATTAAACCACTCGCAAGTTGTGGTTCTGCAATCCACAATGACCGTCGATGTTCACTTAACAATAGATCTACGGTTGGAATTAGTTCCACTACCAACAAGAGGTTTCCATTGCGGAACCTAATGATATTCTTAAAAGTTGTGATGATTGAGGACCCCACAACCATCCTTGATCATTGATTTGTTTCGATATTCTTCTCGACCATTGGATCATTTTAAAGTTGAAGGATATGATAAGAAGGAAAAAGGCTTGAGAATTCGATTATCTGAATACCCATCAGCCGTCGGATCATTTTCGAGTGGAAGGACAAGATAAGCGAGGTAAAAGATCATGAGATATCATTTATGCAAATTTCTGTCAGCCATCGGATTGATTTAAGTGGAAGGACAAGATAATCAAGGGATGAGTTCTGAGATCACAATCACCCGAATACCCGTCATTCATCAGATTGAATTAATGGAAGGATGAGATAAGAAAGGGTTGAGATCTGAGATCTCAATCACCCGAATATCCATAAGCCATCATATCATTGTAGTGGAAGGATAGGATAAGCTAGAAGAAGAGTTGTTGGATTTAATCCAAGGCTAAGGAGTATTGCAGATAGATCAAGGCATCAATCTAAAATCTTGATCAATGAACAACATTTGTTTCAAATTAAAATATGTGAGGAGGTTACGCTCTGAAAAGTTTGAGATTTGAAATACCCTAAGCCCGAAATCCAAAATAAATAAGGACCATCGGATGTCAAGGATATATAATGATTGTTGGATCGGGGTTGTTGGTCAGCAGACCACGTCAGCAAAGACATATGGCAGATCACGTCAACAAACCACGTCAACAAGGATGTGTGGTAGACCACGTCAGGAAGGACGTGTGGTAGAATACCACATCAGTAAGTACACATGGAATAATCAGATGATGACATATGTCAATAGGAAATTGACTCATTTCATGTGAACATGTGATGTCAATAAATTACGTCACTCTGAAATAATTACTTTGAGAATTTCACGACTAGCAAATGACAAAATCTTTGAAGTCCTGAAGGACAAAATCCCAAAGTAGACATGGTTCATTCAATATAAAGAATCACTTCAAGTGTATTATCAACCATTGATCATAATACAGTGGAAGGATAGCGTAAGTTTAAATAGGCGAAGTCCCAAAGTAAATGGTAGTCATCCATCTCAATTCTTGATTAAGTCCCAACCGTCGAATTAAGCAATGAAAGGATGAGTGTAAGGATAAAATCTGAGCATTGATTTGTTTCCATGAAATAAACCGTCTGATCTGATTCAAAGGTTTGAAAAGTTGAAAACCCAAAGTTCCGAAGGGAGAAGTTCCGCCAGTCGTCCATCTCATCAGGAGATTAAATCATGACCATTGATTCTGATAAGCGTTGAAGTGCACGTTTGGCATAGTGTCTGGTCACCACCAATGGTCATATCGAATAAGAGATATACAGGAGAAACATAATGCGTCAAATTAATAAGCCTGTGGTTCTATGCCTATGATCATATGAACATGGTTTAAGGATGCGCCTCATCCAAAGTTAATTCGATAGAGAGTTAACACCAGAACATTATAGAGAATCAATAAGAGATCGAATATGATCTGTTGGTGAACCAAGAACACAACATAATCATGATTACCATCTAATGAGTCGATCCATGCCTGTGATCAACTCATGAGGACAAACGAACCGATACACAATCATGATTAAAAGAGAGTTAAATCATGAAAATGTGAATAAATAATAAAATGTAAAATGATATTAATTAAATTTTAAAGATTATCATTTTAAATGAAAAGGGTACAATGGTTCAAATATCAAAAGACACAATGATTCAAATTCACACCGGTTGGAAGACTATATAAACAAAAAGGAATGGTGAGAAGAGTGTGTTGAATTTGTTGAAGTATATATATTTATATATAATGGATTGAATGAAATTTCATTCTATCATGTTGGTCCCTATTTACAAGTTGTCTCTTGTATGAGGATTGGATTCCTCACATCTCAGTTGGATCTGAGATCAACAAGTTGGGACTTGTTATGAGGATTGGATTCCTCATTTCTAAGTTGTATCTGAGAACTACAAGTTGGGTCTTGTAACAAATATTTGGGTCTCTCATACTTTAATGAAGATGATATTCAAAGATTGATCTTATGTATTCATTCAAGTTATTTAAATAAATGAATTATTTATTCTTTTATATATATTGTTTGAGAAAATGAAATAAATATTTGTTGTTTAGTTAGTTTTTGAAAAGTGGAAAATTTTCCTAAGTTATGTGACACTAATTCACCCCCCCCCCCTC
>ML800090.1:196716-208052 GCA_009831015.1 Picea engelmannii
GGGGGGGCAACAACTGAGGAGGTAAATAGGATACGATTGTTGGTGAGTGGGAGGAGGGTAATAAGACATTCCTCCATATGGTTGAGGATAATTATTTTCACCATAGGTAGGTGATGGGTGTCCATAAGGGTTGAGGTGTGTCATAGAACCAATCAACCCATCTGTAGCATGGGAAATCCCAGGTTTGTCTTGGCCAAATGGTATGGGTCTGGGTGCATCAGGAAATATTGTGTACAAGTAACCTGATTGGGCATATATGAGGTCAAATTGTTGGGCTTTGTTGATGGCTTTTTCTTCTGATTGAGGAAAAGTGGATTCTATATCTTTGGCAATCACAGGGTCGAGTGATTTAAGAAACAAATCAAGACGTTATTCTTTGGTGGTTTATACTTTACATAAACTACATTGTCGACACCTTTCGTGGATGTGGTCAACGATATGGATATAAGTGGTTTGTTTGAACTTGAAGAGAAGTCCCAAACCACTATCATGGCGAACTGGTAATTGGAATAAGGAGAAAAAGGCTTTGGCCAATGATTCAAAGGTTAAGTGGGACCCTGATTTTTCGTCCACATACCATTCGGTTGATGAACCAGTGAGATTTCTTTGAAATCACCTCAAGCGGATGGAATAATCCATGATGGTGTTTGAAGAGAACCATAAGTTAAATGTCATAACATGTTTGGCGGGGTCTTCCCCTTTTTTTCCTTCAAACTTCAGAATGTTTGAAGGTAATTTGGTAGGCATATTGGGCCAAGTGGAATCATGTAAAATGGGGTCATTCATGATTTTAGTTAAATCAGGAATGTTGAGGGATGCCAAGTATGGAAAATATGTATTTGGAGGAGGATTAGTTCCAACCATTTTGTTTGTGGGTAGTGAACTTGTCCCTTGAGAGGGATTTGGTGGATTTGTACTTCTTCCTTGAGAAGAAGTTTGACTCCTGCCTCCTTGTGAAGGTGAACCAATAGATGGATTGCCTTGGGTATTTGACCCAAGAAAAGTGGAACCAAGTAATTATGATCATAAAACAATATCACTCACTAGGGTGTAAGATGGTTGAGCCAGTGAGTTGGAAAGGCTATAGACTCCTCCTATAATAAAAGGGAGATTTTGCAAACATCTAGAACAACGGGGATTTTGGGGTTCCCCTATGGTTTCGACTAGGAAAGTGAATGTGTGCCAATGGTGACAAGAGAGAAATAAATGAACAAGATATTTTTATATTTGTTACCTTCACAAAATAGTATAACTATCAATAGCATGTAATCAAATGAACATCATACATAAATCAACTGTAAAATAGACAAGCATGTGAATAGGTGGATTTTTTCTACATAGGGAAAAACAAAAATAAATGCTCGTGTCCTAAAAAGACCTATCATACTTCCTCTCAATTAAGCATTGGGCCTTCCAATAACACTTGACAGAGGGGTCTAAATCCACCGGAAGAGGAACTAGTGAAGTTTGAAGTAATCAGTTATAATGAGGGGTAGAGGGTGCATATCCTGAAAGAGCTAACAATATTTCCCAATAGCCACACAAAATATGATCAAGGTGTAATTGTAGCCCACAACTACCACCTGGGTAGTTATCATATTTTTTTCCACTAAGTACCTTGATCAAAGTGCAACATTTATATTTTCGGCCTAAAAAATGGGTCACGAGATGGATACCCTTACAAGAGTTGGGTGAATCAAGGAGGGATGTGTAGAACAATAGGACACTCATGAGTATCTCCCTACCTTATGGTATAGGAAAACTTGACTTGGAGGATTTGAAATATCCATATTCTCAACTACTAGTTTTTCAAAATGTGAGTACATGATAACGAGGGGTTATTTGGATGCCTACCCCCAAGATCCTACCTAGACTAAAAAAATTCTTTAGGCACCTCCTACGGAGGAAATTTTAGTGCATTCTTAGAAACGTTTTATATGGAGTGGGATGAGAGATTGGGGTCATGACCAACCTCGATTGAATTAAATTGGTGTGGATAATTTCGAAAGAAGTAGTCGGATATTTCATAGTTCCTTTGAAGTACTTTGTGAGTACTAAAAAAGAAATCCTACTTTGACCTCCACTATTCTAATAGAAATTGTGTGTGTGATGAGTGGCTTTGTTTGAAAGAAAGTAAAAAGTGTGCAAATGATTCTTAATAAGTTAAGTATAAGATTGTAGCATCTGGACTTCTTGTGGTCCTTACAGATCTTCTTACCTAGCTTACTATGTTTCTTTGTACAACCTTGCAGAATATTTAAAGCCCTAAAGAACTAGCAATGTGGACATATGGGTCCTTAATTGATCCTTTGAACTTCCTAGAATGTTGTATAAAATAGAAAATATTTTGAAACTATCCTAGGATTGTAGACATGTGGGCACGTATGGGCCTGTTACTTGATCTTTTAAACTTTCCTAGATTGTTGTCTAGACTAAGAAATATTTTTAGAAACTATCCTAAGATTGCAAACATGTGGGCATGTATGGGCCCTTACAAAGCTTTAAGATGATTTGCAAAACTAAGAGGTACCCTAGGGTTTTTTTTTCCAATCCTAATGTTTTTTTAGGGAGATGAAAATTCCTTTGAACAACCTTTTCTAATTCTCGAGATCACACTTGGGTGCGGGGGAAGAACATACTTAGGAGTTTAAAATTGATTTCTAGTCCCAAATTAGTTGATTGTGTTTGAAAAAAGCAATAACTTCTACTCAAAATTTTAAATGCCAAATGAGCCATCCATGTGGCAAGAAATCAAAGAGAAGAATTGTGATTCTTTATACCCCTATGTTCTTATGTTAGCTAACCTTTCTTGTGATAAAGGACTCTAAGTCAAGTGTGATTTCTTTACAAAGTGCAGGAAATTGAAATATGAAGGCAAGGGGCCCTCAAACCACTCATAAAAACCCTTACAATTTGCAAAAAATGAAATTATGTGCGGGATGTAGTTCTGACAGTCGCGCTAAGCACGCAAAATGCACACAATGCATGGATTTATGAAGTTTGTTACATGCATAGGGAGCGGAGTGCGCAAAATGCGCGTCTGTGTGCCTCGAAATCCATGCACTGGCTGTCATGCATCGGGAAGGAAATTTCAAAATGAATTTCTCTTGCCTTGGCTCTAAATTCTAGATTTGGAAGACTAGATTAGGCCAATTTTGGTACCTACATATCCAAACAATTAGAAAGAAGTTCTCTCAAGACTTGATTAGGGAGGAATTTGATTAGCAATCCCTAGTATGATGACCAATCTTTTGTGTTGGTTTTGTCACATGGGTGAGAAAAAACACAACACTTACTTCCCTAGTTAAGTCAGCTAAACAAGACAGAGGTTTTTGAGTTGATTAGATAACCAAATATACATGAAACAAGGAAATAAAAAGAAAAAAGAAAAAAAATGTTAGAGAATCTTGAAAGAACTATAACCATGAAAAACAAAAAATGACAATCATATAGCTACCAATGGATCAATATATTGATAGGATAACACCGTAGATAAAGGCATGGACTTATGAATCCCCTCTTCCTCCTTTGGAGGGATATTGAGTTCCCTAATAGAGATCTCTTCTCTTCATGCAATGGAAAGTGACAATGGTGAAGAAATACAATGCCAATCCTCTCAAGAGGTGAGTGGAATGGCCCTTTCTATAGTGCTTGAATGATTCAAAGAGAAAAGATGGTTCTCCAAGAGGAATTCTTGCAACATAAAAATACCTTGAAGTTCTTATTTTTCTACCACACCCATGGCACATATTTATAGTGTCCATTCATGGCAAGATACAACTGGTTCATAGTGTGAACAAGGGGTCTTTTAGGGTACTTCCTAGCCCTTGACCAACCTCCAATCTAGATTTCGCTCAGATCTGAGTGTCAAATCGTGTTGGGGATCAGATTGGAAGTCGTTCAGAGGCCGACAAGATTCATAAATGCGTTGTTCATGAGAATTTCATGAATTTTCTCATAGACAGTTGTGCATTCTATGCACAGTGCGTGCTTAGGGATTTCCTAGCTTGCATAGTGTGCGTGCTTCCTTTGGTGAATTTGCGCACTTTATTTTTTGAACCAAGTGTATAGTTTTATGTCTTTTTGATGGATTTTGATGTTGTAGGTGTACTAATTGTTGCTAGCATTGATGTCTTTCTTCAAACATGGTGTGCAATGATGCGAATGATTTTTCAGTGATAACACAATAGATCATTGGTTTTCCCTTGTTAATGTTTGTATTTCATTCACAAATATTTAGATCTGATTTATTTCTTCATAGACCGGTTTAGATCGAAGCTAGATCTAGGATTATAATGCTAAGAAGATAAGTAGGAAGGAATTGTTTATCACTTCTTTGTAGGTAGCAGGTTAAAGGAGATGGAATGGGATATTCAGGACTACACTAGCCAAGGATACACAAGGATGACCAAGGATGACCTTCAGGAAAATGTATGGCATTCTACCATTTCTTGGTATATTTGTGAATATATTTATGAATCTTTCCACTATTTGTGGATCAATGTAACTATGTCTTGGTCTTGAATCAACTAAAATAGAAACAGACTGATTAATGATCTTACCTTTCACTTCAATCATCTGGGATTGGTGTTCTTCTTGTCGATCTTCCAAGGCTACATATATTATTGGAATATTGTTTTCCATGTCTTCTAATATAATATCCTCTTGGATGTTGTGTAGTGTCCTCATCTTGTCTTCTCTGTGAGGCCAATCCTTATAAATGTGATCTTATTTACATCCCCAACATTTGATTGGTGGTATTCCCCTTTTTCCTAAGGGGTCTTCCCTCTTCGATTCATTCTTAGTAGGTTGGTCTTGTTGATTTGTATTAGTATTGTTTATGTTGAAAGGAGGTTTTATCATCTTCCTTATCTGATAATATTTCTGATTCTTCTTATTCTTCCATCATTTCTACAAATATTCTCTACGCTTTCCTTTATCATATGGGTACTTATCTTTTCTAATGGTCTCTCTCAAAGTTATGGGATCATCATATTAAATCTTATCTTTATATAAAGATGGAACTCCAATAAAAAAACTTTGTATCTTCACCTTCTCATCCTTGATAAACCCCTTGTACTCAACAATCCCAAGAACTTATTTTCATATTCTTCCATGATCATGCCCCCCAACCTGAGTTCAAAGAAATATTGCATCTTCTTTTCATAATAGTGCTCTAAAAGATGCTCCTTATGAAAATATTTCTTCAACTTCTTCCAAGTGAACCTAGTCAGCCATTGATGTGTTCAAATTGCTTCAATTGATCCCACCACATAGAATCCTTTCCATGCAATTGGTATATGTCATTGTTGGCTTCTAGGTTAAATGAGTTTTTGTGCAAGTGAAAACATTTATTGATTCCAAGAAAATAGGCCTCAACATAATCTTTCCTTTCTCTTTCACCATCAAAGGATGGTGGCTTAAGCTTCCTAATATCTCCTTGTAAAATTTCCAAATCACATCTTCTTCATTGATGCCTAACAAGAGACACTTATGTATTTCTCCTTGGATCCTTAGATGCATAAAACTTCCTTTTCGAGTAAGGAGGTGACTAATGTCTATGAGTTATACTAGAACTTCTTGAGTGACTGGGTCTTCTATAGTTATCTCTTCTTTCATAAATGTTTCCTTCTTTCTCATGTCTTGAGTCTGATCCATTATTTGCTTGTCTCTACAACTCATTTAGGATTTTCATCATTTGAGAATTTATTTGAGTCTATTCCTTTTGTGCTCTCATTATATTATCATTTTCATCTCTATAACTCTTCACTCCCATTTTGATATTTCTCATAGTCTCTACGAATTATGTTGGTTCCACCCTATTGTTATGTCCATTGGATTATGTTTTAACATTACCCACACTGATATTTTGGCCTTTAGATTCTCTCATGAATATAGGTTCCATATGCATCCTAAATGACTTTCATATGCAATCTTGGGCTTGAATTGATTTTCTTATACCTCTAATTCTACAAAATGTACAAGAAACCATTTTTTTAGAATTATATATATTATAGAATATTTGTCAATTAATGTTACAGGTCCTTTTTCTCCTCAATTCATGAAGAATTATATCATAATTCTTCAAATTGTAATAATTCCAATTTATCCTCCTTTGCATCATTTTTCCAATGACTATTATTATTCCCCAATCGGATCTCTGAGATGAAATTTATGGCTTCCTGAGAAATCCTTTTTCACCCCATTTATACACTTTCTCCATTGGTGTAATTTTACTAGAAGGCCAACTTCTGTCAACTGTAGAAGAAAATAAATAAAGAACAAAGAAAAATGTTGTATTAGGAAATGATGACAATCATAATATTTAACACATATAAATATTAATATTCTCCATCTATTGATCCTGTAAGATTATACAATAATATGAAATTTGCAACTTTGTCCTTTTTACAATTTTTCCAGACTAGAAAGTTTAGCAAAATTGGCTATCTCCCAATCTATGCACTTCTGGAAAAACTTCACTAAACCAAAGTTGAATGTATTGACGAGTATGAAAAATGTTGAGAAAACAAAATTTCCCATTTTTTTGATTTGGGATCACTTTTCCTTTGAAAATCCAATAAATCCCCAAAACATTGCATGGAATAGTGGATTTTGGCCTATTTCAACATCCCTTTTGAAACCCCTTAGCATTTCTCCAATTGCTTAATTAGGTAATTTCATATCTTATTTTTTTACTCTCCCCAAAAATTTAAGCTTAACATGGATCTTTATCACTGAACTAGACCCACATCTTTAAAAACTATTGTTTTGAACTTTCTGACAAATGTAAGAAGAAATGACGAGCGGTCCTCTCTAGAACTTTTTTAGCCCTCCTTACTACAGAAAAAATTTTCATCTCAATTTGTCTTGATCTCCTCCATTTATAGCCAAAATAAGAAAGTGGCTCCAGACTCACTTTTGAAACATAAGCTATCATATGCCTATGTGGCAATCTATTGACGTCGTTGTCGATGTCACACCATGGGTCCACATGGAACCTTGAGATGATTCCATGTAACTTCTCTAACCACTTGACCCTACCCCATCATCCACCTTTACCTATTTCTTTACCTTGTTTAAATAAAAATAATTGAACTAATTATTAAATATGAGACCCACCCGTACCGGCTACCACATGGCACCACTGCAGTGGCCCATGTCACTGTCAGGGTCTACCTCCACACTCACCTTAGAAGTGAAAGTCATCCCCACCCTGAATCTAATGACAGATATCAAGAGAGTAAATCAATGGTCGAGGGTTCATATCACATCGTCAATGTGATTGGGAGTTAATAACACCTTCGTGATGTGATACCCCAAATCGTCATTGATAATGTCACATTCTTATTGGGTTTGCATCACTGAAGAATTTTTTAAAAATCCCTTCTAACCATGAGATACCACTCACTGATACGACTCATGCTTTCAGGTCACCGCTCTACTAGTAGCCCCACCACGATGGTCTACCACTCCGCCACCGGGGCTTGCCACCCTGTCATCATCCATTGGGCTATGGGGTCTGTATCATGAAATAAAATCTAAACCAGAAAGCAAATAAACTTTTTACAGGGTGAGATAATGTAATCACTGGATTCTTTTAGTAGCATAAATGAGAAATAACAGAAAAAAGGTGAGAATGTCAATTACAACAAAGAAGAAATTAAGAATTTCTTTATCGTAAAATCAAAAGATGAAACACTAAAATATTTTAAAGTCAGAAACATGGTATACAAAGATAAATCCGGCAATGTTTGTTACTTTCAAATATTAGATTTAGCAAACAGTGTGATAACTAAGAGAGAATAACATTAAACTTAGAAAGAAAAAAATCACCAGTGAATACAAGCAAGAATCCTGTAAAAATGCATCTTTGTATTAATGGAAGATCTCTTGAAAAATATTACAATCTGATAGCTCGCAGGGTGTAAAGATCAACCCTCAATAATTCGAAAAGTGAAGTATTTATAACCCAAAATTACAAACGATCCTGTCATTAAAGATCAGGACGTGGTAAAATCTATTTTTAGCCTAACTAACTTAACAAATTACAAGAATCTAGGAAACTGTTTGACGATGTGTCACAACTGCATGTTGTTTTCTGGGTGAATCGTTGGTGATCCCTCTGCACGACCTCGTCGGAATAGACAACTGAATAGGCTGGGACAGCTCATCGATTACTCAATTAGGTCACAAAGCTCTTCCCATCGAAGATGACTGGGAATGCTGGCTTTGAGTAACCTTCGGTAGACTTCATCCATTTCTGTGTACTTGGCAAAAGTAGGCTCGGTGATGAAGATGTACCGGATCTCATGCTGTATGCTGATGTCCAACTAAAGTGCATCTAGGAATGCCTTGCCAGTGATGCTGTCATTAATTCCTGAAAACTTTGAACTATCTTTAGCCACATCGGCTAGTCTCTTTTTGTAGTCTGGGAGTGTCATCAGTTTGTTATTTATCACCTTAAAACCAGGAAGGCCTTTCTTCTGTAGAGCCTCAATCTTGTTGAAAAATTTGTGTACCCCTAGGTCCATGGCTTGAACCTTTTCTTCTAGCTATAGCATCAGTCCTCTCTTGGTCAAGACTCTTTTGACCTCAAGGATGGTCTCTATTCTATCCTCAATTCTTAGCTCTTCCAGCTCCTCTCTGGTTTTAGAATTCAAGAATTTGATGATTTCATTAGCCTGTGTGGGCATCTCTCCCAGTTCTGATCTGATCTTCTCGATAAATTGTTTACCTCTCTGCACTAATTAATTTTGCTCCAACATAATCTGTATCATTGGCCATATTTCATTCATAGACTTGGTGATGTCTATCCAGACACTTTCTTTGACTTCAGCCAGTGTTTTACCTGTCATTGTTTGCTTCCGGAGCTGTTGTAACTCTTGTTTGAGCTGGTCTGACACTTTTTTTCCCTTGGAGAAGTTGGTTTTATGGGACTTCTGCTAGTGATGTTGTGCTCACTCCTGAGAGTGGCACTGCACTCAACGGAATGACTTCCATGGGTTTCAATTGTTCTTTCTCTTTCACTAGCTTCTCCATCTCAGCTTCCATTTCCTTCAGTTGTGCATTCTGCTCCATGATTAACTTAAGCATCTCATCTTTTTCTCCGTTTGCCTCTGCTATTTCCTTTGCTTACGAGTCTACTGTTGGTGGTAGCTTCAATTGTTTCCTCAAAGACGTTATGTTGGCATTTTTATTCTTGATCATCTCCTCGACTTCTTTCACATTTGAGGGGTCGTACCTAAACTTGAGGACCAGTTCCTCTAGCGTTTTGATCCTGTTATCCTTGGAAAAGGATGATATTTTCTCCAACTGATCCAAAATCGGATCCAGAAGCCTGATAGGGCTTGAAAAATGCTCAAAACTGAAAGTGCTCGGAATGAGACGAAACCTATGTCATTGCGTCTGTCTTGTCTTCCTGATTCTGGTGGTATAATTACTTTGTCAAACGGGCTTCGTATGGAGAAGATATCACATTCTGTCCAAAAAGTCAAACATGCAAAAAAGGGGATGATTGTACAGTCCGTACAGTCCACGTGTCATGTTCGTATAACTGACGTGGCAGTTCCAGAAGGTGACACATGGCAAGACCATACAGGGGACACGTGGCATCTCCAGGGAGTGACACGTGGCATGCAGTTTTGGACAAATGGGCGTACGGTTGGACTAATCCTGAGGTGACACGTGTCACCACTGAAAGGGTGACACATGGCAGGGTGACGTCAGTAGCTGACGTGGAAGGCTGACAGAACGTACGGCAGGGTTGACGCAGTAGATCGACGTGGTAGTACGGCAATGACGTGGCAAGGTTGACGTTGCTGGCACCTGGGCCAATCAACAAGCGACACGTGTCATGGTTCGGTTGGTTGGTAAGGGTTCCACGTGGCCCAATCAAGGGATGCCACGTGACACCCCATTACTGGTTGTTGGCTTATTATATAAAAGTTGGTTTGGCGTGGCCGAGGGTCGAACCCGTGACCTCCCGGGCTCGAAAGGACTCGCAAAGTCGGGCTAGCCACCTGGGCAGCCGGTGGTTCTTGCTATACGATCGGCGTATAATTTATTTGAATTTGGTTTGAGTTTTGGCCGGCGGCAAAAAGGGTCGGGGCTTAGCCCCAGCCCTCGGCGCAAATGCATATACCACGCGACCACACCCAAAACCGGGGGCCAACCACCAAAAAGAACACGCGGGGTAAGTTACCAACGGTCATATGACTGTTCCACGAAAACGGGAGTTGTTCGACGAGGGCGTCGGACGGGGGTTATACGGTTAGCCCCATGGCGATATGACATAGATTTGCACCACATAACCGAGGGCTGGTGCGAGGAAAAGGGGCCAGCGCCATGGCGCGTGGCCATATGGCGCTCCATGTGACCAAGAAAAGGGGTGCGCACCTAGGGTTTGGGGGTTGCGGCCCAATAACTTTATAAAGTGGGTTTTATATAACAAATTTTGGGTTTTGTTAATTAATTCAGCCTATTATTAGCAGATTCTTCCATTTTTGGGGGATATTGGCTATTTTTGGAGCCCAGATTCTTGGAGGAAGTTGGGGATGAACAACCAACTTCAAGGCTATATAAACCAGGCCTGTTTGAGGTCATGGAGCGGTCAGTCAGAGCAGAGTTATGCTAAAGAAAAGCCAAGCCAAAGCCAATTTGATGCAGAGAAGCCTTTGAGGTGGAGACACTGTCGGATCGTTTCTGGGAGCTTGGAACATCCATTTTGCATGCCATTTTCTTTGCAGGGTTCTAGAGATCTGGGAGAACAAGACCAAATTAGTCTTGTAGCCATTTGGCATTACAAAAATGTACTTTTGAGAATTTGATCAGAAATAAAGAAGCCTCTCCCACAGAGAAAAGGCCTGGAGACATAGGCAAAAGTTGTGTCGAACTCTGTTATCAATCTGCGTGTTTATGGTTTGTTGTCTATTATTCATTTTTGATATGCATATGTGTAGTTGGCTGTTATAATTCCTTTTCTTTCCTCATTATTTCGCTAAGTTCTCAAATGGTTAATTAACACATGCAAAATTAAAACTCAACCATAGTCATTTAAAAGATCCTATGGATCAAGTGGTATCAGAGCTAGTTGACATTTGGATTTGAGTTGCATGTTAACCAGGGAAAAGCTACAACGTAGTGAAGGTGAGCTTGTTGCAGAGAATCCATTAATTGGATTGAGAAAAATATCTTCTTTCAAAGAGAAGATGGCATCAGACGAAGGGATTTCTCAAGAAGAGAAAGAGTTCCGGAAAACATTCCATGCTATGTCGGAGATGGTGACAGTTTTGTATGAAGATTATTTAGAACGGAAGCGACCAGTTTTGGGTAAT
>ML800090.1:215574-238661 GCA_009831015.1 Picea engelmannii
TGGCCACCAACTGCTCTTGAAGGACAATGCTCTCTTCCCTATCTTTCCACAACACATGTACCATATCCTTCATGGTTAGCAATGAATTAATCATTTCTTTATCAAAGAACTTAGATTTGGAAGATGTAGGAGAACTATCAATGCTTAAAACTTCCTCCATACTTGCAAGATAACAAACTTCAACACCAATCTTGCACAAATACCAACATCTCAAACTCAAGCTATCATTGGCAAATACATGAGCAGAATAAACTATGCTCTGATACCACCTGATCTGAAAATAGAAGGCTGACTTGTTATGCTATGCAAGCACCCTCTACCTCATAAAAATAAATCTTAACAGGACCTTGCTTCATGTGTTAAAATGTGCAAGAGGGTTTATGTGTTAAGTTCTTGGTTCTTGTTTGCAATGTACATGTGTGAGGAATGTCCTTTTAAATGCTTAAATATGTGTTATAAACAAATACACAACAATGTAAAGTGCAGCAAATAACACAACAAACTCACAACAATAGCAAGATGATAAAGGAGTTCACCCCTCTCTGGGCTACATCTCCTTGAGCCTCCTTCAATGGACTTGGATCTTTGGGATTAGTTTGTCAAATTCTCTTTACAAGCTGCTGCTCAAATCAGATGGATTTACAGACTATACCATTGAGTTCAGAATACATAAAAACCCGAAATTTGACTGTAAAAACTCTGCAAATGGACAATGGCTCATCCAACAATGACCTCTTCTACAAGTGGCCTCCAAGCTTCCCTGAACTTGAATGAGGAAAAAAAACCTATAAAAGTCCTCCAATGGATCTGAAACCTATCCCAATGTGTTCAGAGCATAATAAACAACCAAGAATGACTATAGAGTCTCAGAAAATGGTTATGTGCTCATCTGAGCAATGCCTCAAACAATGAGGGCTTCAAGCTTCCTGGAGCTTCCTCAAACTTCAATGGTCAAAAACCTGCATTAGAAGTCTTCAAATGCCTATGAAAGTTGTTCCAATGGACTCAGAATGTCCAAAAACCCCTACCTGGGCTTTTTCAGCACCTCATTTGGCCAAAAACTCCAAAAGTTATGCTTGCTGCCATTTTCCCCCCTTCAAGCTCTGTTACAGGCTCGCCATATTACACCTGTGGAAGAATGAAACCTAGCACTGAGCGTTTTCGCGTCCAAAACTCGGCCTCCACGCGCGTTCCACAAATCGCGCCAATTTGTTGCACGGTTACTCGGAATCCAGCCCCCAAGGACGGAGGTGTTGGGCGCATGGGGGGCCATATGGCCACGTCCCAGCGCATAAAGGGCTAACTGTTCTGTAGATTAAAAGTGGGTGTGACATGTGGTGGGCGCGTGGTTTAAAAACCCAACATAAAAATCCGTGCCATATTTTATAACCACACCACATACTATAATGTTTGAATCGCATGCCATATACCAACACATACAAACCGCACACAACAAATGTGATACCCATGGTCACATGTATATGGATTAACACATATAATATAACCGCGCCATTTTACACAACGGTTTGGTCATTTGTTAATACAATTGAACCGTGGTTTAATCCATACATAAATCCCGCGCGTAATGTAATACGGTTATGTGGAATGCAATGTTTAAAACCCCGCGCCAGTGGTCATATACGAGGGTCATATAATAATGTTTAGCACCGAGGGTCGGGGCTAAGCCCCGGCCCTATACCCCCGCCGAATAATACCAAATGTAAATTCAAATCATTTTAAACCCAACAACATTTCAAACGCCAACACGTGGCATGGTGGTTGGCGGATTATTGTAAATCGTTTGTATGGTGGGGAGGTCTGGGGGTCGAACCCCGCGGCCTCCATTCACATTTTAATTAACCACACAATACCAATGACAAATAAATGGGTGCCACGTGGCAGCCCTTCATTGGGCCACGTGGCACCTTTTCATTCGCTACATGAATGACATGTGTCAACTCTTAATTCACCAACCGTCCACGTCAACCAATGAAAATGCGCCAATGAACAACCAACCAAAATACGCCACGTCATCAACTGCCAACTCAGCTACCACGTCACCAGGCCACGCAGGATGCTGACGTCAGCAGGTGCCATGTCTCACCCTTCCAATGGTGACACGTGTCACTTCTTGATTGGTCAAACCGTACTCTGAAAATCCCAAAAATGCATGACACATGTCACGCCCAGGAGATGCCACGTGTCCTGTACGGACGGCCACGTATGCTGTACGACCTGCCACGTGTCCTGTACGGACTATACGGATAGGTACAGTCAGCATCATTTTTTTCCCTGTTTGGCTCGGCGAACAGACCTCGATAACTTCTCCATACGGACTCCGTTTGCGAAAATAAATATACCGCCGGAATCAGGAGAACGAGACGGACGCAATGGCACCGTTTTCGTTGCATTCCGAGCACTTTGAAAATTGAGCAAATTTTTAACCCCTGGTCCAGATTCTGATCAGCAACCGGTGGTTCTTTCTATACGATTGACGTATAATTTATTTTAATTTGGTTTGAGTTTTGGTCGACGGCAAAAAGGGTCAGGGCTTAGCCCCAGCCCTCAGTGCAAATTCATATACCACGTGACCACACCCAAAACCGGGGGCCAACCACCAAACAGAATGCGCGGGGTAAGTTACCAACGGTCATATGACCATTCCACGAAAACGGGAGTTGTTCGACAAGGGCGTCGGGCGGGGGTTATACTGTTAGCCCCATGGCCATATGACATAGATTTGCGCCACATAACCGGGGGCTGGTGCGAGGAAAAGGGGCCAGAGCCATGGCGCATGGCCAT
Organism: Picea engelmannii; assembly: GCA_009831015.1. Taxonomy (NCBI): domain Eukaryota; kingdom Viridiplantae; phylum Streptophyta; class Pinopsida; order Pinales; family Pinaceae; genus Picea; species Picea engelmannii. Next base: position 218,377 of record ML800090.1, read on the forward strand.
ATGGCGCTCCATGTGACCAAGAAAAGGGGCGCGTGCCCAGGGTTTGGGGGCTGCAGCCCAATAACTTTATAAAGTGGGTTTTATATAACAAATTTTGGGTTTTGTTAATTAATTCAGCCTATTATTAGCAGATTCTTCCATTTTTGGGGGATATTGGCTATTTTTGGAGCTCAGATTCTTGGAGGAAGTTGGGGATGAACAACCAACTTCAAGGCTATATAAACCAAACCTGTTTGAGGTCATGGAGCGGTCAGTTAGAGCAGAGTTATGCTGAAGAAAAGCCAAGCCAAAGTCAGTTTGATGCAGAGAAGCCTTTGAGGTGGAGACGTTGTCGGATCATTTCTGGGAGCTTGGAACATCCGTTTTGTGTGTCATTTTCTTTGTAGGGTTCTAGAGATCTGGGAGAACAAGACCAGATCAGTCTTGTATCCATTTGGCATTGCATCGATGTAATTTTGATCATTTGATCAGAAATAAAGAAGCCTCTCCCACAGAGAAAAGGCCCAGAGACGTAGGCAAAAGTTGTGCCAAACTCCGTTATCAATCTGCGTGTTTATGGTTTGATGTCTATTATTCATTTCTGATCTGCATATGTGTAGTTGGCTGTTATAATTCCTTTTCTTTCCTCATTCTTTCGCTAAGTTCTCAAATGGTTAATTAACACATGCAAAATTAAAACTCAACCATAGTCATTTAAAAGATCCTACGGATCACCAACTTCAACTGTGTTTGGACGTTGTTCAGAGACACTTGTAACCTAAGGGCAGTAGTGGAAGCATGTGCTAGCATGGAGAAAACCATTTCTCCCATCTGTTTGTGTAGATCCATTTGATCGGCAGGGTGCACGTCTTTAGTCTGGAATTAAAAAGTTTCCCTCTTGTAATCGGTGACTACCTTTGGGGCTGGTACCTACGCTTGGAGAAATGCCATGTGCATTCTACCCTTCTCCTTGTCGAACGCCAATAGAAGCCTGTGTTGTGTAGTCGACGTCTACTTCCAGAATTGGGCGTATGTGTTGTTGGTCAGAGTTTGATTCTTTTTCTTGATCAAGTCATATTTCTCAAAGATGCTATGCTTTAGTCCAGTCTTTCCTGGTTGGTTGATTGGTGAAGTATCTGTAGTCTTCTTTGGTAACATAGTGGTTATAATATGCTTGTTTCTTGTGTTGAGGAGCGACTGATCAACCTCTGTCACTGTAGTGGATGGAATTTCCTTTTCTCCAACTGGTTTAGGAGCTGGACTGGCTTTTGGCCTCTTGGTATGCAGTTGGAATTCTTCTAATGACACTTCAGTGATAGGAGGTGACAGGTCATGCCTAGGTCTTTTCTCCTTTGGAGCCTCTGGTGTGGTTGTCTATGATATAGTGACTGGGGGGTCCTATTGTTCTGTTTCAACCAAAGTGTTTGGTTCCCATCCTGTCTGGTTTGCAAATTTCTCTACCTCGGGCCTAGATTCGTGGACATACAGGATATTCTTCTTTTTTATCCTCATCTCTGAAATGATCTCGCACAGATCGTAGTGCCGTGTGAAACTCATAAATAATTTCATTTCCTTCAGCAACATGTCTGCTTCCTCCCCGATGCCTCAATTATTGCAGATGAAATACCCCATCTGCCATTTGATTATGAGTTGTTGCTTCTTCTTTAAAGACACAAAATGAATATCATCCAAGTTTATCATCTGCCTTATGTATTCCAAATCAAAAATTCTGACAAGTAAGTATTTGGGCAATTTTTATGGGGACAAATCTCACCCATAGACTCTGATCTCAGTGTGATTTTGGTATAGGTACCAATCACTAGTCTTTGTATGATCCGAGAGAGTTAGGATCCTCTAAACTTCATCATTAATCCTGGGTTTGGGTCTACCACTGAGCATACTCACCACTAGGTGGTAGAATTGATCGATGAACTGCTTGAAACTGAATTCCGTGGAGTTATGTCTGAGCAAGGAAGTCCATGCAGTTACTACCTGGGGTCTGCCGTCTCCATCCATCCTTTGCATGGAAAAAGAAAATTTGTCCGCTTGGAAGAAAACGAACAGGTATTCCAGTATTGAAGAATACTAGAACATGCCTTCTGTGGCGAAATTCACAAATTTCTCGTGAATATTGTTCGCCAGGAACATGCTGAAGTCGAATTGTGTAGTAGGCTTCTCATCGGTGGAGAAAATAGACAAAAATCCGAAAATGGTTTCATCTACCCACTGATATGAATAATAACCCAACAAGGTGCATAGGGATGTTATGACTTGGTTTCCTTTGGTTGAGAACATGGAGGAAGGATAAGGGGGATTTGTAGTGGGGAGCTGAGCGGATTGTGGAAGAAAAAGCTCAAATATTTTAGCTCTTTGAGGAAAAGTCATCTTCTGATATAACTCTATAACAATTTCAAGGTTAAAAGGTGATGCAGTTTCAGCTTGGGATATTTGCATCATTTGGTCGATGGTTTCTGGGGTGTTGAGGAAGAGAACTTCCCCGGATGAGGATACAATGGCTCTTTGCTCAAGAATATAGTGGGCTTGGCACTTGAGGGCAAATTCTGGGAAATGGTGAATCTAGGGGAAGAGATACAGGGGTAGGTTGGATTCCCAGAGTCCAATTTCATCACTTTGGTCCATGAAAACTTCTTTAAGCCATGATTGAAGGTTTGCGAAGTTGAAATCAGACTTAGTGTCTGTGATTAAGTAGTCTTTTTCGGCCAATGGAATCCTGTCGAGATTGACAGGAGGCAGGAGAAACGAATTCTCCTCTCCTTCTGTTTGTTTTGATTTTGGCACCATTACTGTAACAATACCTACAAATAAAACAATATTAGTGAGGGCGACTATAGATGGGGGCGGCTGGGTGTAACGAAGAAGAAAACAGGGTAAATTCTCTGGTGCGATGAGTGGGTAAATGGTGAAGGAATGAAGAATGAGGGTAATTTTGAAGAAACGGGTATCTGTTGGGCGCGGGGGGTAGGTCAGCTGGTTAACAGATAAGTTATCTAGTAATAAATGGCCAACGGGTCTTTTAGAATGTGATATGGTAGGTGACAACAACTGAGGGATGCAGATGGGTGATGTGGCAGTTATCGATTGGGGGAAAACATTATGGTGAGGAGACTTGCCACGAGTGAATGAGGGAGAAGGACTGACGGAGTTATGGGATGTGACTCTTTTGGAAAGGTGGATGATGAAGTCAGGAGGTGATGTGGTATGTCATTCAGTGAGAGGCAGTGGGATTCGAGACCAGTAGATTCATGCCACGTATAGATAGGGGGCCCACCAGAGTAAGATTCCATTGCGGACCCCCCCCCCACCGTTAAAGGTAGATCAGTCGAGGGGGTCTGAAAAATACCTTGGGTTGTCAAACAGTGCACTTTCCTTTGGACCGTAGATCTATGCACGCTCTTTAACACACATTCTAGACCCCCCCCCTCCATTCAAGTCAGAACAGACGAGGGGGTCTGGAATCCAATACAGACCGTAGATCTAAGCACCGAAATTTGGGCCGTCCAGATGCGCGCATGCATTATCAGTGATTCCAGACCCCGCCCCCCCTCCGTTAAAGGTAGAACGGTCGGGGGGGGTCCAGAAAGATTTGTCCACTGTAGATCTGGTCACGATCATCTGGGTTGTTGATGCATGAGCGGTGCATAAATGTGGGTGTGAAAGCGTATGCACCCTGAAAAACTTAGGATAAGAGCATCTCATGGGTTTTTCCCAGGATTTTACATCTTTACATCACCAAGGGGTTAGGAAAACAACTTTTCGAGCATCCAAAACATGGTACAACATTGATCATTGAGCTCATTTTATTTAAATCAAGCAAACTACCCTAAGTTCTAACCTAACTTCCTATGACAATTAGCCCAGATTAAACTGTTGGGCTAAGAACTTACTCTATCCTGGGTCTACCTGACCAAGATTAAATAGTATGGCTAGATTTATTCACTAACTACCCTAGGTCACTTGGCTAAGATTAAACAGTTTAGCCAAGCTTATTCACTATTCCTATCAACATCAATTTAAAAGAACTTGGCCATGCTTGAAAGGTATGGACCAAGTCACTGTTATTGCATGGGGCTCTTATTGAAATTCTTTTATGCCCTCTTTTCTTTTTCTTTTTCTTTTTTTTTCTTTTTTCTTTTTCTTTCTTTTCTTTTTTCTTTTTCTTTTTCTTTATTTTCTCAAATTATTTGTAGAATGAAAAATCATTTGACAAACAAAAAACACTAGAGAGATATCATTCCAGTCACTAGTTGATCCTATAAATTATAGGGTGATAACAGTGGCTCCACCTGGGGATGGTACTCTCCTTGTGAAGTGCCAAGAATCCTGATTCCTGATGTTCTAAAACTTCCTCCCTAGTTGTCTTTGTTGCTTGATTGGTTTTATTTTCAAAAAATGGAAAACAGTGGTCAGCGGCTGAGGGCCTTCTCTTCGGTCTTCAACCAACTGACCAACTTATTCACTCAGAAACTCACAAGCAAAGTAAAAATGGTTTGTACAATGGAAAGTGTGACTTCAGGTCTCTACTAAGGCAGTGAATAATGCTTCAGCATTCTGCGATTTACAGGTCCTCCTGGAAGATCTGTCCCATCACTGTTGTTTAGCAAGAAATAATTATTCCCTCTGAATGCTTGAATCATGTATGGTCCCTTCCACATACTATTGAATTTTCCATGATTTCCCTTGTTTTTATTTTGGGAATCCCATCTCAGTACCAAATCTCTTAGCTCGAAATCATCTTCCTTGGTTCTTTTGTCAAAAATCTTCTTGATGCTTTCTTGGACTACCTGGATCTTGTTGTATACTTCTTTGGGAGTCGTTTGGCTCAGCTTGCATGTCTTGTAGCAATTTCATGACAGGGACTCCTAAGGAAGTGGGAAAAACTTCTTATGTGTCATAGACCAGCTGATATGGTGACATACCGATTGACCTCTTGGTGGTCAGTCTGTCGGCCCATAGTACGAAAACCAACTTGTTATGCCACAACTTCTTGTTCTCTTGAAAATTTTTATTGATAATGTTTACCAGGGTTTTATTTGATGATTATGCTAGCCCATTTCACCGAGGGTAGTAAGTAGTGGAGTGTCCCAAGCCAATATGATATTGGTTGCAAAATTCTATGAGTTTCTTATATCGAAAAGAAGTTGCATTATCAGTTATAATTTTTCTAAGACATCCAAAACGAGACAAGATATTATTTTCAAGAAATTTAATAATGATAGAATTAGTGGCTTTCCTGCTTGGTACTGCTTCGATCCATTTTAGAAAATATTTCGTGGCAGTAAGAATCCACATGTGTTGGCCCGAAGAAGGAGGATGTATTTCTCCGATGAAGTCTAATCCCCATTGTTGGAAAGGGGCTTCAACGAAGATCGGTTTTAGGGGTAGAGGAAGAAGTTTCCTTTTTCCTTCAAACAACTGACATTGATGACACAAAGTCACTTTATGATGCACATCGACAAATAGAGTTGGCCAATAGAATCCAGCTCTGAGGATTTTGTTGGTTGTGGCCTTCCAGTTCAAATGACCAACACAGTCTCCTGCATGAAACTCCTGCAGTACTTTGTTAGCTTCATCCTTCAATAGACAATTTAACAAAATACCTCCAGGATCTTTCCAATACAGATTGCCTTCTAGAATACTGAATTTTAATGCTTTCAATTTCAAAACCCTAGCTTTAGTCTTGGTCAGGCCAGGGGGAGCTTGTAAATTATGCAAAACAAATATCAGGTCTGCGTACCATGGAGAGTTGAGAAATACCTCTCTCATGCTTGGAGTCTCCTGCTCACCCTGTTCATCTGCTGCAGCTAAGAAATTAATGTCAAGAGCATAGAAATTTGATTCAGCCATTAATTTTGCTAGACATTGTCCTTTAATCAGTATAGTAGGCTTAATCTCTATGTCATACTCTAGAATGATAGCAATCCATTTTCCTCTTCGACCGTCCTGGGTTAAAATGTCTTTTACTACCGCATTCGGAACATATGCAATGGTGTGGGAATGGAGAATGTATACTCTAAAATCTTTTATGAATTTCACCAAGGAAAAAGCTTGTTTCTCCATTATTTTATAATTCAAAGCAGCATCTCTTAAATCTTTACTGAAAAAGGTTATGGGCTATCCATACCCTTCGTTGTTTTTCTGTAGTAATACTGCTGCAATGGTATGTTCAGAGGCGAAAGAAAAAAGATGGAAATCTTTGGTGAAGTCAGGACTGATCAAGACTGGGGCCTGCGTGAGTGCATGTTTGACTTGTTCAAAAGACTTCCTGGACTCCGTGTCCCATTTTATTTTTGTGTCCTTTTTTAACATGTTTGTGATGTTTCTGAGAAGCTTAGCGAGGTTGGGTATGAATCTTCATAGAAAGTTTATTTTTCCGATAAAAGACTATAACTCTTTGATATTTCTTGGGTGTTCTAAATTCTGAATGGCCTCGATTCTGCTGGGGTCTATTTTAATTATTTCCTTAGAGATTATGTGCCATATTAGTTTACCTTCCTCTAATCCGAAAAGGCTTTTCTTAGGATTTAAATAAAGCCCAAATTTCCTGCATTTCTCAAAAACTCGTCTGAGATGTCGTAAGTACTCATCGTCAGATTGGGAAAACATAGTTACTTCGTCCAGATAGATGAAAATAAATTTGTCAAGTTCTTCCACAAAAGCGATTTCCATCGCCCTCTGGAAAGTGGCCGCGACGTTCATCAACCCGAAAGGCATTTTCACATACATGAAAGTACCCCATGGTGTTGTGAAAGCAGTTTTGTCTTGGTCATTTGGGTGAACAAGAACCTGATTATAACCCGAGAACCCATCCAGTAAAGAGATTCGACTGGATCCGACTACCCTTTGTAATGTGTGGTCCATTTTTGGCAGTGGGTAATTTTCCTTCAGAGAGGCCTTGTTCAGATTTCGGAAATCGATGCAAAGCCTGATTTCTCCAGATTTCTTTCGTGTTGGGACCAAATTTGAAACCCATTTGGAAAACCGTAACGGGACTATGATTTTAGCATCGTAGATTTTTTTGATTTCTTTTTCTATCAGGGGAAGTAGCTTGGGATTGATTCTCCTAAGTTTTTGTCTGAAAGGTTTTTGGTCTTCTTTAATTGGAATCCTATGTTATATGATGCTATTATCATAATCTTTCAGGTCCTCGTAACCCCAGGAAAATACGTCTGAATATTCCTTGAAAAGCTCAATGTATTTGAGTTTCTGCTCAGGGGGTAATGATTTGGAAAGTTTCACCATCTTGGGTTTCTCTTCTATCCCTATATTACAATCTTCTACTTCTTGACCATTGGCTTCAATTTTCGGTTTTTTAGCTACATCACTAAAATCAAATAAGTCCTCTAAAGGAACTAAACCCCTTGGTAAAACATTACTTTTCAAATGAAAAACGTCAGCTCCTATCTCATCATCACCTAACTCTCCTTAATCTATCTTATTTACACTATCATTTCCAAAATCAGGTCTTTCTACATTTTCATCTTCATTTTCTAAATCTATGTTTGTACATTCGAAATCATTTTTACATTGCAGAAAATCTTCAATTTGATCATCATTACCAAATACCTACCAATACCTGATGTTGTCCGAAACAATTGGTCTACATTTCACCTCCACTGTGTATGGGCGAGTGGAATGAAAAGGTATCTTGCATGTGGCTGCTGACGTAGCTAACCCGTCTGCCAAAATATTCTGTCCCCTAGGCATCACCTGCAAATCAACCTCAGTGAAACATTTAAGAGCATCCAGAACAACATTCCTATAAGCTCTAAGATGGAGGTATTTTACTGCATACTCACCTTTAATTTGTTTGATTATTAATTCAGAATCAGCTCTTACCATAATTTGTTTGGCACCAACCTTCTTTAGAAGTTTCAGACCAAGCATCAAGGCTTCATACTCAGCAATATTGTTAGTGCATTGAAAATTTAATTTGTAAGAATGGTTTTCTGAATACCTGGATCTGTGATTGTTCAACCAAACTCATGCTCCATCTCCTTCTTTGCTTACAGCTCCATCAAAATCCATGCTCCAGAAATCCACTGGAAATTCTTCAGTTATCACATTTTTCTTTCTTTCTGCCTCAACGATTTCTTGGCCTTCATCCGAACCAGATGTATCTTCTTCCAGTTGAACTATTTGTTCTCCCATATTGCCATCATTGTATAGGATGAAGGAGTCCATGTCAGAATGTGCAGAGTACAGAGGATAGTTATATGGTTTTTCTTGGCTGCTCACCATGTACCTCATCGGTGTTTCTCTGTATAGTCTTCTTTGTTGACCAAAAACTGGGACAGTGGCATACGACATATCCAACTACAAAGTACCTTTCAACTTGGCCCCACAAGACCGGGACAACAACATACCATATTTCGGGGGAATGTTTGCAACCAAAACATCCATGACCATGCTTTCTGCAGGAATCTGAACCAATGTGATACACAGATCCTTGATCAAACCGATACATCTAACTTTACTGGAGTCAAACGAGTGTAAGTACTTGTAAGGTCTGGTAACCTCAAGTCCCATTTTTTCCATCACTTCTTTAGGCATCATATTATGGGAAGCACTCGAATCTAACATAGCATTATGCAGAATCGGGTCGTGTATATTAAGACTGATGTAGAAAGGAGCAACAACACCATTGTCGGTCTGACCATCCACTTCTAGTCCGAACATGAGTTTGGGTTGGTCATCTGTAAGGTTTACAGTATCTAAATGATTTTTTGATCCAACGGTTAAGGCCTTCGTGCCTATATCAGGTTCAATGATCAGCACTTTAATCAGCTGTGAATGGTAAGTGTCTTTTCTCAACAACTCGGAAAGGGGAATGGGAATTTTTACTTTGGCTAATTCCCCTTCGAGGATGAAAGGTGTAGGTGCTCTGCTTTGGCTCAACAATTCTGGTTTGTCCACCACAATTTTCTGGCCATAAGTATTTGGTGGGTTAATTGATGAAACCTCAGACTGCGATGATCTTTTCAGAATAGTAAGGTTTCTTTTTGTTGGAATTTCAGCATTACCCTTCTCAGGGCTCTTCCCGGCAGAAGGCTCAGGGCCTTTTTGGGTTTCGACTGTCTTCTTTGTTTCGGTCACCTTTTTTGGAGAACTCCCGTCTGTCTTCTTAATTTGCAGATTGTACTTCCAATGTACCTCCAAAATAGCATTTTCAAATGCCTGTTGTTCGACATCTTCAGCTTCTTCACTTACTTTTGTTTGATTGAGAAGAAAAAGTTCTTGCTCTTCCTGGGTAAGGAAAATAGTTTCGTTATCGTGAGTGCCCATGAGGTTTATGTGAGTATCCTCCAATTTTTCAATTACTTCCTCTCCTTCATCGGCATAATTTTCTTGTAAGGGAGGTCTGATCTATTGATCAGGACCTCTTTGTTCCCTTTGATCCCTAGGATCTCTCTGCTTGATTTGAGGAGGGTTTCTTCTGAATTTAGGATTTCGAATTTGAGGAGCTGGTGGGTTTTCTCTAGGAGGATTTCTTTCGGATACAGTAAGTCTCTCCATCATTCTTTCCATTTCTCTGGCCAAGGAATCCAATTTGGAATCGGAGGTTGATGTGGAAGGTTCCTCTTTGATTGTGACTCTCCTCTCTGTCCTCTGTCGTGCCCTTTTTCCAACAAGTTGGCCTCCACACTTATTGCACTTTTCTGCATATCCTCCAGGGTGGTGGAGTTTCTTTCCCTTAATTGATATGACATATCGGTGTCAAAACCATCAGGGAATTTTATCAATGCCAAACCTTGTGGAGGTTTAATATCGGATGGAATTGCATTGTATAGGTTATTGAAATGGGTGCAGTAATCTTGTACTGTCTCACCTTGATTTCTTATGATGTTTTCGTATTCTGACAATATTTGGAGAGGGTTTTTCTTTACCTCCCATATGTCTAGAAAACTTCTTTGGAATGTGGTAAGGTCGAGCACTGAGGCAAAACGTAAACCTTTATACCATTTCTTAACATCTCCCATCAAACTCTGGGCAAACAATCTCATTTGAAGGTCAGCCTCGTCTACTTCCTGCAGATCAAAATAATCATTCATTTTATCAATGTGTTGTTGTGCGCTCAAGGGTCCTGTTCCATCGAACTGTGGAAGTCTTGTTTGATAGTCCTGGGGCATAGCATGAAGGGGTGCAGCCAACACCAAGGGGGGTATATCTGGCTGCCATGATAGGTGGAGGAGGCAGGATGAAAAACTGGATGATAGGTGGGGTGGTGGAAGAAGACAAGGATGAGGAGGGGCTAGATGGCATAGAGTGAGTGGTTTGAAGTTTAGCAGTGGGACATAGAACTTCAGGAGTCTGGGGTTGCAAGACGATTGGGTCTAGGACGGTTTCAGCCAGAAAGCTATCATATTTTGTTATGAACAAGCTTTGTTTGAAAAAGATGTCAAAGTCGAGATCCTAAATGGCAACAAGCTCCTCTGGAAGAGAAGGGGACTTCTAAAGGGGATTATGTCTAACTGAACCTTCAACAATGGTCTTTTTCCTGAGCAACTGTTCTGGATTATCTGTTGCTATCGCAGGTTCTAGGTCTGGGTGAGATCGAGTATAAGCTCTTTTGGGAGCCAGATTTCTCTTTGATTTTTATATATATACTTTTTAGTTTTACGAATCCAAAAATAATATGTACAGGTTTTTTAACAACCTGTAAACATTACTTCTTTCTCACATTTGCAATATTTCAGAAGCAAACTTTTCTTCTAGGGAAAAGAACACGCGAAGTTATAATTTGTTTAGTTCTGTCCCTAGTGGAGTCGCCACTATGTTATTGCTCTGTAAATTTCCTAGAGGTTGTTAGAAAAGAAGAAATTTACGGGAGGTAACTTTATCCAACCACTTTGAAGCAGGGATCTATCCCTACCAAATTCAGAGGGGGATCTCTCTGTATGATTTAGATATGTTTAAAATTTAAATATTAGGCTAGGTAAATAAAATATGTTGGTTTTGTTTGTTGTAGTTTTCGTTGGGTTGGCTGAGAGAGTTTACACATCCATTGGGCTATGGGGTCTATATCATGAAATAAAATCTAAACCAGAAACCAAAGAAACTTTTCATAGGGCGAGATAATGTAATCGCTGGATTCTTTTAGTAGAATAAATGAGAAATAGCAGAAAAAAGGTGAGAATGTCAATTACAACAAAGAAGCAATTAAGAATTTCTTTATCGTAAAATTAGAAGATGAAACACTAAAATCTTTTAAAGTCAGAAACAAGGTATACAAAGATAAATCCTGCAACATTCATTACTTTCAAAGATTAGATTTAGCAAATAGTGTGATAACTAAGCGAGAATAACATTAAACTTAGAAAGAAAAACATCACCAGTGAATACATGCAAGAATCCTGTAAAAATGCATCTTTGTATTAATGGAAGATCTCTTGAAAAATATTACAGTCTGATAGCTTGTAGGGTGTAAGGATCAACCCTCAATACTTTGAAAAGTGAAGTATTTATAACCTAAAATTACAAACAATCCTGCCATTAAATATCAGGACGTGGTAAAATCTATTTTTAGCCTAACTAACTTAACAAATTACAAGAATCTAGGAAACTATTTGATGATGTGTCGCAACTGCATGTTGTTTTCTAGGTGAACCATTGGTGAGGCCCCTGCATGACCTCGTTTGACTGGACAAATGACTGGGCTGGGACAACTCATCGATTACTCGATTAGGTCACAAATCTCTTCCCATCGAAGATGACTGGGAACACTGAATTTGAGTAACCTTCGGTAGACTTCATCCATTTCTGTGTACTTGGCAAAAGTAGGCTTGGTGATGAAGATGAACTGTATCTCATGTTGTATGTTGATGTCCAACTGAAGTGCATCTAGGAATGCCTTGCCAATGATGCTGCCTTGAATTCCTGAAAACTTTGAACTATCTTTAGCCACATCGGCTAGTCTCTTTTTGTAGTATGGGAGTGTCATCAGTTTGTCATTTATCACCTTCAAACCAGGAAGGCCTTTCTTCTGTAGAGCCTCAATTTTGCTGAAAAACTTTTGTACCCCTAGGTCCATAGCCTGAACCTTTTCTTCTAGTTGTAGCATCAATCCTCTCTTGGTCAAGACTCTTTTGACCTTAAGGATGGTCTCTGTTCTATCCTCAATTCTCAGCTCTTCTAGCTCCTCTCTGGTTTTATAATTCAAGAATTTGATGATTTCATTAGCCTGTGTGGGCATCTCTCCCAATTTTGATTTGATCTTCTTGATGGCTTGTTTACTTCTCTGCACCAATTCATTTTTCTCAAACATAATCTGTATCATTAGCCATATTTCATTCATAGACTTGGTGATGTTTGTCCAGACACTTTCTTTGACTTCAGCTAGTGTTTTACCTACCATTGTTTTCTTCCGAAGCTATTGTAACTCTTGTTTGAGCTAGTCTGACACCCGTTTTTCCTTGGAGAAGCTGGTTTGATAAGAAGATTTGAGTTCCTAAAGGTTCTCAATATCCTTTTTGAGCCTGCTAATCTTTGTCTCCTGCAGGTTCATCTCTTCCATAGATTTGGCCAATTCAACCGTCTTTTCCATAGACGTCAATGGATTCGCTGATGGGACTTCTTCTAGTGATGTTGTGCTCACTCCTAAGAGTGGAATTGCACTCAACAGAATGACTTCCATGGGTTTCAACTGTTCTTTCTCTTTCACTAGCTTCTCCATCTCATCTTCCATTTCCTTCAGTTGTGTATTCTGCTCCATGATTAACTTAAGCATCTCATCTTTTTCTCCTTTTGTCTCTGTTGTTTCCTTTGCCTGTGAGTCTTTTGTTGGTGGCATCTTCAATTTTTTCGTCAAAGACGCTATGTTGTAATTTTTCTTCTTGATCATCTCCTCGATTGATTTCACATTCGAGGGGTCATACCCGATCTTGAGGACCAGTTCCTCCAGCGTTTTGATCATGTTATCCTTGGCAAAGAATGATATTTTCTCCAACTTCAACGGTGTCTGGACGTTGTTCAGAGACACTTGTAACCTGGAGGCAGTAGTGGAAGCATGTGCTAGCATGGAGAAAACCATTTCTCCCGTCTTCCTATGCAAATCCATTTTATTGGCAGGGTGCACGTCTTTAGTCTGGAATTCAAAAGTTGCCCTCTTGTAATCAGTGATTACCTTTGGGTATGGTACCTATGCTTGGAGAAATGCCATGTGAATTCTTCCCTTCTCTGTGTCAAACGTCGATAGAATCCTATGTTGTGCAGTCAACGTCTGCTTCCATAATTGGGCGTATGTGCTGTTGGTCAGAGTTTGATTCTTTTTCTTGATCAAGTCATATTTCTCAAAGATGCTCAGCTTTGGTCCAATCTTTCTTGTCTGGTTGATTGGTGAAGTATATATAGTCTTATTTGTTAACACAGTGGTTATAATATTCTTGCTACTTGTGTTGTGGAGCGACCGATCAACCTCTATCACTGTAGTGGATGGAATTTCCTTTTCTCTAGCCAGGTCAGGAGCTAGACTGGATTTTGGCCTCTTGGTATGCAATCAGAATTCTTCTAATGACACTTCAGTGACATGAGGTGACAGATCCTGCCTAGGCCTTTTCTCCTTTGGAGCCTGTGGTGTGGTTGTTTATGATACAGTGACCGGGGGGTCTTGTTATTCTATTTCAACCAAAGTCTTTGGTTCCCATCCTGTCTGGTTTGCAAATTTCTCTACCTCAAGCCTAGATTCGTGGACATACGATATATTCTTGTTTTTTATCCTCATCTCTGAAATGATCCCACACAGATCGTAGTGCCATGTGAAACTCATAAAGAATTTCATTTCCTTCAGCAGCCTGTCTGCTTCCTCCCTGGTGCCTCGATTGTTGCAGATGAAAGACCCAATCTGCCCTTTGATTATGAATTGTTGCTTCTTCTTTAAAGACACAAAATGAATATCATCTGAGTTTATCATCTGCCTTATGTATTCTAGACCAATAATTCTGAAAGGTAAGTATTTGGGCAATTTATATGGGGCCAACTTGCACCCATAGACTCTGATCTCAGTGTGATTTTGGTATAGGTACCAATCACCAGTCTTTGTATGATCCGAGATATGTAGGATCCTCTTAACTTCATCATTAATCTTGGGTTCGGGTCTGCCGCTGAGCATACTCACCATTGGGTGGTAGAATTGATCGATGAACTGCTTGAAACTGAATTCCATGGAGTTATGTCTGAGCAAGGAAGTCCATGCGGTTACTGCCTGGGGTTTTCCATCTATGTCCATCTTCTGCATGGAAAAAGCAAATTTGTCTGCTTGGAAGAAAACGAACAGGTATGCCAGTATTGAAGAATACCGGAACATGCCTTCTGTGGTGAAATTGACAAATTGCTCGTGAATATTGTTCACCAGGAATATGCTGAAGTCGAACTGTGTAGTAGGCTTCTCATTGGTGGAGAAAATAGACAAAAATCCCAAAATGGGTTCATCTACCCACTGATCTGAATAATAACCCAACAAGGCACATAGGGACGTGATAACCTGGTTTCCTTTGGTTGAGAACATGGAGGAAGGATAAGGGGTATTTGTAGCGGGGAGCTAAGTGGATTGTGGAAGAAAAAGCTCAAATATTTGAGCTATTTAAGGAAAATTCATCTTCTAATATAACTCTGTAAGGATTTCAAGGTTAAAAGGTGATGCACAATCAGCTTTGGATATTTGCATCATTTGGTCGATGGTTTCTGGCATGACGAGGAAGAGAACTTCCCCGGACGAGGATATGATGGCTCTTTGCTCAGGAATATAGTGGGCTTGGCACTTGAGGGTGAATTCTGGGAAACGGTGAATCTAGGGGAAGAGATACAGGGGTAGGTTGGATTCCCAGAGTCTAATTTCATCACTCTGGTCCAGGAAAAATTCTTTAAGCCATGATTGAAGGTCTGCGAAGTCGAAATCGCACTTAGTGTCTGTGATTAAGTAGTCTTTGTTAGCCAATGGAATCCTGTTGAGATCGACAGGAGGCGGGAGAAATGGATTCTCCTCTCCTTCTGTTTGTTTTGATTTTGGCGCCATTACAGTAACAATACCTACAAATAAAACAATATTAGCGGGGGCGACTGTAGATGGGGACGACTAACTGTAACGGAGAAGAAAATGGGGTAAATTCTCTGGTGTGATGAGTGGGTAAATGGTGAAGGAATGAAGAGTGAGGGTAATTTTGAATAAACGGGTATCCGTTGGGCACGGGGGGCAGGTCAGTTGGTTAATGGATAAGTTATCTAGTAATAAATGACCAACGGGTCTTTTAGAATGTGAGATGGTAGGTGAAAATGACTGAGGGATATAGATGGGTGATGTGGCAGTTATCGATTAGGGGAAAAAATCATGGTGAGGGGACTTGCCACAAGTGAATGAGGGAGAAGGACTGATGGAGTTATGGGATGTGACTCTTTTGGAAAGGTGGATGATGACATCAGGAGGTGATGTGGTATGTCAGGCAGTGAGAGGCGGTGGGATTCGGGATTAGTAGATTCATGCCACGTATAGACAGGGGGCCTACCAGAGTAAGATTCCATTTTGGACCCCCCCCCACAGTTAGAGGTAGATCAGTCTGGGGGGTTCGAAAAATACCTTGGGTCGTTGATCCGCATGCTTTCCTTTGGACCGCAGATATGTGCGCGCTCTTTAACACACATTTCGGACCCCCCCCCCTCCATTAAAGGCAGAACAGATGGGGGGGTCCGGAATCCAATATAGACCATAGATCTAAGCACCGAAATTTGGGTCATCCAGATGCAAAAATGCATTATCAGCGATTCCGGACCCACCCCCCCTCCGTTAAAGGTAGAACAATCGAGGGGGTCTGGAAATATTTGTCCACCGTAGATCTAGGCGCAATCATCTGGGCCGTTGATACATGAGCAGTGCATAAATGTGGGCGCAAAAGCGTATGCGCCCTGAAAAATTTAGGATAAGAGCATCTCATGGGTTTTCCCCAAGCTTTTACATCTTTACATCACCAAGGGGTTAGGTAAACAAATTTTCAAGCATCCAAAACATGGTCCAACATTGATCATCGAGCTGGTTTTATTTAAATCAAGAAAACTACCCTAATTTCTAACCTAGCTTCCTATGAAAATTATCCCAAATTAAACTGTTGGGCTAAGAACTTACTCTATCCTAGGGCTACTTGACCAAGATTAAATAGTCTGGCCAGATTTATTCAATAACTAACCTAGGTCACATGGCTAAGATTAAACAGTTTAGCCAAGCTTATTCACTATTCCTATCAACATCAATTTAAAAGAACTTGGCCATGCTTGAAAGGTATGGACCAAGTCACTATTATTGCATGGAGCTCTTATTGAAATTCTTTTATGCCCTCTTTTCTTTTTCTTTTTCTTTCTTTTCTTTTTTCTTTTTCTTTTTCTTTCTTTTCTCAAATTATTTGCAGAATGAACAATCATTTGACAAAAAAAAAACACTAGAGAGATAACATTCCATTCACCAGTTGATCCTATAAATTAAAGGGTGATAACACCTAATTTTTTTAGAAAATTTGTATTTTCAAGGATGACATCAAGGTTCCCAAGCACCTTTAATCTCATCCTGTGCAAAAACAAAACCTGTAAATCAAGCCAAGCACTAAAATAAGTTCTCTAATACCAATATGTAATGTACCCATTACCAACAAACTCAAATATTTTCTCCGATACCAATTTGTGATGTACCCACTGCCTGAGTACCTCTAAATTCACCTTCTTGGGAAAATTACAAATCCTGATACCATTTATTAGAATCAAGAAGTGTCATAACAACACATGAAATAAACAATAATCATGCTAAACTATAAAATAAAAGAATAACATGCCATGAAAAACATTAACAACAATAGGCACATTATAACACATCTTAGAGATAATTAATACACAACAAAACATAAAATGCAAGAAAACACATAGAGCACTTATCTTTTTAAATAATCATTCACTAACTAGTTGAAGACATCGAACGTTCCACCCAAACATAGACACTGATGTTCTAGTTCTCAACAACAGCTCACCCTCGATCTAGGGCTATGAATACACAAGGGCGCATCCTAGGATTACTCTAACACACAACCAACTATCAATATCTCATAGTTTTCATAACCACATAGTAATCCTAGTTTATCGTCTCTCTTCCCCTTCTTCCTGCACAACCCAAAGAAATGAACCTTTTGTTGGACACATCGACCACAATGAGAGGGGGAGTGAATCAGTGTAAGGCTCTTTTTCAAACTTCCCTTCACAAAAATCCTTAGTTAGCAATCACCACTTACTCAACACTTATTACTGTCATTTATAACCAGTTAAATGTGAACATATATCAGCAACATATATCATCAATAAGTCATCACCATAAGGAACACAATATGTATGTAAAATTTTCTTTTTATTATGGACTACAATCCTTAGGTTATCAACAACAACTGAATAGAGTTACAACTCCACAAGAGCACCAGCTCTACAATGCAAGACTCAACTTATACAACTCAGTACCAACTGAAAAGAGGAATCAATCCTCAACAAATACCAATCTGTCAATAGGTACGTGACCTGTCAGTAGCGCAACACACATACGTACGTGCCATACCAATAGTATAACTCTCATATGTATGCAGCCTATCTGTACTACAACCTGTGTATGCCTTCTGAGTATTTAGGGTTTTATCTTCATGAAAAACACTTAGATCCTCCGCAACCCTCATTCACATCCACTTCTGTCTCTCACTATCCAATCTGTACCATAAGCATTCTCAACACATCCATACTCTCCAACAACTTACTCATGTTCCATACTATACAATATGAATGCTACTTAATCATGTATAAGCAACTAGTACACTATGGAAATCATATCAGTATTGAACCATAAGAGTGTTTCTCACTCTATCAATCAACCTACATAACCATATCACAACAACCATACCAAGAATTCCTCAAGCATTCGCCATACAATAAGCAAGAGTATCCATAGAAACAACTATGTAACCATACTAAATTTTCTATTGCAGATCTGAGCCCATAGAATGAAGATCTGGAACTTGCTTGAGACTTCAAGATCCTGGAATCAACTCACACTCAAGTCTCCATGACTTCCTTCACCTATATGTGATTTTTCCTCCTTTAGCCTGCATGTTTACACACTCTATCTCACGACAACCTACGTATGTATGCTCTCTGGCCCACTACTACTCGCGTACTCCTTCAGAAACTAGGGTTTTTGAACTTCCAAAAACTTTCATTGTCAAGATCTCAGACTTATGGAAACTTTGATGCATCCATGAGATCCTCTAGTCACTCTCTCTCTCAGAATAGATATTCACTATATGCTCAAGAGATGTTTTTCACAAGAGACCCTTGCCTCTTATTTATACTCTCCAAGTAGCTTCCTTAGAAGAATCTTCTAGGCCACTTTGTCCACATATCCACTTTTTCCACATAGTCATTTATGTCCAACTTTGCCCAATTTTCCACTTGTCCATGTATCCAATAGCCACTTGAGCACTTAACCCATTTTCGTCATTTTAGGGTTAAGCTTCTCATAACCACTTTCCATAATTAGAAATTTCTTCATTTACTTTATTATTTAAATAATCCTCCTTGACTTTGTGACTTCACTTTATTATTTAAATAATCCTCTTTGATTTTGTCACTTCACTTTATTATTTAAATAATCTTGTTTGACTTTGTCACTTCACTTTATTATTTAAATAATCCTCTTTGACTTTGTCACTTCACTCTATCATTTAAATAATCCTATTTGACATTGTGTTACGAGGGAAAAACTATATCTGGCCAAGGGTAAACCACAACACACAGGTATGACTGTAGAAATCAACTCAATTCCAACATATGCTATATGAACTAATGTGCAAGATAAGAAAGAGGCCTACCTCGATCCAATTATTTGATGATGTTCCACCATTGAGCACTTTGACCCAAAGCTTTATACCTGCAAGAAGTTCTCAACAAACAAGTAGAGAAAGTACACAGTGATAATATAAAAGGGGTTAGCACATCAGATAGCATAATCCATTAATAAACATTACAAACATGCCCATGGATGATAATCATATATTTTCAAGATACCAATAGGATGGGAAAAGAGTATTTCTATTAATAATTGATCAATAGAAGTGACAACATTACAGACTTTTGTTTCAACATGGCTCGAAACCAGGAAACCAAGTTCCTTCCAACTGGGCCTCCACCACTTCAATCCTCCACCAAAGGCAAGCTCATAAGAGAGAGTCAATGAGGTTCTCTCAACAATAGGGAAAGAGTTAGGGGGTTGAACACTGTGTTTAGACTTGAGGGACAAAGGGATGCAGACTCAATATGAAGTAATTTCCCTAGAGTAACTTTGCTCTCAAAGTTGAATGCTTTCTCCTCTTTTCCATAGCTCGAAATTGTGCTTTTGTAGACTTCAGAATGCAACTGAAGGGCCGAGTCGAAATTTTTCCAGTATGTGGAAGGCCAAGGATCATAGATCTTCTATTGTGACATGGAAACCCGACCTCATTTTTGTATTTTCTGGCACAAATCCTGATGTACGTGGGTTGTAGTGGAGCAACCAGCGTATACACATCTTGCATAGTTGATAGGGAGCGTATATGTGGAAAAATGTATATTTTTAGCTATGGATTCATCAAAAAAGGGATGACAATTCTACATAGGGAAATGGAAAAAGGCCCTCTGTGCCAGATAACTATGGTTAGGCAAATCTTGCTATAACACCTTGTCACTTCACTCTATTATTTAAATAATCCTCTTTGACTTTGTCACTTCACTTTATTATTTAAATAATTTCTTCTTTGCAAGAACTTAGATTTATTTGAACTTTTGGGGCTTCAAGCCAACATATGAGGGTCCTTCAACTTCGTAAGTCCATAACTCTCAAGCTGTGAGGAGTTATGTGACGTTCCACATACCGCCGAAAATGGATTGACAAGCACTATCTATCTATGATAGTTTCACTGACAAATTCATTGATATTCATCTCTTTATTCCACTATTAAGCATGGGTTCTCTAACCATACTTCTAGGATAACTCAATCACAAAGCGTCTTCCAGTGAGGGATTTCACCATAAGGGGGCCACTTTGGAGTTCATCCATTTGTACTTCCTATCAACCATGATAAGACACTTAACTGCAAAGAGTCTTCCTGTCAGGCTGCTAAATTGTAGCTTTTAAGTGTCCTGAATCACTAAATTGTCAAACCAGGGTTGGTATACTTCGAGCTGATACACAGTATGTGCAGGCAAGCGTCTAGTCTTTATTCGAATGCTATCCTAAAAATAAAGCA
>ML800090.1:238761-257735 GCA_009831015.1 Picea engelmannii
TACCTTAGGTGACCCCTTTGGTGGTAAAGGGATGTTGATTATATCAAAAGGAGGTCAAAAAGGGTGATACTGGCATATAGTTGGAGGTCAATGGTACGTAGTATGGGCGAAGAACATAGTCAAAACCGGGGACCAACACTTCCCATGAGGGCTTTCACCATAAGGGGACCACTTTGGAGTCCATCCACTTGTACTCCTTATCAAGATAATAATGAGTCATCTTTACATCAATCCAACTATGCATCATATATCAATGAAACCACATCGATCCATATTCATCTATGCATCATATATCAATGACAACTCATTGATCCATCTTCATCTATGCATGACATCATATGACTATGAATCCACTTGACATCAATCCATTCACATCAATGACAATACATGATCCATAAATATACTATGACAAGACATCAATCCTTTGGCATCAATGAAAACATGATCCAACACCTTCTTATCTACAATGCAATCCCTTAGGCTATTCTACTTATTTTCTTGGGCTCCAGTGCTACTAGTCAGGAAATCCCAATGCTATAAATTCCAAGGATTCTCAATCATGGACAATTCTTTCATAACTTCCATCACTCACATGCACACATGCATCCATTCCTTTCTAGAATAATCAACAATTAATTACAACCAACAAGCAATGGCTCTTCCGCCCCCTTAATTCATTTCCATGCCCAAACCAATACCAAGAATGAGGAAGAATGAATGAGAAGCCAAAATGAGTTAGTAACAATGAAGGATGAACCCCCAAACAACAAAAACCAAAGTTTATATAATTACATGAAATAAAGCACCACATGGATTTCCCCCAAGAAGTTCATATAACCACTTTTCCCGACTAAAACCAACATGGGTGAATAAAATATAATAAAAAGACTTAGTCAATTTATCCCCCTCTCTTGTGGAATCATATCCCCCAATATATGTCCTTGTCCATCTTGCAACCAGTAATGCATTTTATTAATATATTCAAAGTATTACATTTATAGGCACTCTAGCCTTTTGAAATTTATAGGCACTCTAGCTTTTCAACTTTATAGGCACTCCAACTTTATAGGCACATTATAACACATCTTAGAGATAATTAATACACAACAGAACACAAAATGAAAGAAAAAAAATAGAGCACTAATCTTTTTAAATAATCATTCACTAACTAGTTGCAGACATCGAACGTTCCACCCAAACATAGAAATTGATGTTCTAGTTCTCAACAATAGGTCACCCTTGATCTAGGGCTATGAATACACAAGGGCACATCCTAGGATTACTCTAACACACAACCAACTATCAATATCTCACAGTTTTCCCAACCACATAGTAATCCTAGTTTACCATCTATCTTACCCTTCTTCCTGCACAACTCAAAGAAATGAACCTTTTGTTGGACACACCGACCACAATGAGAGGGGGAGTGAATCAGTGTAAGGATATTTTTCAAACTTCCCTTCACAAAACTCCTTAGTTAGCAATCACCACTTACTCAACACTTATTACTGTCATTTATAACCAGTTAAAAGTGAACATATATCAGCAACATATATCCTCAATAAGTCATCACCATAAGGAACACAAGGAACACAATATGTATGTAAAATTTTCTTTTTATTATGGACTACAATCCTTAGGTTATCAACAACAACTGAATAGAGTTACAACTCCACAAGAGCACCAGCTCTACAATGCAAGACTCAACTTACACAACTTAGTACCAACTGAAAAGAGGAATCAATCGTCAACAGATACCAATCTGTCAATGGGTACACGACCTGTCAGTAGTGCAGCACACGTATCTACGTGCCATACCAGTAGTATAACTCGCATATGTATGCGGCCTGTCTATACTACAACTTGTGTATGCCTTCTGAGTATTTAGGGTTTTCTCTTAATGAAAAACACTCAGACCCTTTGTAACCCTCATTCACATCCACTTCTATCTCTCACTATCTAATCTGTACCATAAGAGTTCTCAACACATCCATACTCTCCAACAACTTACTCATGCTCCATACTATACAATATGAATTCTACATAATCATGTATAAACAACTAGTACACTATAGAAATCATATCAGTACTGAACCATAAGAGTGTTTCTCACTCTATCAATCAACCTACATAACCATATCACAACAACCATACCAAGAATGACTCAATCATTCACCATACAATAAGCAAGAGTATCCATAAAAAAAACTATGTAACCATACTAGATTTTCTATTGCGGATCTAAGCCCATAGAATGCAGATATGGAACTTGCTCGAGACTTCAAGATCTTGGAATCAACTCACACTCAAGTCTCCATGACTTCCTTCACCTATATGCACTCTGTCCTCCTTCAGCCGGCATGTGTACATGCTCTGTCTCACTGCAACCTGCGTATGTACGCTCTCTGGCCCACTGCTACTCGTGTACTCCTTCAGAAACTAGGGTTTCTGAACTTCCAAAACTTTCGTCGTCAAGATCTCAGACTTACAGAAACTTTGATGCATCCATGAGATCCTCTAGTCACTCTCTCTCTCAGAATAGATATTCACTATATGGTCAAGAGATGTTTTTCACAAGAGACCCTTGCCTCTTATTTATACTCTCCAAGTAGCTTCCTTAGAAGAATCTTCTAGGCCACTTTGTCGACATATCCACTTTTTCCACATAGTCATTTATGCCCAACTTTGCCCAATTTTCCACTTGCCCATGTATCCAATAGACACTTGAGCACTTAACCCATTTTCCTCATTTTAGGGTTAACCTTCTCATAACCACTTTCCATAATTAGAAATTTCTTCATTTACATTATTATTTAAATAATCCTCCTTGACTATGTGACTTCACTTTATTATTTAAATAATCCTCTTTGATTTTGTCACTTCACTTTATTTATTTAAATAATCTTGTTTGACTTTGTCACTTCACTTTATTATTTAAATAATCCTCTTTGACTTTGTCACTTCACTCTATTATTTAAATAATCCTATTTGACTTTGTGTTACGAGGGAAAAAACTATATATGGCCAAGGGTAAACCACAACACACAGGTATGATTGTAGAAATCAACTCAATTCCAACATATGCTATATGAACTAATGTGCAAGATAAGAAAGATGCCTACCTCAATCCAATCATTTGATGATGTTCCACCATTGAGCACTTTGACCCAAAGCTTTATACCTGCAAGAAGTTCTCAACAAACAAGTAGAGCAAGTACACAATGATAATTTAAAAGGGGTTAGCACATCAAATAGCATAATACATTAATAAACATTACAAACATGCCCATGGATAATAATCATATATTTGCAAGATACCAATAGGATGGGAAAATAGTATTTCTATTAATTATTGATCAATAGAAGTGACAACATTACAGACTTCTGTTTCGGCATGGTTTGAAACCAAGAAACCAAGTTCCTTCCAACTGGGCCTCCACCACTTCAATCCTCCACCAAAGGAAAGATAATAAGAGAGTCAATGAGGGTCTCTCAACAATAGGGAAAGAGCTTGGGGGCTGAACACTGTGTTCAAACTTCAGGGACAAAGGGATGCAGACTCAATATGAAGTAATTTCTCTAGAGTAACTTTGCTCTCAAAGTTGAATGCTTTCTCCTCTTTTTCATATCTCGAAATTGTTCTTTTGTAGACTTCAGAATGCAACTAAAGGGCTGAGTCAAAACGTTTCCAGTATGTGGAAGGCCATGGATCAGAGATCTTCTATTGTGACATGGAAACCTGACCTCATTTTTGTATTTTCTGGCACAAATCCTGATGTATGCGGGTTGTAGTGGAGCAGCCAGCGTATACACATCTTCCATAGCTGATAGGGAGCATATCTGTGGAAAAATGTATATTTTTGGCTCTGGATTCATCAAAAAAGGGATGACAAGTCTGCATAGGGAAATGGAAAAAGGCCCTCTGTGCAAGATAGCTATGGTGAGGCAAATCTTGCTATAACACTTTGTCACTTCACTTTATTATTTAAATAATCCTCTTTGACTTTGTCAATTCACTTTATCATTTAAATAATTTCTTCTTTGCAAGAACTTAGATTTATTTGACCTTTTGGGGCTTCAAGCCAACATATGAGGGTCCTTCAACTTCGTAAGTCCATAATTCTCAAGCCGTGAGGAGTTATGTGACGTTCCACATACTGCCGAAAATGGATTGACAAGCACTATCTATCTAGGATAGTTTCACTGACAAATTTATTGATATTCATCTCATTATTCCACAATTAAGCATGGGTTCTCTAACCATACTTCTAGGATAACTCAATCACAAAGAATCTTCCAGTGAGGGATTTCACCATAAGGGGGGCACTTTGGAGTTCATCCATTTGTACTTCCTATCAACCATGATAAGACACTTAACTACAAAGCGTCTTCCCGTGAGGGCTTTCACCATAAGGGGACCACTTTGGAGTCCATCCATTTGTACTCCTTATCAAGAAAATAATGAGTTATCTTTACATCAATCCAACTATGCATCATATATCAATGAAACCACATCAATCCATATTCATCTATGCATCATATATCAATGACAACTCATTGATCCATCTTCATCTATGCATGACATCATATGACTATGAATCCACTTGACATCAATCCATTAACATCAATGACAATACATGATACACCAATATACTATGACAAGACATCAATCCTTTGGCATCAATGAAAATATGATCCAACACCTTCTTATCTAAAATGCAATCCCTTAGGCTATTCTACTTCTTTCCTTGGGATCCAGTGCTACTGGTCAGGAAATACCAATGCTATAAATTCCAAGGATCCTCAATCATGGACAATTCTTTCACAACTTCCATCACTCACATGCACACATGCATCCATTCCTTTGTAGAATAATCAACAATTAATTACAACCAACAAGCAATGGCTCTTCCGCCCCCTTAATTCATTTCCATTCCCAAACCAAGACCAAGAATGAGGAAGAATGAATGAGGAGCCAAAATGAGTGAGTAACAATGAAGGATGAACCCCCAAACATCAAAACCAAAGTTTATATAATTACATGCAATAAAGCACCACATGGATTTCCCCCAAGAAGTTCATATAACCACTTTTCCCAACTAAAACCAACATGGGTGAATAAAATATAATAAAAAGACTTATTCAATTTATCCCCCTCTCTTGTGGAATCATATCCCCCAATATATGTCCTTGTCCATCATACAGCCAGTAATGCATTTTATTAATATATTCAAAGTATTACATTTCTAGGCACTCTAGCCTTTCAACTTTATAGGCACTCTAACCTTGCATGAATAAACAAAAAATACATTATTAATCTGGGGACTCAAAACTGGGGTATTATAGATGAGAATAGTTATGTAAATATGTCACAAATAGCACCTCGATAGTACAATGGTATTGTATAGGAATGACCACAACATATTAGGATAGCATGGGGGTTGGGAACAATCATCACAACAAGTACACCTAGTGGGTCATAATCACAACAAGTTAGAAATCGTATGCCCAACATAATCAATGGCCACGTGGGAAAAGTAACCCACATGGCTATTTATATCCCCCATCGGAAACTACCAATTACATTGCTAACACTGAGACCATTGCATACATATCATTTCAAGAGTAGGTTGTAGACTAGTGATAGGTAAATGGTTCAACTAAAGGAGTGGGAAATGTCATAAAGTCATCTTAAACCAAGGATTCCCCAGAATGTTGGCTACTTCCAATAGGTTGGAGGCATGTACTTGGCTCTAGGAAACAAAATCCTAAATACCAATCATAGAACTCCCAAGAGAGTTACACATTCAAGATGGTCTCTTGGGAAAGGGACCTAGCCTATAGTTCATCGATTTCAACAATCAATCCTCCACATAGTTCCTTGAAATATGCTTTGAAGCTTATGCGAAGGTCACCCCAAAGCTCGGGGGTTAAGAGCGAGTGATTCTGACACCATGGATCAACCCCATTTCTTAATCAGGTAGTCCAAAGCCACTGGTTCCCCCCCATATTGTGTGTAGTTTTCCTCATCTTCAACACCATCATCAAGCCCAAGAGATACATAAATAAGACAAAGGACATGCACACTAGAAATATCATCCTAACCAATGACTCAGAGGTCACTGTGGTAATAGCACTAAGTCTAGGTGGAAGGACTTGGCCCAAATGACGCAAGTGGTCTTAGACTACAGGTTGAAGGAAAAGGATCCCTAGAAGGTTGAGATCAAGATTGACAAGATAGAGGTAGATATCCCTGACAAGTGAAGGAAAAATTCACATCTACTTTTCGGGGATTGTTGATAGATTCTAGGCCCTACACATGGACACCACACTAGCCAAAGTTAACATATTGTACCTAAATAGGAAATACTAGAATAATTCCACTAGTTCGAATCAATACTTCCAAAACTTCATTTGTGACCTCATGAACATGGTGCCATCCATCACCTCTATCGTTTCGTAAGAAACTTCATTGGCTAGAGGAAGATCCAACTAATAGTGTTTGGGGGTTTTTGGGACCCTAAGGTTTTGCAAATACTGTACGTGCACCATAAGTCAACACTGTACGCATGCCCAAGAGTTTACACCATGTGATGTCAAGATACAACTCATCTTCCAACCAAGGATCTACTGCACGCACTAACACATTTTGTATTGCACACAAAGACTTGAAGAGATTGCATGCATATTGAATCCTTGAATATCGTTAGCAATGATTGGAACCATTTTTGTAACAACTCGATTGGTCATGGTCAAGGTTGTGGGTGAGATGGAAAGGTTTTTCTAATTTCCATGCTCCATGGGAGATAGGGAGAATGCATGTAGATAAGTAAGGGTTGGGTTTTTTCTTACTAAGAATTCATTATTATTGTATTAGCTATATATGAGTTAGAACTCTAGTTATACATTGTATTATTTGTTATTATTTTTAGAGATGTTGTGAAAACATGGGAGAGAAATTAGATCAAGATCTGAGCAATTTTTTGGTCTATATTTCCTTCTGAATGAACTATGGACATTTTTTTACCTCTATTTAGTAAATGTATCTAAATGATGTTAATATTAATGAACAAAGCATGAAGCGTTTATATCTTTATATCTTCGGTATTTTTGGTCCGAAGGTATCTCTGTTACATAGTTGATCCAGATTTTATGAGAAAAACAAAATGATTACAAATTATTAACAGGTTCTTAACACAAAATAAGAGAGATACAGTAAAACTTGTTTTCTGTTCAATAAGAAAACAAGCTGAAACTGTAAAATGCAACGGAAACAAGCTTGCTGGAATGGTGGTGACTTATCTCTAAGAAGAGATGTGACGACTGTGCTCATTCGCAAGAAGATGATTACAATGAGGCCATGAAGGCCTTTTTACAATAAACAGGAATGCCCAAAACCCTAGACATCCAAAAACCTAACCTAGGAGATGAAGCACCAAAAGTCATGTGGGCCCTGTCTGGGTAAGTTAGTACATTAACTTCTTGGGGTTGTAACTTTTTCATAGGATCTCCGTTTTAGGCATATGATAGCCCGCTTGAAAGGTATCATCGATGCGATTAATTTTGGGGGCTCAATCATGCCTTTGGATATAATTGAGAAGCTTGATCCCGAAAAACTTTCATTTAGGCCCTCAAAATGGCCCCGGAAGTTAAAACTGCTAAAAATAGTAAATTGCCAAAATGGTCATAAAACTGTTTTGAGCCAGTTGGAAGAGGTAGGTGGCCACCAATATCCACCTGGATCAATAGATTTCTACACATAACTTACATGAATGTTAGGAATGAGTGTGAAGTGAATGCATGAATTTGAATGAGATGTCTCTTGTCTGTGTTGTCCCTTTATAACACACACAAAACATATGGTCTATGTGATTCTTATGGCATGTCGGGTGAGACCTTCTTCAGTCTTTGAAGATCAAATATGTCGATGCCTATGGCTTATTTGTTGGGTAATCCTTTCGAACATTGGGTTGGAAATATCGAGCCAACATGCTCCACTCCACCTTCCTCCTACTCATATATTTGCATAATGTAACCTTTGTGGTGTGTGGAGTGGGCTCCATGCCTCCTTTCCCACACCATTTCATACCCCTTACACCATGTCACCACAAAGACCTACCTTGGTTTATTTTCTACCTTTCTTAGCCTCTCTTCGTCTTTCATGTGAAGTATGGAGCATGGACATAAGATCCACCCTGCCTTAGTCTTGGTTGTTACATAAACCAAACTTATTCATACACAAGGCTTTCTAAAATGACAACAAAGTTGAAACCAATTTTTTTGCTAAAGGATGCAACTTAAACATTAAATGTAAAAAAATAAACCATCATAAAAAACCATTTTTTTATCATCAATCCATTTCAAATAATTGCACATCTCTAGTGGGTGCCTTTAAATGTTGTTTTTCTAAAATGAACCTTGAGGGGACAACACAATGATAACTATTAGCTTAATTGTCTATCCATGTCACCGATTTTTTTAAACAAATATGTAGCCCAATATGTGTTTGAATCAACATTATATGAACACCATAATGTAGTATTCCAGATATAAAATAGTATGCATAACATAAATATTTTAGCTAGAAATGGTAGAACAACAATGATATAACCATAACAATACCATAATTACACCAGAATAACACCAGAAAGAGCACCTTGATTAGTGATAGCAATGTTCACTTGTCTCTCCAAGGGGGTAACCTCTAGTAGAGAAGAGCTTTATTACAATAACATCCAAGACAAAACTTCGCATACCCTTTACTTCTATTTATACTAAATATGTCTATCCAAAAGAACAATCTAGAGGAAGATCCTTCTAGAAGCGGAAGCTTCTATTAGGTCTTCTTACATTTACCTTAGTCTTCCTTATTGCTAGGTCTTATTAGTCCCTGCCAAAGGCTTGGGACTATAGCGATGAGTTTCCCTTTGACTCTGTATTAGTTTATTGTTGACTTTAGATTTTTGTTTTATATCCAATGTGTAACATAAGAAATCAATATATATATATTTTGTTTAATAATAAAATAATATATTTTTCTAAAATTTGATTGGATGATATGTTTGATGTGTTATTGCAAGCTTCACGTCTTTCAATGTAAACACAATTAATAGAATTGACAATTTCACACAGCAGAGCAAAGAGGGAAGGGCCAATTGTGTCGCGGTCATAATAATATGCAATGGCAGAAGTAGTATGGAATGACATCAACCCATCCTCGGGCCTCGAATCAGTTGGGAAATTAAGAAATTGGAGCTCCACGACAGCCAATTGAATGAGAATGGAAGCTAGCCTGACAGTATGCCTGCAGTTGCTGTTCACGATGGCCGCTTCTAGCTCGCGCTACAGGGGTTTCATTTTGTTTTCTATGGCACCCTAGGCCTTCAATTCTATCCAAGTTTTAAAAGGGATTTAAAAGCTTCGGGTCTGATCAGAAATGGCGACGACAGACAGTTCATCCAAGGGGGGAGCCATCCACTGGAAGAAGATGACAGTCCAGGGGATGCAGGGCGCCATGGATGCTGGTGGCTTGAAATCTTCTTCTTCACTTGCAGACCGCAAAACCCAACGCAAGCCTCTGGAGAATTACATAGACAAGCAGCCCGTGGTTGAATTCGGTGGCCGTGAATTGCAACAGAAAGTTCAGCCGGATGAAGTCAAAGAGAAATCTAGAGATTCTCAATAGAAGGAAACGTCGTTCGAGTCCATAGAACAAGAGACGACAACAACTGTGGTTGTATCTCCCGCCAAGGTCAAGAATGCCCCAGAAAACCCTAATTCTAATCTGGAAAGGAGGCAATAGAGGGAAGAGCGTTTTGGGGTTTCGGTTCAGATGTCTGAAGAAGAGAAACAGAGGGTCTGAGCTACGAGGTACTCACTCTTCTAGTGCAAAACCTTTTTGATGAATTTAATTTCAATTGCTTAAAGACAGTGGTTTAGATCGTGGTTTTTAAACTTGTGATCTTTTTTGCCTTTAATTCTTACACTTTTTTTTTAAACATGCCCCGAGGGGTTGCACTGCATAGAGCGGGTTTCCTGCATAGAGGAGTAACCAAAAAACTATTTCACAACCGCAGGGTCCATATCGGACTCACGTTTCGATGGGTTTGTGCTGGTGTAACTCTACATTACCAGAAACAATATGACAAGCTATTGTTTCTGCAAGAAACAATCAAGAATTATAAACACTATTTCTGGGGTATTTCCCGGTCCATTACAGTATTTGAAAAGTACAACCCTAAACTTAAATAAAACATTAAAACAACACCCATGCATGATCATAATGTAATTTAATTTATAGCACTGGTACATTATTTATTGTGAGTTACTTTGAGTTCGGAGTCACTAGATTATCTCTTATTTGAATAATTTCCTTAGTGTAAGGGCATTGTTAAAGAACTAAATAAGTGAAAGCTTTCCCAATGGGACAACATGAAGAACTCTTCAGTATGGCCCATGGTAGTAGAATTACAGTACTCTGCGCTGGTAGAATTACAATACTCTGTGGCTTTTTATAAAGGGAATATATTTTTTTTTATGTAATAAAATTTGCTACATAGGTCAATTACACATCGTTTCCTCATTGCCACACCATATTTTCTACACAGGTCTTTGTCCCCCGTGTCATGGGCGGCCTCATGGTCATGGCTTCCCTACCAGGCCTCTCCACTGGCTACTTCGGTGCATTGCCCGTCCTGGGCCTTCCCGTGGCCCTGCCGTCGTCGTCATTCGGTTTGTTCCAATGGATAGCTTAAAAGGACGTGCACTGCAAAGGAACTTTAAATGATGTTTGAAATGAGATAGACATGCAGAGCACTGTGTACACTCTGTATCTGCATGTTGATCTTCAATTTCTGATCAGTTCAACTGTTCTGCAAGTAGATAATATGACAGGGAAATTGGAATTGATAGATTTGTTAAAGGTGATGCCTAGCGAAAAGCTTAACAGTATGCAAGAAGCAATTTTGAAGTTCATCATAGGTGATTTGCTTGCACGAAATATAAGTGGCTCTCAATCTCTTTGTATTTGTATTTGGATCCTAAACAATATTGTTCCCAGCTGTAAATAACCAAGTTGTCCGAGTAATAATTAAACTATAAATAATTGGGAATTAATACATTTGTCAGAAGGGGTTACTCTTAATGGAAGATTTAACAGGATGCAGTGTGAAGCAATTTCAAAATTTGTTTTAAACAATGTCATGTGCAAATGGGTTTAAGCTTGGATAATTAACTTTCAATTCCATGAAAATTTATGGGGTTTGAATAAAATTTCAAAAACTGTAATTAATGGGTAAACCATAACATAACAGGATACAATGTGACTCAAGTTTGAATTTTATCTTGAACTACCTCTTAAAAGTGGCCTTTAGACAAGGTATATGTATTAGGTTTCCTGATTTTTATCAGTTTGGAATTCAAAACAAAGAGACATGAAATTAATAAGTGTTGTTCTAACTTCTAATTTGTTATGTAATAGACGATGATGAAAAATATTTGGTGGGGAGGATATTTGAATTAGCAGTTGAGTTTTGCATCTATTATCTGGAGAAATATGCATTGAGTTGGCCGACTCCAAATGAACAGGTTTGTTGCTTTTAACTTAATTTCTATCTTCTATTACTACTTGTTAGTATGTCTTCTCTCCTTTTCTTTGGAGTGTTCCTTTTTCAATGTAATATACATCAAATTGAAAAAAATCCAAAAGTTTAATAAAGTGACTTGGATATGTAATAAATGTCACTTTAAGATTAAGTGATCTTTATAGATTAACAAAGTGTAGTTAATCTAAAGTGGTTAGGTAATTTGATGCATTGCTTGGATGCTATTCAGTTGTTTAATTGGGGATGAGTATGCTTTTATCTTTCTTATTTATTGCATGGACTTTGATCTTTATTAGGTTTATTTTAAATTTCTACAGGCTATATCATTAATTATCTACATAATCTTGGCATTTCTATTGACTGGCATATCACGATTGATAAAAAGTTTGGAATATCATGATTGACAAAAGGTTTGGTTGGCTTATATTTTTAGGTGCTTTTCCTTTTCTTAGATCAATGATGGAATGCATATAGGATTTAGTCCTAATCATGTTTGCTTCCACTTCTCTTTATGAAGGTCTTTGTATTTACTTTGCCAAAACAAAGTATTTCTATATTTGTCTCTTTTTTAAAGCATTTCATTTGCATTGGTAGGAGCCTGTATTACAACTTCTTGAAACACTAGTCGTAGATGGAAGGGCTAGAGAATTGGCATTATCATCTTTAAAGCCAGTGCATAATTTTGAGGAGTGTTTGGTTGTGAATTCTTCTGATCTTGGATCAGAGGAATTAAGGAGGACCATAGAATGTACTTCCGAAGGTGATGACCTGTCTTGCATCAAATATATTTTATTATCTATGGATTTCCTATTTGGATGGTCTTTTCTATCAGATTTGTGGTTAGACTCTGTTTTCTAAGAAGCTATTTTTATTGTGCAAGCCTGCTGAGACAATCTTTATATCTTTTGTTTTATGCAATCATGGAAAAGACCATCTGTGGATAAAGGGAGGAAAGTTGGTGGAGAATGTTATTGTTGTTTTAGCCAATGAAGGACTACACTTGGATGGTGAACAACAAATAGATCTAGAAGGGTCTACCTTCTGGAAGAATGACAGTGATCTGATATCTCTTGCACAACATTATGCAATAACCCATATTGGGTGCATCTTGCGAGTGGTGGTTCTTTGTAGGGAATTGCTGCATTCTCTTGAACTGATCAATGAAAGTTCAGATGAGAAAGTTCACTCAAGGACAACATTGATGACAAATCTTTTGAAACTTCTTGTTAGCCTTACAAAGTCAACAAGTTTTGTTGTATCAAGTAACCAGTTACTGATAAATATTAGTGAAGTGGATGGTCTTTTGCCTAGCTTGTTCAAGCTGAAGTTTGAAACTGTCAATCGTGATCATGTGGATGTGGAGAACAATCTAGATCATCAACTGTCACTTATATTGGAAACTTTCTTCCAGTTTGTTCATGATGTGGTTTTGGATGATACCATTTTTTAGAACATTCGCACATTTATTCTTGCTACTCTATTGGATGTCTTGGATGGAAGAATGTGGAGGTATGAGAGACATAATACAGTTCAAAAGCTTCCTTTGGTTTACAAGCCTGAGGTTATTATTAAGATTTTGGGATTTGCTTGGGATACTAGATCACAAAACTGTAAAAAACTTCATTGGAAACAAACAAGTCAGGGGGATCAAGAAGGAGATGGGATAATAGACTTAACTTCTGCTTTGTCATGTAATCTTTGCTCATAGCATTTTTCCTTAATTGGTCAATGCAGCAAGGAAAATCAACTAAATGTTATATTTCCACAAGCAGGTCACTGGCTAGAGGATCTGATAGTTGTTGCAAGTTTTCTGCATGCACAAGGATTAAAAACAAGGGCCAAGGGGGGATAAGTCATGGCCAACTGCTAGCAAAGATGGACTGGGAGTAAATGATGCAGAGTCTGCAAGTGGTCATGAAGATGATGCTCTCTTTGGAGATCTTTTCTCAGAGGCTGGCAGGCAAGTAGTTATGTTTGATGGACATGAACAACCCTACCCTGCAAATGACAGTGTTTCTGACTCCAGTAATATACCTTTACAAGGAGTTGTTGAAGTGCTTAGTTTTCTTAAAGAGTGCATGTTTTTTTCAGATTGGCATTCTTCTATCTACAAAGAAGCCTGTCGTCAACTTAATGAAGAACATGTCAGTGCTCTTTTACGAATGCTAGAGCCACAAATTTTAGTTGTTGATGAAAGAATGGAGGGGGCTAGTGCTTCAGATGTGCCCTATGAAAAACACTTTCTTGAACATTTTCACAAAGCCTGCCTTAACCTATTACATGAACTTGTTATGACGTGTGGCTTATCCAATGAACTTGAAGAACAACCCACTCAAAGTCTTTGTTAGTGGGAATTATTAATTTAAGGCAATCATGAATGGGAAGCCCATCGCACCCTATTGCATCCAATTCAACTTTAAATTTGACACCACTTGTCCATGTATTTGTGTATCAAAGATTTATTGAAGAAAAAACGTTTTTATAATTTTTTTTATAATTATATAAACCTATTACTCTTATATAAAAATAAATAAATAAATCTTTATAATACTCGTATATAAAAATAAATAAATAAATCTTTATAATTATATAAACTTATTCCCACTCTTTATATATAATAAAGAATGAAATGTATTAAAAAAAATAAGAATAGTGAAAGGAAATTGGGAGGGGCAGCAAGTAGTACATATTATATTATATATAATAAAAAGTCTTTAGAATTATATAGAGTTATTCCCATTTTTTTTATTTTTTATATATATAATAAAGAATGAAATATATTAAAATATTTTATTTTTTTATATAATAAAAAATAAAATGTATTAAAATAAAAATAGTGAAGGGAAATTGGGAGGGGTACCCAGTAGTCCATATAATAAATATTTTATATAAAATAAAGAATGAAATGTATTAAAATAATAATAGTAAGGGAAGTTGGGAGGGGTACCAGGTTGTCCATATAATAAATATTTTATATTTTTATTTTAAAATAGTCCTTTTTCATGAGAGAGGGGTTTTAGGGGTATGGATTTGGTTTTGAATGGGAATAAGTCTATATATTTATAAAGATTTTGGATTTTGGATTTGAACTTATAATTTTTTAAGAGGAACACATGTTTTTAATCATTAGGTCTACTTACTATTTAGAGGAGAAATTCATTTATTGAACTCAAAATTACTAATGAAATTGGGAAAGTATCAATTGATACATGAGTTTTGGCCACCTCAACAAGCAAGTGAGATTCCATTTGCTTTTATTGATTGGTATATGATGAGGAAAATAAAAATACTTGTCAATCTGTAAAAAAAAACATTGGTTTGATATTTGATATAGATATTGTTGCAAAAAACCATCGATTTGATATTTGATAGAGATATTTGTGTATGCAATGTAATGTTTAACATAGGAAAATAAATATATATTTTTGGATATAATAAAAATATTTGTGGTTCTCATTTCTAATTCTTTGATACAACTGAAGTGTTATTGCTCCCTTCGAGTCTTTCAATATATAGAATTAATTACATAATCAATGAATTTCACCAATCACCACATCTAAATATAAAAAGTTATACTATGTATTTATTATTATGCATTATTATATTTACACCATGTAACTTAGAAAAACATACATTAGTTGGTTTTTCTGTTAGCAGATTAAGAACGATACTTATCTTTAAAAAGCACATAATATTCTAGCTCTTTAAGTGGTCCTTTCTTGTTCATTAATTGATACTCTTGCAGCTACAGAGTCATTCTCAAAATTGGGGGATTCTATATACTTCCAAGAGGAGGGTATTGGTAATATATTTTATTTTATTTATGGAGGTTTGAATATTATTTTCTTATAGAATAGGATCAAATGGAGGTTTTATTTTATTTATAGAGGTTTCAATATCATGGTAAAATATTTTATTTTATTTATGGATGTTTGAATATTATGATTAATTTTTTTATTTATCTAGGTTTAAATATTATGGTCAATTTATTTATTTATTTAGGTTTGAATATTATGGTCAAATTTATAGGTTTGAATATCATGGTTAAAGATGATGCATTGTCATTTATCACATTTATATAGATAAAAAATAAATTCTAATAGAAATGTGAAGCATGCCATTGACATTCAATTGGATACCATTTAGATTGTTTAGTCTTTTTCTCTAAATTGTGTCACCAAGTTCCTTTACACAATAAATTAAGGATTTTTAGGAGGATTAAAATGACTTGAGAGCACTTAGCATCTTCTTAGTGATATATTACTAACTTCTCTTCTACCAAGAGTTCATAGGCCTTGGATGTTAGTAGCCCTGCCACGTGGCCATTATAGTCTTCTTGACTGGAAGGCCTGGCACATGGCAGTGGACCCACAATGGCAGATAAAATCAATGGTTGAGTTTTGCGTGTCAACATGCGAAAAGAAAAAAACTGTGCATAGGGTTCGTTGTATGCATGTTTCAATTGTCATTTGACTGGCCAGGAGACTACATCGACATCAACCAGGCCAGTCCCATTACAAATTCGTTGGCATATTGTTACATCCAGGTTACATCCTTGCTCATGTTTCTCTATCTTATGCCTAGATTCAGATTATGGGTATTGCCAGTACCTAGAGTAGTGGGTATTAAAGTTTATTTTTTTTGTAGATGGAGTAACGAGATGGTATTAAAGACCATACATACTATAATAATGTTTAATCTCAATTTCAAGTTTCTCTTGTATAAAAAAAGAATTAATCTCAAAGACATTTACTTATTTATTTTCTCCATCCTTATTAAATCTGCAGTTAAATGTATCTATGCTGATTAAATGTATCTACATGTATCTATGTTGATTAAATGTATCTATGTCGATTAAATGTATCTATGTTGTTCAACATGTATTTCCCCACTAACTCGGCATCCTTATTAAATCTGGAATTAAATGTATCTATGTTGTTCAACATGTATTTCTCAACTAACTTGACAGGGACTGCGTTGCCATGCAACCCTTGTTAATATTAACCTTTATTACATAGAAATATATTATTCTACCTACATAAAAAAAAATTAGGTAAATCAAATCCTTAACACATAAACACAAATACATATAACACAATTATAATATATAATAAAATATTCATAACTTAACCAAATATCTCAACTACCACCTTGTTGGCTTTTGGCCCATTATGTCCCATGAATATTATAATATGGGATTATGTATCATTCCATATGTCAACTCCTACACTATTTTTAACCCATGCACATTATAATATGGAATTATGTACCATCTTCACCAGAAGTTCTCTATTCATTATGTTTTTTAAAATATGAAGACCATGAACACAAATGCATATAACGCAATTATAATATGTAATAAAATATTCCTAGCTTAGGAAAATATCTCAACTACCACCTTGCTAGCTTTTGGCCCCATTATGTCCCATTAATATTATAATATGGGATTATGTACCATTTCATATGTCAACTCCCACTTCACTATTTTTAACTCATGCACAGTATAATATGGCATTATGTACCATCTTCACCACTTAAGTTCTCTATTCATTATGTTTTTTTTAATTGAAAATAGTTTATGTTGTAAAGTGAGTATCGTTGTAATGAAAAAAATAAGATGGATATGCATATATATTTGTTTAAAAAATTGGAACGAGAAAAAGTTATTAGTCTACCATTATATATATGTGTGTATTGATAAAAGAAGATGGATAAATTGGAAGGAGAAAAATTATTAGTGTAACCTATTATATTATATTTATATATATAATAAAAACAATGTAATTTATTAAAAAACATAATCAAGTTTATGCTGTAAAGTCAATATAGTTTATTAATAAATAAAAAAGAAGATAGAGATATCAACCGTTTAATGCATTCACAGTGTAAGTGTCCATACGGAATAAAGTATAGTTTATTTTGTGGAAAAAAGGTTACGTGTTAAAAAACTTTCTCGTAATCTATGTGTCTTAGATATGATGTGTAGGTTTAATAATTCATCTGCTTTTCTAATATTTTATTTTAAAAATTAAATAAATAAATATTTTATTTTAAAAATTAAATAAATTACTTATAAATAAAATTTCAAAATAAAAATGATTTATTACATTTCAATGTAAATCATTAAAATATTTCTTATCGTAACCAAAATTAATCAATATAAAATTGCGCTGCACATTCTGGGAGCAAAATTTTATATTCCCAATTTTAAAGGCCTTTGATTGACATAAATTAGTGATAAGACTAAATTGCCTATTTCTAGCTTTACGTACCCCTTTATTCTTGACATCATCTAGATTGAAGAGACGTGGATCAATTTCCAATGTTAGTTGGCCAACAAATTAGCGATAATTCTATATTGTATTGTGGCTTTACATACCTTTTTTATTATTCAGATAAATTAGATTGAAGACACATGAATAAATTTTCAATGTAAGGGGTCCTCCATTAAAAAGAAAATGTTTTATGAGCCCCACACCACCGGTCTATCAACTTAACATCGTAATTGCTATCTCTACCTTGCAAGCTTTCAATATTGATATTTGCTTTATAAAAAGAAAATCAAAATAATTATTTAATAACGAAAGCTTTCAATATTCATATGACTTATTTGAAGAAAATCAAAACAATTATTTAAAATGACAGTTTTCAATATCCATATATGCCTTATTTAAAGAATAATCATTTAATAATAAAAAAACATCAAAATAACTATTTAATAATGAAAACTTTTTGGAATGCAAAAGGAATTAATGGAAATATTTTAATAATCATAATGTATAGTAATTTTTTAAATTATAAGTATGTTATTTTAAGTTTTATAAATTTTGTTTTTTTATTGGGTAAGATAACTATTTAATAATGAAAACTTTTTGGAATGCAAAAGGAATTAATGGAAATATTTTAATAATCATAATGTATAGTAATTTTTTAAATTATAAGTATGTTATTTTAAGTTTTATAAATTTTGTTTTTTTATTAGGTAAGAGGTTAAATTGTAACTAGGATAGTATTTAATTTCGTATATGGGATTAAGGCTAAATATTATTAAAAAGCATATGACCCTACTAAAGGTAATTTTAACAATGACTACAAGGGATACTAGCTTTCTTTCCAAATACTATTTAGATTGAAACCATCTTTTTGGTTATAGAGTATGACCTAAAATTGATTTTGATTAGCTAAGAGATCATCTTATGCAATTTCTTTCAAGTCAGATTCCATATTCGCATGACCAATTTTCATACCTACATAGTTGACATCAACTTTCCTAATGTTACTTGATAAATTGATGCCTCATGGGAACTTGCACAATCCCTTAAACAACTCTTGACAAACATCCTCTTGTCCTTATCCTTTTCATGGGGTTTT
>ML800091.1:0-31429 GCA_009831015.1 Picea engelmannii
CACCAGAACCACAAGTAGAATAATTCCTAGGCCACTTATGCCTTATTTTGTGGGAAATCAACAAACATGGAATCAAGGGAAGCAAGGTTAGGGTGAGACCTTTGATGATTATTGGAGGGAGTACTAGGATATGGGCGAGGATTTCCAGGTGGCCATGTCACTACATAAATTTTTCAATATCAAGTACAGGAACAAGCCAAGGGAGGTTAACAGGGGTTAATAGAACATTGATCTCATGAGGAAGATCAGGAATCTCACCATTCCATCATTTGATGGTTAGAGAAAATACATAGCCATAGCATGGGTTCAAAAGTTGGACACCTACTTCCATATTAACACCATGTCCGAGGAATAAGCAATTAAATTTGCTACCTTTCATTTGGATGGGGAGGCCCATGAGTGTTGGTACCATGGATTGGTCACTCTGGGGCATGCCAACATCACCTCTTATCTGAACTTCACACGGACAATGATGGAGAGGTTTGACATAAAGGATCCATAGATACACTTAAGGGATTCGACACAGGTCAAACAAGTTGGGATGTCAGATTCTTACATCACTAAGTTTCATAGGCTTGCAGTCACAGTGACAGACATATCTGAGCAGAGATTAGTGATGTTGTTCATAGAGGGATTATTTGAGCCACTACATGGTTGGGTAAAATCCTTAAAACTTGAGACACTATAAGATGTTATTATCAATACACGGGATATGGAGGACGCAATATTGAAGAAAAAAATTTCTCCAAACCGTTCATTCCCCAGAATAATAAAGATAAGAAACCCTTTCAGAAAGAGGGAACAGGTAAGGAGAAGATGGATGAAGCAACCCGTAATGAGTTGAGAATAAATAATCTTTTCTTCAATTGCAAGGACCCTTGGGAACCTGGGCATAGGTGCATGGGAAAGGGAAAGGCACATTATATAGAGGTGATTTCAAATGATGAGGAAGAGGAGGAGGCAGAGAAGGTACAGGACAATGAGTAGGAAAAATCATTTGATGAGTAGTCACATGAGGAGGTCAAGAGTGGATCCATCGCCACTCTATCGAGTGTTCCCATATTTCACACCTTTGGGATCTATAGTGTAGTATAGGGCCAACGGGTCATGGTACTTATTGATGGTGGGGAAACCCATAACTTTATCGACTCATCCTGGGTGGATAAAAGTGGTATTCCTATGGTGGATTTTGAGGGGTTTGATGTAGTGGTAGTTGGTGGGAGTATTATGCCTTGCACATAGACTATCCCACAATTACACATTGTTCTAGGTAACTACATAGTCACTGATGATTTCTATGTAGTGGAGTTGCAAGACACCAATGTCATATTGGGTATCCAATGGCTTGTTTCCAATGGAAAACACTCGGTGGAATACCAAGCTATGGAGTTGGAGTTCAAAGCAACAGATGGTAGGAAGGTAGTTTTGAGGGGCATGTCAAATGATGCTCCCAAGATCCTCTTAGCTAAATGAATGGAGGGTATTTTAAGACAAGGGGATGCCACTTATGTAGCAAAGTGCTTGATCACTACTGAATAAACTTCAAACTATCGCCATCAGTATAATACAGACATATAGACATTGTTGAGCATACATGATTGATGTTTTGGGCAGATACCTCCAGGGAGACCACCCGACAGAGGATTTGAGCACACTATTGAATTGGAAGAGGGAGAAAAACCTATGATCACCACTCCGTATCGCCATCCGAAGAAATTCAAGGATGATATTAAAGAGGCCATTAAGGAGTTGTTGGAGATGGGGCATATTAGGCTAAGTTCTAGACTATTCGCTTCTTCTGTAGTGTTGGTGAAGAAGAAGGATGGCACACTACAGATGTGCATTGACAATAAGGCATTGGATAAAAAGACAATCAAGAACAGGTACCTTATACCCAAGATCGATGAGCTTCTAGATGAATTACACGGGGAAGTATATTTTTCAAAGATTGATCTTTGATTGGGATACCACCAGATCATATTCAGAGAGAAGGATATTCCTAAGATTGCTTTACAATGCCATTATGGACATTATGATTTTTTTTTCATGCCATTCACATTGACCAATGCACCATCCCCCTTTCATTCCTGCATGAATCACATAATCAAGAAGCAATTGAGGAAATTTGTGTTGGTCTTCTTTCATGATCTTCTAATATACAATAGGACATTGGAAGAACACTTGGAGCATTTGGAGGAGATCTTGAGCATCATGGAGGATCAGTCATTGTATGCCAAGGAGTCAACGTGTGAGTTTGGCATGACAAATATCTTATACTTGGGCCATGTGGTGAGTGTTAATGGAGTCCAGGTGCATAGAGAGAAGATACAAACTGTATTGGATTGGCCATTGTTAGTGTTTCATGGAAACCTATACAAGAGACCTAGCTAAAGCATACACAAACAAAGCTTATCAAGAAAAGGAAGAGAGATACAATATGAAGAATGAGAGTCAATGTATATTATGATATGTTCAATGAGTGAGTGATATTCACTCATATAGGTAATGACATCCTATCTTAGGAATGCATGCATAATATTGATGGTATAAAATTAGAAACTCTAAAATAGAACTAGTCAGTTAAATCCCACTGAACTAGTGTGCCAAAAATAGAAATTTCTCCAACACCCCCGCTGAACATCACTATGGAGTAAAAAATGAGTCTCAGCTACTAGTCCATATTAGGTACTCATGTACAATGAAACTAATGAACATTGAATAAAAATGAGGAAAGACGGAAAACCATGTGGGAACAAACCCCCCCCTCAAAAGACAATGCATCAAAAGAAGAAAATGAAGTTGCTAGGAAATCGTGTTATTCACTGCAAGATGATCCCACAATGTATGAAACTCCTGCTCACTAAAAGTATTCGTGAAGATGTAGAAATATTTATGGATCTGATGAAGTCCTTTGAAAACCTGTCTAGCCGTGTACCTCTTGATCCTGTGGACCCATCTGCACCTGAAAATATTCCTTTTAGGTGGAAGTGAAACAAGAAGCCAAATATGATTCTTTAGGAGTGATTCATACTCCTTGTTCATGGTTTCTTGCCATAATGGATTTCCCATAGCCTTATTGTAGGTTTGTGGATCAATAGATTGAACCACATAGCAATGCATGGGAATCAAAGGTTCTGAAGATGAAAGTACATGAGAAGGATCCTCATGTTGAGAGCGAGTCCTCCTCGAATCCAATGTATTCCCTACAAGGATACCTGCTTCCTGAAGTGTGAATTGTACCTTCTTGGGCATCTTCTAAAGCTTTAGCGTTGGATTCTTATCTGGTTGTACTACCTGTTTATTTCCATGTATAGAATCTGAGTGTATGGAATCATCTTTGATGTCTGAAACTAATGGAAGCACAAGAGTATATGCATGTTGCACTAGAGGTGCATGCAAAGTTATCTCTTTATGTGTAAGTAGAAAATAGGAGTCATCATCAAAAAAATTATTGAATTTATAAAACCTTGAGTTGCGATCCACCTCACCAATTGCAATGATGGAATTGTCATGCAAGTCAATTACTGAAACCAAATCTGATGTAAATTCAACCTTTTTACCTTTTTGAGTGATCTGATAAACTGAGAGTAGATTCATAGAAATATTTGGAACATGTAAGACATTCTAAAAACTTTCATTATGGAGTTCCACTCTCCCTTCTCCTTCTACTGCTACTGGAGTATCATCCCCCATAAGAATAGGGGGTCTTGAGCATGGACTCAAAGAAGAGAAAACTTCTTCTTTCATTTACATACGATGGGATGCACCAGAATCTATAATCCATGAATCAGATGAGGAATTAATTGCAACAAGAGCATGATGATTACCTTTCTTAGGAGCATGATCTTCTTCCTTCTGCTTCTTGACTCCCTCTGGAATGAAGTTTCCAAGGTTGTTTTTTTGAATTGTCTGTGCCATAAGATCGATCTATTTCTTCCTGCATGTGGATTCTTTGTGATTGGTTTATTGCAGTAAGTGCACTTCTTTCCCTTCCTCTTCTTCTTGGAATCTAAAGAGTCTTTGGAACTTGAAGAATCGTTAAATGGTTTGGAATATACCTCCTTCTTGTTTTGTTCCTCCTTCTTGTTCTGTTTGGATGATCATTTTCCATCATGTATGGTGAGTGCATGTGCTTTGGGATCTTTCATAAGGCCCATCTGTATGATTTTTTTCTTCTCTTGTGTGAGATACTCAATGAACTGAGCCATCATAGGCATTTTCCAATTTGTTCCAAAAAGACATCTGCCAAAATGGAAATGGGAGACATATACAACATATTATGGTCCTAGCTTGGCCAAGATTGTTAGAATAAGTTGTTTCTCTTGTGTGACTTGTCAATACCACATTCACCCAAGCTCAATAGAAAATATTTAAATTGAGTAAAGAAATCCTGTATATTATCAAAAAATTTAGGGTCTAAGGTATTCAACTCTACCTCAAGCATATGACCTTGCATCTCATCCTACTTTCCAAAGAGTCTTTCCAAGGTGGTCCAGATCTCATTTGGATTCTTTCATGTGGCAACATGAAACAAAAAATCAGTGGAGATTAACTCAATAAGTAGTCATGTGGCCTCATCCTTACGGTTCTCCCATCTAGTCTTCTCAAGCGCTGATGTAGGTTGTGTTTCTGTCGCCATCGTAAAATTATACAGTCCTTTATTATGAGTTGGAATGTGGCCTTCGAATTCCATTCAAAATAATTGTACGGTGTGAGTATTATCACCAGACTTGATTGAATAATTTTCATCATCTCCATCCCTACTATTTATTCTGAAAAGATCTTGAAAACCCAGATCGTGGATTCCAAGATATGACC
The DNA here is from genome assembly GCA_009831015.1 of Picea engelmannii. Classification (NCBI taxonomy): domain Eukaryota; kingdom Viridiplantae; phylum Streptophyta; class Pinopsida; order Pinales; family Pinaceae; genus Picea; species Picea engelmannii. The sequence continues at coordinate 4,819 of ML800091.1, forward strand.
GATGGTTTTATGGTAGTTATAGATATAATAAAAACAACTATATCTCCTAAAATAGGATGTGGGTTTTGGATATTTTTGGTGAGCATGAGCATCCCTATGTTATACATCTCTGGTCAAAATATCATCCTGACCCCGATCGTGGATTTTGATATATGGTTATTTTACTGTAGAAAATCAATTTTCTAGAGGGCAGACTGAATTGTCGCACCCTAAAGAAGGATACAGTGTGACTATGTTGAATCGTTGCACCCTAAAGAAGGATAAAGTGAAACGATTGTGAAAAAATGAATCATCGCACCCTGGTGAAGAATACAATGTGACGATTTTGCACCTTGGTTGTGTATAGGCTGTGGCGATTCCTGGAAAAAAAAATCTATGTGTGAGTGTGAACGTCGCACCCTAGCAGTGGATAGACTACGTCGATTCCAATTATCGCACTTTTCGATAGGGATAGGTTGTGACAATGGAGGAAACTAGGTTTAGTCAATAATTAAATCCTATTTTACTCTTCTCTAGCTTGTTTGGGTTTCTCCAAGCAGCTCGGCTCTGATACCATGTCATTGTTTCATGGAAACTTGTACAAGAGACCTAGCTAAAGCATACACAAACAAAGCTTATCAAGAAAAGGAAGAGAGATAGAATATGAATAATGAGAATCAATGTGTATTATGATATGTTCAATGAGTGAGTGATATTCACTCATATAGGCAATGACATCCTATCTTAGGAATGCATGCATAATAGTGACGGTCTAAAATTAGAAAGTCTAAAATAGAACTAGTTAGTTAACTCCCATTGAACGAGTGTGCCGAAAATAGAAATTTCTCCAACAACCACTGCCCAAAAATACTTCACACTTGCGCAGTTTCCTCAGTATTTGCATCTACTACAAGCTATTTGTGAAAGGGTTTTCACAATTGGTTGCACCACTCATAGAACTCACAAAGAAAGGAGTGTTTAGGTGGACCAAGGAAGCTTAGAGGAAATTTGACAAGATGAAGGAAGTGATGAGCACTTTTCTAGTACTAGCACTTCCTGATTTCACTCACCCCTTTGTGCTTGAGTGTGATGCATCGGGTGATGGGATAGGAAAAATTTTGATACAATAGAGGAATCTGATAACATATGAGAGAAGAAATATCACAGAGTCGGAAAGACTCTATTCCATGTACGATAAGGAAATGATAGTCGTCATGTATGCCTTGGAAAAGTTTAGACAATACTTGGTAGGTGGAAAATTTGTGGTTAAGACAGACCACAACAACTTGAGGCACTTTCCAGGGAAAAAGGACTTGAATGAAAGGAAACATAAATGGGTTAGCAAACTACAAGCATATTATTTCGGCATTGAGTATGTAAAGGGAAAGAAGAATGCAGTTGCATATGCTCTCTCCAGGAAACCACATGTATTTTCACGTGCATAGATTTCCACTGATTGGAAATCTCATCTCTTGGTGGAATATTCCAAGCACAAATTTTCTTGTGAGATAATGGATCACAGTGTATAGGATGAAAGGTACAAAGTGGTGGATGACATCATATACTACATAGATCGTATATATTTAGTCATGGAATCTACACTGAAGGAGAAGATCATGAAGGCTATGCACGATGCACCATTGTCACGGCATCTAGGATACTTTAAAACCTATAGGAAGATCAGGGAGAGGTTCACTTGGAAGGGCCTCAAAGAGGATTTATGAAGCAAGTGAGAGAGTGTGTGACTTGTCAAAAGAGGAAGTTAGAACAGACCCATCCTGCAGGATTACTACAACCATTTCCCATCCTAGAGAAAAAGTGGGAAATCATATCTATGGAATTTATCAAAGGTTTACCGAAGGTCCAAGTCATAGACTGTACATATGTGGTGGTCGATTGGTTGACCAAATTTGCACATTTCTTTTCCATATCCTCCAAGTACGAGGCAACATAGGTAGCGAATTTTTTCTTCCAAGAGATGTTCAGACTCCATGGATTATTGAGTTATATTGTTGGTGATAGGGATAGTATATTCCTTAGTGCATTTTCCCAAGAGTTGTTCAGGTTGGTTGGCACAGAGTTGAATCCCAGCACTAGTTACCACCCTCAGACAGATGGATAAATGAAGATTGTGAAAAAATGGCTCGAGGGGTATCTACCCTAAATGAAGTGGTTTCATTTAGGGGAACACTGCTATAACACCACTTATCACATGTCCATCTGTATGACATCATTTTGAGAATTATACATTTATGATTCTCCTTCTTTTGTTGACTTGGAATTTGGCGATAGCAGGGATCCCAAAGCCAGAGACTAGATCCAAGAGAGTTGGGACATACTCAAAGCTCTCAAGGATAATATGCAAATGACCCAGAATCAACAGAAGGTATATGCAGACAGGAACAAGGTCAAGCGTACTTTCGAGGTGGGAGACTTGGTATCCTTGAGGCTACAACCATACATACAGACTTCCCTAAAGAAAAGTGGAGCAGAAAATATTAAGCCATGTTTTTATGGACCTTACAAGGTGATTTAGAGAGTTGGTGAAGTGGAGTATGAGTTGGATTTTATGGAGGGAAGAAAAATTCATAATGTGTTTCGTGTCTCATGCCTCAAAACGGATTTGGGATAATGGGTCACTACTTCGGTAGAGTTACCTCCATTGAATGAGGAGGGACAACTAGTATTGGTTCCTGAGGAGGTATTGGAGGTATGGGAGAGGAATTTACAGAACAGGGTGATTTGAAAGTACCTCGTCAGATGGAAAGACTTACCATCATAGGATTCCACATGATAAAGTGATCAGATCTTGTAGCATTTGAATTTGTAGTTTCTTAAGGAAAAGTAATCTCGGGAAGGGAGGATTTTAATGTCCCCTTCAAAATGAGCTCTTGGGAGATTGATGAAATAGCCTAAGTAATTCACGTAGGCTATAGTCAGCGGGGAAAAGGGAATTAATAATTAATTAAAGTCATTGGAGCAAGAATTAAATTAATTTAAGGGGTGACATTGAGTAAGTAATAAAAAGGGCGCCTAAGTGACCATTGGGAGGATGAAAAATCACTTAAACTTATTAAAAGGTAAAAGGGTCACAAAAGGGTCAACAAAGGAATAAAAAGGGAAAACGAGGTGTCCCTCTCTCATTTTCTTGAATTCACATTTTCTAAAATTGCTTTGAGAGAGCTCCTTACATCTTTGTGAACTCTTGGGATGAAAGCCCTAAGGGAGATTTCAAATATTATTTTTGATGGTGAGACTATCCACCCTATCTTATCATTGGGAATAGATCACTCTAGTTTCTTCATTATGCTTCAATGTGTCCGAGTTATTTATTATTTTGGGTAGTTGAGTTCTTATGGTAGTTGAGATCCCTTTGTGGTGGCTGAGTTTCACTCTTGGATGTCGAGTTTCGCTAATGTATGAGGCGATATGGTGTTGATGAGGTCGAGCAGGGATAGGGACGTTGTTTCTAAGCTTGGGGACCATATCTTTGTTCCAGTGGGTCGATTTGTGTTGTTTTCTGAAATATTTCTTCTTGTTGGGAGTATTCTTCTCTGTTGGTCAAGCTATATCATATCTAGGAATCGATTCATCTATTGTTGGTCATGTCTCTTTGTGGGGACGAGTTTCCTCTTATGTTGGATGAATTTATGTGTGGGAGGAAAGCATTAACACCTATGGGGTCGAATTCTTGGAGCACCAACACTTATTTACTGTGTGAGGTGACTTTTCCTTGTTGGGTCACACTCAATTTACTATGGACAAGCATCTTGTGGGAGGCTGAGATAGATTACATGTTGATTCAACTCCAGTTTGGAATGAGCTCAGGATTATCAAGTTGTTAATCCACCATTTTATCAATAGCTGCATTGGAAAGTCATTCTACAATCCTATATGCTATATTCACTATGTATTTATCTAATTACAGTCAACCTTGTTGAAGAATAGTAAAAATCTACCTATATTTATGTTGTTGTTTTGAATATTTAGTAGATGTCATATCATATTTTTGTTATAATGTTTTGGGGTCATAAATTGTGAGTTATATCTGGTGTATTTCCTTTATGCGACATCAATAAAAAAATCAGAATTATTATCTGTGGGAAAAAGGGCATTGCATACGAATTGTTTGACCAAAGTCATTTTCATAAGCTGAACAAAAACTTGAAAAAAATCGACAAGGGACATTACATACGGAGTTGGACTTAGATAAGGTCCTACCATTAATAATTGCCTGAATTCACAAAATTAGTGGTGATTCCTTAGAAGTATCAGTTGATGATATGGAAGCTGAGAATGCCATATTAAAGGAAAGAGTTAAAGAATTGGAATGTTCTTTAATGCCACCTCCTATATTTGTAAGTCCAATGGTTACTATTCAACCAGGGAGAAATCTTGACGGGACACCCGAGTCGAGTTCAAAGTTGAAAGGAACATCAAGTTTGTTGGTTGTAGTCAGAAAATTTGTTGGAGAAAATATCAAAAAGAGAATGTCTCTTATTCTGGAAGCATGGGATATGGGGAGTAGTATTGTTTCTTTTGGTTCCAAGATAAACAATTTTAGAGAATATATTCAAGTTGATTTAAATAATGAGAAAGGTTTTTATAAATATGTTGTTATCACATTTATTTTAAAGGTTTCGGGTATGACCAAATCGAAAAGAAAAGAAGAGGATCTACCTTCCCCGTCACAAATAAAAAAACTAAAAGTGTGTTGGATTAAAAAGATAAAAGAGTTGAAAGAAATATTGGATGATTACGATACCATAGTTGTCAAAAATGAAGTATTGTATCATAGATTGATTGAAATAGACCTAGAATGAACTACATGGGAAGCACAAGATTCAAAGTTAATCTTAAATTCTATTTTCATGACAAGACATCAATTTGAAGAACATGTTGAAATATTGAAGGGCTTATCAACTAAGAAATTTAATAGTATAATTGAGTACAATGAGAATGAAATTGAAAATTGGTTGGCGAGCTATGCAATTAAAAAGGAAGATATTGAAGATACACTCCACCAAATTTCATTTGAATTTAAAAGAATTATAAGGCATGTTATTTTACATCAAAGTTAGACAATAGATAAATGTTGTGCCAATGAAAGAATATATTGAGAATTGGCTAAAACAGGCCTTAATCAAAATAACCAAAGAAGATCAATTAGAGGAAGTTGGTACCGACCATGAAATCGCAACAAAAGTTGATATAAAGGGAACGCCAACAAGCAAATGAAAGAGAGAGATTTTGTCACAATAAGTGCAAAATTGATCACATACTTCTCCCTTTCTCTTCCACTTTTAGAATTCATCCAATTATATTTTGTCTCTCCCAAGTAGAATATAACCGATTTTTTATTGCTCCCTTATGTTCTCTTTTCAGGTCTTGCATTGTTCGTGCCATGTTCCATATTTGTTCCTTCTCTTTTCTTATTTCATTTATTTACTTTATGGTCCATGAGAGCCAATCCCAGTCCATCCTTGGACGAATGCCTTTATTTTCTTAATACTATTATGTTTAAATATTGTAACTGCGAAGAATATTCTAAATATAATTGAGTTATTATTATATAGATCAATCCCCTTTTGTGGATTGATCATGTTGGGAATTATGTATTACCAAATCCCCTTTTGTGGATTGGTCAAACCCTAATCAAATGATGCTAATTGAGAAATCGGCCCCTAAGGCTAATTAAAGTGGTTTTAGCCACTATTTAAAGAAGTCAGCCCAGCTTGGTGAAGAGACACAACCATAGCGCCTCCTAGCTAGTATAAATAAGAGAAGATGGTGCCTCATTCTCACACTCACTTAGTCACTCATCTAGTGCGCAATTTTTGGAGATAGTTGCAGTTGCCTAAAGAAGGAGAGAAAGGCACATGCTCAATCTTGGTTATTCTTGGTGGTCTTGTCTTTTATCTTGGCATTGTATTGGCAATCTATATTAAGGAAGTTTTGTCTGGGTTTTCTCCCCCATAAGGGTTTCTCAGGATAAAATGGTATGTACCTTTTAATTGTGTTTCTCGCAGTGATCCTTCTTATGATATTATTGTCTAGTAAATTGAAATGAACTTAATAGAAACTCTAAATTTAACATGGTATCATAGCTAAACTGAGTAGAGAACCTTTCACTGGGTAACCAAAAACGTCATTGTTGTCGTACAAGAAAATTAGGTATTTTTAGTGGAAGGGAATTTCTGACTAAAAACCATCTAGGGAAGTGATCCCTAGCCCAACAAACTCATTGGCATCTTGAGCACACCTTTTTAGGGGACAGAGCCTCTGGAAAGTCAAGCCCTAGTTTTGACTAGTACTAGAAAACCAGGAAACCAGAACCAGTACTAGAAGTACCAGTCCATATTTGCGCTGGTCCAATTTAAAGGGGTAAAATTTGGATGTTTTGAAATCAGACTGCTCCAACCTACTTGCCTTAGCCCAATGCATCTAGTCCCTGGATCAAAATTCCAAAATTTGAAAGTTGAAAAATTAGGGTTTCCTCATAAAACCCTAAGTTGCAGTTGTAGTTGCAGTACCAGTTATAGTTACAGTTGCATTATCAGTTGCAGTTGCAGTGCCAGCTCCTTCATGCCAGTTGCAACACCAGTTGCAGTTCCAACACCAGCTACAGTACCAGTTGCAGTAAAAAAAATTGTGAAGTGTTGGGATTGTTGTTGTATTATCTTAGTGCACATTACCCTAGCAAGATATTGTCAGAGGTATGTAATTACAAATGGTTAAAATGTATTATTATTCTAAAGGGGTACTTGTAGGAGAAAGGATTTGTTGACAATCATAGATCTAGAAGGATCTTAGATCCAACCCATTCATAGGAATAATTCACCCCAAATTTGATAATTTTGATATGCATCTATTTTTTATGACATTATGTTGACATCTATGGTGTATGTTGAAGCTATGACCATCATACTAACCATTGGTCAAAATTAAAGTCAAAGTGCTAGTTGAGATTATAGAGTTTATTCTCTAACTTAGACTTATGTTAAGAAATCATATTATCTCAATACATAGGACAAGTTAAAGAGAATACTTGTCATCTTGAGCGAAGGAGGCTTGGAAGAAAATCAACACACTCATCCATGAGAACAAGACTCCAGGTTCCAGGTTTGATTGATTAAGTTGATAAGATTCAAAGTTGCACATGACAAGTACCTCATTACAAATAAACACTATAGTTGAGGTAGTAATCTTTGAAAAGTATTATACTTGGTAGCATGTGAGCATATTGAGATAAATGCTTATTGTAATCATTTACCATATACAACTAATATCTCCTCTAGGAGAAACTTCTTGTTTTGGTTCCAGGTTACCATGGAGGAATGTTTGATCACAACACTAGAAAAGTGTTACTCTCATTTCGTATTGCATTTAATACATTTGATCTTTGTTTTAGGAAGGTCACAAGTGATATCTCTAAAAGAGATATTGTGACAATTAATCGTGATATTGTTTTATTATTATTATCAAAAGAGTATTATTCTTTCTTTTTGTTTTGTTGACCTTGTTTCAGGTCACAGGTGATAACCCTGAGGAATATATAGTGACGGTTGCAAGAGGAAACATACTAGATGAGACATGGAGCAGACTATCCAAGTTGCATATGTGATTGTATACATTCATGTACCAAAGAATATGAAGAAGAAACTACTTTTGAGATAAATAGTATCTCATATGGAGGTTGATTATAAAGAGAAGAAGGCTCCAAATATGACCGAACATTAAAACATAACTCACATTAGACTTGGTCAAAGAATAATGAAGCCACCTTGACAGGAAGCATAATTCATTCGAAGTCTGACTCAACTTTTCTTAGTATTCAACACAAAGTATATCTTGTAGAGACTATGATGTCCTTGTAGACTCAAAAGAAATCAAGAACAGAGTGAGCCTGATCTCAGAGAGGATCATATGGGAAAAGGAGACATCTTCCAGGACTCTCTAATAGATGCCAAGAGTTGAGAAGACTAGATTATAGCTTTAGAGACCTCTATGGGACATGAAATCTCATGGGAAGATTCCCTTGTTTCAGTGACGATAAAGGAAGCCAGTTAGAAGGACTGGAATATGGATTTTTTTCTTGAGACTAGAAGGGAAGTCAGTGTTGACTTCCAAGATTGATCTAACAGATCAAGAATGTTTGCAAATAACAGTATAACATATGTATGAATACTGAATGGTGTCCATAGGATTCTCCCAGCAAGAGGGAGAAGACTATGACGAGACACTTACTCCGGTAATCGAAGAAATAGTTCCAATATTTGAAGACATCCAAAACAACCATGATTCATATACAATATGAGATGCAGGGGAGCAATCCCCATATTTAAAATTCGAGTGGTAGTTGGTGTGGTACAATATTCGGGCCATGGAGACATGACTACAATAGCATATAGAGTTACCTCCATGAAAGAAGAAGATCTATTTTCGGTATCAATTATTGAGCCACTCTCAATTTCAGATGAAGTTGTTGCCGTAATAAAGTAGAGGAACTACTCTTAGAGTTTAGCAGCTGCACTGATTCTCAGATTCAGAGAAGTTGTAGGTGCAATATCTCAGTCCAAGAGGAACAGTTGCAGAGAAAGTAGAAGATATACTCTCAGACAGTGAGACAGATAGTGCTTTTCAAAAAGTACATAGAGCTAGCACATGATTGTGCATACGAAGTTGAAGCTGAGCAATTGTACCATATTGGTACAATGACATGTGAAATTTTGGTTTAAAGTTGAATATAGAAGACTCATGTCTCGAAGTTGAAGCAAGCTCCACAATCTTGGTATGGAAGAATTGATAGTTTTCTGATGAGCTTGGGATTTACCAAGAGTAAAGTTAATCCCAATATTTACTTCAATATTGTGGATGATGGACCAATTATATTTCTTCTATGTGTGGATAACTTATTCTTGACAGGTGAAGAAAATCTCTTCACGGATTGCTAGACGAATTTTGCTGCAAAATTTGAGATGAAAGACCTAAGGCTGATACATTATTTCTTAGGTCCTGAAGATTGGCATAGCCTAGGGAAGATATTCCTTAACCAAGGGAAGTATGCAGTTGAAATAATGAATAGGTTTGATATGTTTTAAATCCATGAAGAAACCCATGGAAACAAATTTGAAGCTCTTGGTTGATACTTCATCAGAATTTATTGTTGCTACTATGTACAGACAAATTATTGGTTTGTTGATGTATATGACGAATACCATGCCAGATATATGTTTTGTTGTGAACACCTTGAGTCAGTATCTGGTAGATCCCAAATGTGTTCACCTTGTAGCTACAAAACATGTGATGAGATACCTTAAGGGTACATTGGAATATGGTCTTTTCTATTCTGGAGATCATGACTTCAGAATGGTTGGTTATACTATTTCATATTGGGCTAGAAGTGTTTCTAATAGAAAAAACACTTCAGGATGTTGTTTTAGTCTGAGGTCAGCCATGATTTCATGGAAGATAAGGAAGCAATCTAGTATTTCTCTCAGCACGACAGAAGCAGAATACATTGTGTTGGCCCTTGACCAAGTTTTGGGAGATTCTTGGTCATGTTGACCTATTTGTGGACTTCAATAGCATGTCGAAGGAGGAGCGCAAGACGAAGCGGAGATCATGGGATCTTGGCCCACTTTTGGATCCTTTTTGGGTTTTGGGGAATATGTAACGGGAATGGGATATCGACCCATGGGTTTACCCATGTTTAGGCCTATTTTGTATGTATAAATAGAAGGCTAGGCAATGTAAGAAGAAGTAGAGAAGTGCATCTATTTGATGTGAATGTATGCTATGTGCAAGTAGAATCTGTAAGTGCTTTGTGCATGACTGTAAGAGACTTGCAGAGCTAAGTGTCAGTACTTGTAACATATTGTGGAAGGCTGAGTACTATAACGTAAGGAAGAAGGATCTAGAGAGCTGCGCATATCTTCTGTCCTATGCAGAGTAAGGGTTTTAAGGCTCTGTGCTTGTAACTGGTTGAATGAAGACAATAAAGAAGACGAGTTGGTGGGCGTAGCCCCAGGTTGGGGGTGAACCACATAAATACTGTGTTATGATGCTTTGTGCTTTGTCTTGATGTGTTCTCATGTTATTTGCTAAGTGCTTTGATGTATTTAGATAGATCTACTTATGATTTGTGCTTATGACATGTGAGAATGTTAGATCTGGTCTATATGGCTATGCTTAGTGCTTGATCTGCTCGATCTGATCTATTTACTTATGCTAAGTGCTTAAATATATTAGATTAGTGTGGATGTTGCGAAGCTCTGTTATATGAGAGAAGTGGATATTGATTGCATATTGAGGAACTGATGGTGCTAAGTGCTTTATTAAGTATTATAATCACATATTTGTGTCCCAGCTAAGGTTGCAGACACCTGAGTCTTGCAACCACCCCTGCCTCTACCTCGGTTGAGACTTCATCTTCTTCGCAGGTGTTGTCGAAAGGGAGAGTAGTTAGGGTTTTTTTGGTGCGTTGTTGTAGCGTTGAACCCTGTGTCTGCCCCTATGCCAACAAATGGTTTCGTTGTTGGGAACGAAACTGTGATTGTTGGGAATTGAGAAAGAAGAATCTTTGTGAAAAGAGTCAACCTGAGATTGTGAAAGCTCTGTGCATAGATCTGTGCCCTAGTGCGCAGTATCCTACTCGATTTTTAAAGCTCTGTGCTAAGGAAAGAACCCCAATCTAAAGAAAAGAGGCAATATCTGAAAGATTTTGTGCTCTAAGAAAGGTAAAAGTGAGAACATTTGATTAAAAGAGGTAATATCTGCAAGCTCTGTGTTATGATAAAGGTAAGACTAGTGAAAAGTTTTAGATTTGAAAGATTTGTGCTCTGTAGAAGTAAGATAAGTGGAAATTTTTGTTTCTAAAGTATGGATCTAGGTATGTTTGATAGGTTCTGTCCTAGATTGAAAACTAGGGTATTAATAGATGAAAGAAGGCTTGATTTGAGTAGATCTAATAAGAATAGTGAAAGATATGTTATACCTATGCATAGAAAGAATGTTTGGACTAATAATTGGATGCAGGATCCTAGAAAGAATTTTTTGCAGGTTAGCTACCACGATCCTAGTGCACATTATAGGAGAAGATGGGGATCATTTAAAAGAAAGAGAGGATTAACCCTTTGTTATAGCTGCAGAGAACCGAGACATCTTGCTAAGGAATTCCCTGGGAAAAGACCTAGTTGTCTTTTTTGTAAAGCTATGGACCATGAAGTGTTGGATTTCCCTAGAATGATTACTAAGATGGAAGAAATGAATCTGAATAAAGAAAACCCTAAGGCAGATCCAGAAATGGAAGAACCCCATAAAGAATCATAGAAAGTATTGTTTCAAATGAACGAAACCCTGAATGACCATCGACATATCAAACTATCAAACATCTTCAAGGAAAATTAATGCATTGAAGTAAGAATAGGAGACTTCGACATTGACTGTATTCTGGATGAAGAAACACAGGTGAATATCATGACAGAAAGAACTTGGGAAGCCATAGGGAAGCCTGTTATGATCCCTTCATTAGGAGGAATAGGACTATTCAGAGGAAATATGATAAACCTATGTGGAAAGCTCGCTCGCATACCTATGAACGCCAATGGAACTTCGACAGAAGAAGATTTTGAGATTATTAAATTTATTGAGGACAACACCCCATTTACCATGTTACTAGGAAGACCTTGGATTGAAGGAGATCAATCCAGAAAGAAAGAAGAAGAAGTCTTAGAGCAGAAGAAACAAGAGTTAAGAGAATTCATGACTAGAAGGATCGCACACTTGATTGAAGAGCAGGAGAACAGATCGAAGTTGTTTAACACTAGCAACCCAAATGTCGAAGATGCAAGAACATTATAGGACCCATAGAAGACTGAAGTACCTACCCCAGACAAAGATGAAGCATTATCCAAAAAACATAGGGAAGAATATCAACATCGCGAAGTGACTATGACCAATGAAGATAAGAATCAGAATGGAAAAGGAATACCGAGATGAAGCTCACAGGAAAAAAGTATAGAAATCTAAGTAAGAAGATATATAAGATCGACAAGTTACAGAAGGTTCTAGAGGGAACTTTGCAGACAAAAAATTTGCAGAATTGGAACTTCATCGGGATATCACAATAGTGACACATGGCACTTCTCCATGGCGAAGAAATATAACCATTGGGACCGATATATCCATTCAAATGCCGCTCCGAACAAGTCGGAAAGCATTAATAGCTCGACACCAGACCGTTGGACCATCCCATAATGGACAGAATAAGAGTTAATGAGGCTTCATACCTATTACAAGCGAATCGTTTTCGAGTTGCCTATTTATCCCGTCGCACCATGCACGGAGAACACTTTTTCTAACCAAGAGATTGAGCCCATAGACTAAGTGAATTGTATACAGTGTTCATTGTGCCCTTACTGTTTATTCTAGTGCAGTTTCTAAGTTAAATTCACCCCAATCTAATTAATCTCGAGCACGTATCTCCAACGAGCTCAACACAGTCGAAGAATCAGTGACAGAAGTACTCCTTGACTTGATGACTGAAAGAGTCATGTCGGAGAGAGGGTTGTCTATAGGTGTACAAGCATCGTCGATGAGAGGACTCCCAGCCTCTCCATCTACTGCTTGTGGAGCCGGACCGTCCCAACCATCAGATGAAAGGCGAACTAAGCATAAGGATGATTTGGAAAATGCCAAATTGATCCCGCACATATTACCTGCATATATTCCCCCAATGAGTGGCGCAATCAATCGAACAGTGTGCCCAGAGAATTTGAGTACACTTTGGTCACTGCATACCTTCTGAAGGGGATACACGTAGTTCACGCAGACCAAGAAAAGATAGAAGTGTTGAAGTTTAGGGACTTCAACCTCGGCGACATGAAGGTCTACAACATGCTTGCCCCACATAAGTACCTGACTAGAACAAAGGGAATGAATTCAAAGATAGTTCCCCAATCATGGACTATGAACCTTGTGCAGTCCATGTTGTTCAATGTCATGAATATCCCTCATTTTGGAAGGAACCAAGAAGTGAATGTATGTGTCAAGATGTTTCTATCTTGTTACCATGGGGGATACTTGTGGTTAAACTATTGTATCATAGTGGATCCAACATTGATCAATTGGATCACAGGACTGAGTATGCAAGGCACTGACCCTCAAGATTTCTATCCCGAAAAAATAGTGGATCACGATTTAGATCAAAGGATCAAGGAAATCTACGGCGATGTCAAGAAGAGCACGTGAGGCTACAAGGTAGCTTCTATCTAGAGCAACACAGTGTGCCTAGCATATCAATTGATCGCAGGAAATTTAGTCCGCAAGAACTGACCCACCCAAGTGACTGGTTTTGTAGTCGACCTCGCAGGGAAGTGCACGGAGGGACTACAAATGAATTGAGCGAAGTACCTTGTGAACCAGTTGGAAATAGACTATAGGGAAGTGCAATATCAAGGATACGAGTTCCACTTTAGTTGGCTTTTAATCTTGATTTCTTTCATCGCATGGGAGATGCCGGAAGGTGCGACCTTCTCGGACATCGAGCCCTTTGAACCTCTAGCCGCGAAGTTCAATACACTATGGTATTCCAGTGACATGAACAAGAAATTGCAGTCAAATTCCATATTCCACACATATTACAACTAGCTGAAGGTATCCATCCAGTCTGAACCTCGCATCACGCAAAATACTCTCCACAGGTTTCGGCCTTTAATGAAATTTAGCGCGGACCACCATTTCATTTATATTACAGTGTGCACTAACGAGCACAAGAAACAACTTCAATCTTACTACAAGATGACAGAGGAGGACTTAGAAGAAATTATTAAGGACTGGTTGGCAAACCTCCTCATTCCAGCTGACCCTGCGGAGTTGTCCGACATTGATAGTCTGGAAGCAGTGCATGATACACCCGGACCTAGCAAGATAAATAAGACTGAAGAGGTCCATGATTTAGACAACGCATCTGTGAAGACCGCTTCCATCTCAGCAGAGAAAGGAGGAGATGGCAGAGAGATAGATGGTGCAGAAATTGAATAGAATAAAGACGAGGTTACACCGCCTAGAGATGAGGAGGATCCCTCGAAGAAAAGGAAGGTCCCCCCCCCCCCGAAACCTTCTTCTCAGAAGAAATCGAGAGCATCTATGACCAAAATGCAGACTACTCTCACCTCAGATGACTTTGATTTCATTGTAGCAACCCTGAATGATTCTTTGTTGGAGATAGAAGAGAAGGGATAAGCTAAGCAGGAGGAGGTGTTCCATCGGATTAAGGACGAGCTCCAAGGAGTGCAGCAGGCACTGCAATCCAGTTGTGCAGTCTCCATTGTGCCTCTGTCAGTAGGAACATTAGAATTCGGAGATGAGCCATCTCAACTCCACCAAATCGATGATACAATTGAAGCTCGCCTTCGACGAGCAAAGGAGGAAACAGTGCAAGCCACCCAGGCTTTAGCACAAGTACAGGGAGACCTTTTATAGCAACACAGTACTGCAGAACGGGAAAATCTTTCTCTCCGAGAAAATTGGGATGAAGAAAGAGCACATTTGTAGCAAAGCAAGGAAAATTTTCTCATGGAGCAACTCGAAGTAAAGGAAAGGGTCAACAGAGAACTTCACTTTGTGATAGTTATATAAGTAAAGACCGAAGAGAGATTCCCAAAGTAGGTGGCACAACTTGAAGAATTAAACCATCAACTACAACAATGCATAGAAGATTTGGATCTACATGTAGTGCCTGAGTCCCCGCAAGATGTAAGATACCAAAGGGAAGCAACTGCCCGCAGCGTAGTTGACAGACTAAAAGCTCTTGCCTTGGAGTGCAAGCAGCTGAGTAACCGCAATGCCCAAATGTATGAGAAGCTCGTTTAGAACCTGGAATTACAGGCACTAGAGTCGCAACTCCAGGAAGAAAAGCAGCACGCAGACACACTGCAGGCGTAGTTGAAGGCCTTGTCAGTCGTGGAAAGAATGAAGTGGTCTCAGGAGAAACGCACCGCCCAGCAGTAGATCCATACGATTCAAAGGAGAGTGATGGAAGTTACACAACGGCTTCAACCAGTACAAGATAAGGAGTGCCAATTATTCACAGAGTTTGAACGCTGAGGAGAAAAGTTAGAACAGGTTGTCATCACAGCAGAACAATGCCTAGAAGGGCTCGTGAATGACGCAGTGATCCAAGATTTCACCGAGCAAGAGGTTATCGCACAACAGCAGGTCGAAGCAGATCGAGGTGTTCTAAGTAGAAATGATCATACCAGAGTGACTTGGGATGAGTTACAGGTGAGTGTTGGGGGCCTGTTGGCCCTTGACCAAGTTTTGGGAGATTCTTGGTCGTGTTGACCTATTTTTCGACTTCGACAGCCTGTCGAAGGAGGAGCGCAAGACGAAGAAGAGATCACGGGATCTCGGCCCACTTTTGGATCCTTTTTGGGTTTTGGGGAATATGTAATGGGAATGGGATGTCGACCCATGGGTTTACCCATGTTTAGGCCTATTGTGTATGTATAAATAGAAGGCTAGGCAATGTAAGAAGAAGTAGAGAAGTGCATCTATTTGATGTGAATGTATGCTAAGTGCAAGTAGAATCTGTAAGTGCTTTGTGCATGACTATAAGAGACTTGCAGAGCTAAGTGTCCGTACTTGTAACATATTGTGGAAGGTTGAGTATTGTAATGCAAGGAAGAAGGATCTAGAGAGTTTCACAGATCTTCTGTCATGTGCGGAGTAAGGGTTTTAAGGCTCTGTGCTTGTAACCGATTGACTGAAGACAATAAAGAAGAAGAGTTGGTGGGCGTAGCCCCAGGTTGGGGGTGAACCACGTAAATACTGTGTTATGTTGCTTTGTGCTTTGTCTTGATGTGTTCTCATGTTATTTGCTAAGTGCTTTGATGTATTTAGATATATCTACTTATGCTTTGTGCTTATGACATGCGAGAATGTTAGATCTGGTCTATATGGCTATGCTCAGTGCTTGATCTGCTCGATTTGATCTATTTACTTATGCTAAGTGCTTAAATACATTAGATTAGTGTGGATGCTACGAAGCTCTGTTATATGAACGAAGTGGATATTGATTGCATATTGAGGAATTGATGGTGCTAAGTGCTTTATTAAGTATTATAATCACATATATGTGTCCCAGCTAAGGTTGCAGACACCTGAGTCTTGCAACCACCCCTACCTCTACCTCGGGTGAGACTTCATCTGCTTCGCAGGTGTTGCCGAAAGGGCCAGTAGTTATGGTTTTTTTGGTGCGTTGTTGTAGTGTTGAACCCTAGGTTTACCCTGTGCCAACAAATGGTTCCATTGTCAGGAACGAAACTATGATTGTTGGGATCTGAGAAAGAAGAAGATTTGTGCAAAGAGTCAACCTGAGATTGTGAAAGCTCTGTGCATAGATTTGTTCCCTAGTGCACAGTATCCTACTCGATTTTTAAAGCTCTGTGCTAAAGAAAGAAGCCCTATCTAAAGAAAAGAGGCAAGATCTGAAAGCTTTTGTGCTCTAAGAAAGGTAAAAGTGAGAACATCTGATTAAAAGAGGTAAGATCTGCAAGCTTTTTGCTATGATAAAGGTAAGACTAGTGAAACGTTTTAGATATGAAATCTTTGTGCTATGTAGAAGTAATATAAGTGGAAATTTTTGTTTCTAAAGTATGGATCTAGGTATGTTTGATAGGTTTTGTTCTAGCTTGAAAACTAGGGTATTAATAGATGAAAGAAGGCTTAATATGAGTAGGTCTGATAAGAATAGTGAAAGATATGTTATACCTATGCATAGAAAGAATGTTTGGACTAATAATTGGATGTAGGATCCTAGAAAGAATTTTTTGCAGGTTAGCTACCATGATCCTAGTGCGCAGTACAGGAGAAGATGGGGATCATTTAAGAGAAAGAGAGGATTAACCCTCTGTTATAGCTATAGAGAATTGGGACATCTTGCTAAGGAATTCCCTGGGAAAAGACCTAGTTGTCTTTGTTGTAAAGCTATGGACCATGAAGTGTTGGATTTCCCTAGAATGATTGCTAAGATGGAAGAAATGAATCTGAATAAAGAAAACCCTAAGGCAGATCCAGAAATGGCATAACCCCAGAAAGAATCAGAGAAAGTATTGTTGCAAATGAACGAAACCCTGAATGACCATCGACATATCAGACTATCA
Source organism: Picea engelmannii (assembly GCA_009831015.1). Taxonomy (NCBI): domain Eukaryota; kingdom Viridiplantae; phylum Streptophyta; class Pinopsida; order Pinales; family Pinaceae; genus Picea; species Picea engelmannii. The sequence continues at coordinate 21,963 of ML800091.1, forward strand.
GATATCTTCAAGGAAAAATAATGCATTGAAGTAAGAATAGGAGACTTCGACATTGACTGTATTCTAGATGAAGAAACACAGTTGAATATCATGACAGAAAGAACTTGGGAAGCCATAGGGAAGCCTTCTATGATCCCGTCATTAGGAGGAATAGGACTATTTAGAGGAAAGATGATAAACCTATGTGGAAAGTTCGCTCGCATACCTATGAACGCCAATGGAACTTCAACAGAAGAAGAAGAAGTCTTAGAGCAGAAGAAACAAGAGTTAAAAGAATTCATGACTAAAAGGATCGCACACTTGATTGAAGAGCAGGAGAACAGATCAAAGTTGTTTAACACTAGCAACCCAGATGTCGAATATGTAAGAACATTAGAGGACCCATAGAAGACTGAAGTACCTACCCCAAAAAAAGACAAAGAATTATCCAGAAAACCTAGGGAAGAATATCAACATCGCGAAGTGACTATGACCAATGAAGATAAGAATCAGAATGGAAAAGGAATACCGAGACGAAGCTCACAGGAAAAAAGGATAGAAATATAAGTAAGAAGAGATCTAATATTGACAAGTTACAAAAGGTTCTAGAGGGAACTTCGCAGACATAAAATTTTCAGAATTGGAACTTCATCGGGATATCAGAACAACGACACATGGCACTTCGTCGTGGCGAAGCAATATAACTGTTGTCACTGATATATCTGTTCGACTGCCACTTCGAACGGGTTAGAAATCATTAATAGCTTGACACCAGACCATTGGACCATGCCATAATGGACAGAACAAGAGTTAATGAGCCTTCATACAAGGGAACCATTTCTGAGTTGCCTATTTATCCCGTCGCACCATGCACAGAGAACACTTTTGCTAACCAAGAGTTTGAGCCCGCAGACTAAGTGAATTGTATACAGTGATCATTGCGCCCTTATTGTTTATTATAGTGCAGTGTCCAAGTTAAATTCACCCCGATCTAATTAATCTCGAGCGCGTATGTCCAACTAGCTCAACACAGTCGAAGAATCAGTGACAAAAGTACTCCTTGACTTGATGATTGAAAGAGTCATGTCGGAGAGAGGGTTGTCTATAGGTGTACAAGCATCGTCGATGAGAGGACTTACAGCCTCTCTGTCTATTGCTCGCAGAGCCGGACCGTCCCGACCATCAGATGAAAAGCGAACTAAGCATAAGGATGATTTGATGAATGCCAAATTGATCCCGCACATATTACCTTCATATATTCCCTCGCTGAGTGGTGCAATCAATCGAGACAGCGTGCCCAGAGAATTTGAGTACGCTTTGGTCACTAGGTACCTCCAGAAGGGGATACGCGTAGTTCACACAGACCAAGAAAAGATAGCAGTGTTGAAGTTTAGCGACTTCAACCTCGGCAATAGGAAGGTCTACAACATGCTCGCCCCACATAAGTACCTGACTAGAACAAAGGGAAAGAATTCAAAGATAGTTCCCCAATCATGGACTATGAAACTCACGCAGTCCATGCCGTTCAATGTCATGAATATCCCTCATTTCGGAAGGCACCAAGAAGTGAACGCATGTGTCAAGCTGTTGCTGTCTTGTTACCATGGTGGATACTTGTGGTTAAACTGTTGTATCACAGTGGATCCGACATTGATCAATCGGATCACAAGACTGAGTATGCAAGGCCCTGACCCTCAATATTAATATCCCGAAAAAACAATGGATCGCGCTTTAGATCAAAGGATCAAGGAAACCTATGGCGTATTGAGAAGAGCACGCGAGGCTACAAGGTAGCTTCTATCCAGAGCGGTGTAGTATGCCTAGCCTGTCAATTGATCACAGGAAAGTTAGTCCACAAGAACCGACCCACCTAAGTGACTGGTTTTTTAGTCCACCTCGCAGGGAAGTGGACAAAGGGCCTACAAATGAATCGGGTGAAGTACCTTGCGAACTAGTTGGAAATAGACTGCAGGGAAGCGCAAGATCAAGGATATGAGTTCCACTTCAGTTGGCTTCTAATCCTGATTTCTTTCATCGCATGGGAGATGCTGGAACGTGCGACCTTCTCGGACATCGAGCCCTTTGAACCTATGGTCGTGAATTTCAGTACACTATGGTATTCCAGTGACATGAACAAGAAATGGAAGTCATATTCCATATTCCACACATATTACAACTAGCTGAAGGTAGCCACCCAGTCTTAACCTCGCATCATGCCAAATACTCTCCACAAGTTTCGGCCTTTAATGAAATTCAGCGCAGACCACAATTTCATTTATATTACAATGCGCACTGACGAGTACAAGAAACAAATTCAATCTTACTACAAGCTGACAGAGGAGGACTTAGAAGAAATTACCAAGGAGTGGTCAGCGAACCTCCTCATTCCATCCGACCCTGCAGAGTTGTCCGACATTGACAGTCCGGAAGTAGTGCATGATACACCCGGACCTAGTAAGATAAAGAAGACCAAAGTGGTCCATGATTTAGACAACTCATCCATGAAGACCACTTCCATCTCAGTAGAGAAAGGAGGAGGTGGCAGAGATATAGATGGCACAGAATTTGAATAGAAGAAATGCGAGGTTATACCACCTAGAGATGAGGAGGATCCCTCGAAGAAAAGGAAGGTTTCCCCCCCGAAACCTTCTTCTCAGAAGAAAACGAGAGCATCTATGACCAAAATACAGACTACTCTCACCTCAGATGACTTTGATTTCATTGTAGCAACCCTGAATGATTCTTTGTTGGAGATAGTAGAGAAGGGATAAGATAAGTAGGAGGAGGTGTTCCATTGGCTTAAGGACGAGCTCCAAGGAGTGTAGCAGGCACTACAATCCAGCCACGCAGTCTCCACTGTGCCTCTGTCAGCAGGAACATCAGAACTGGGAGATGAGCCAACTCAATTCCACCGAATCGTTGATACAATCAAAGCTCGCCTTCGATGAGAAAAGGAGGAAATAGTGCAAGACACCCAGGCTTTAGCACAAGTACAAGGAGACCTTTTAGAGAAACGTAGTACTGCAGAACGAGAAAATATTTCTCTCCAAGAAAAGTGGGATGAAGAAAGAGCACGGTTGCAACAAAGCAAGGAACAGTTTCTCATGGAGCAACTCGAAGTAAAGGAAAGGGTCGACAAAGAACTTCGCTTTATGACAGTTATAGAAGTAAAGACTGAAGAGAGATTCCCACAGTAGGTGGAACAACTTGAAGAAGTAATCCAGCAACTACAACAACGCATAGCAGATTTGGATCTACGCGTAGTGCCCGAGACCCCACAAGATGTAAGAGACCAAAGGGAAGCAACTGCCCGCAGCGTAGTTGACAGACTAAAAGCTCTTGCCTTGGAGTGCAAGTAGTTGAGTAACTGCAGTGCCAAAACATATAAGAAGCTCGTTGAGAATCCAGAATTATAGGCACTAGAGTCGTAGCTCTAGGAAGCAAAGAAGCATGCAGACACACTGCAGGTGCAGTTGAAGGCCTTGTAGCAGATCCATACGAATCAAAGGAGAGTGATGGAAGTTATTCAACGACTTCAACCAGTACAAGATAAGGCATGCCAATTATTCACAAAGTTTGAAAGTCGAGTAGCAAAGTTAGAACAGGTTGTCATCGTAGCAGAACAATGCCTAGAAGGGCCCGTGAATGACGCAGTGATCTAGGATTTCACCGAGCAAGAGGTTATCGCACAACAGCAGGTCGAAGCAGCTCGTGGCATTCAAAATAGAACTGATCAGACCAGAGTGACTCGGGATGAGTCACAGGTGAGTGTTGGGGGCCTGTTGGCCCTTGACCAAGTTTTGGGAGATTCTTGGTCATGTTGACCTATTTTTGGACTTTGAAAACCTATCAAAGGAGGAGTGCAAGACGAAGCGAAGATCACGGGATCTCGGTCCACTTTTGGATCCTTTTTGGGTTTTTGGGAATATGTAAGGGGAATGGGATGTCGGCCCATGGGTTTACCCATGTTTAGGCATATTTTGTATGTATAAATAGAAGGTTAGGCAATGTAAGAAGAAGTAGAGAAGTGCATCTATTTGATGTGAATGTATGTTAAGTGCAAGTAGAATCTGTAAGTGCTTTTTGCATGACTGTAAGCGACTTGCAAAGCTAAGTGTTGGTACTTGTAATAGATTGTGGAAGGCTGAGTACTGTAACGCAAGGAAGAAGGATCTAGCGAGTTGCACAGATCTTTTGTCTTGTGCAGAGTAAGGGTTTTAAGGCTCTGTGCTTGTAACCGATTGACTGAAGACAATAAAGAAGAAGATTTGGTGGACATAGCCCCAGGGTGGGGGTGAACCACGTAAATATTGTGTTATGTTACTTTGTGCTTTGTCTTGATGTGTTCTCATGTTATTTTCTAAGTGCTTTGATGTATTTAGATAGATCTATTTATTCTTTGGGCTTATGACATGCGAGAATGTTAGATCTGGTCTATATGGCTATGCTTAGTTCTTGATCTGCTCGATATGATCTATTTACTTATGTTAAGTGCTTAAATACATTCGATTAGTGTGGATGTTGCGAAGCTCTGTTATATCAATGAAGTGGATATTTATTGCATATTGAGGAACTGATGGTGCTAAGTGCTTTATTAAGTATTATAATCACAGATTTGTGTCCCAGCTAAGGTTACAGACACCTGAGTCTTGCAACCACACCTGCCTCTACCTCGAGTTAGACTTCATATGCTTCGCAGGTGTTGTCGAAAGGGTCGGTAGTTAGGGTTTTTTTTGTGCGTTGTTGTAGCGTTGAACCCTGGTTCTGCCCCTGTGCCAACACATTGCAACATGTTCTGTCAGTTGTGAATATGGATTCAAAAGTTGTTGACAAGTCTATTCGATATGGAGATGGAAGCCACCATGATTCTATGTGATAACGAAAGTTGCATAAAGATGATGGAGAACCTTGTGTTCCATGACAAGTCGAAGCACATAGAAATCTGATATCACTACATTCGTGATATGGTGCAGAGGGGAGCTGTAAAGCTCCAATATGTTGGCACAAATGAGCAGTTTGTAGATGTGTTGACTAAGCCTTTGGCTCTTGTAAAGCTTGAATACTTTCGAGACAAGATTGGTATAGTATGAAAGGACCTCCCTCAAAAGGGGGAGTGATTTTGATGATACTATGGTATCCTTACCAACAATGGGTAGCTTAGTTATGATTTTATATCCTACGGGACTGATCATCCTTGGATGGATCCCAAAGGTCTGGTAAGGATGGTCTGTCAGAGTACATGTGCATGTATATGCCAGCTGTAGTAAGTAGTGGTAGCTCTGTTAGGATTTTTATAATCCTAGGGAATCCTATGATTTCTGGGTAGATCCTGAAGGTCCGGTAAGAATGGTTTGTCAGAGTACCACGTGGTAGCTCCATTAGGATTTTATATCCTAGGGGATCTTATGATTCCTGGGAAGATACCTAGGGTTTGTCAGAGTACCAAAAAATGTTGTCGTTGCACCTTCCTCATTTTGTTTCCATATGTTGATGATTTTGTTATCTCATCCTTGTGTTGATGATGTTGATGATGTTGTTATCTCAACCTCGTTTTTATGATTTTGATGATGTTGTTATCTCAACCTCATGTTGATGATGTTGATGATGTTGTTATCTCAACCTCGTGTTGATGATGTTGGTATCTCAGCCTCGTGTTGATGATGTTGGTATCTCAGCCTCATGTTGATGATGTTGATGATGTTGTTATCTCAACCCCGTGTTGAAGATGTTGATGTTTCTCCATCCTCATGTTGTTGATGTTGGTGTACCAGCCTCGTGTTGTTGATGTTGGTGTACCAGCCTCGTGTTGGTGATATTATTATTCTAGCTTCATGTTGAAGATGATGATGATGATGCTAGTTCAACTTCATGATGAATATGATGATGATGATTGTACTTCAGCTTCATGCTGAAGATGATGATGATGATGCTACTTTAGCTTCATGTTGAAGATGATGATGATTATGCTACTTCGGCTTCATGCTGAAGATGGTGATGAATTTGCTAATTTAGCTTCATGTTGAAGATGTTGATGATGATGTATCAGTCTTGTACTGATTGATGATGTTGTATTAGTGTTATACTAATTGATGTTGATGCAGCGAATGATGATGATGATGATGATGATGCCACTCTAGCTCCATGTTGTGAATGATGATGATGATGTTATTCCAACTCCATGTTGTGAATGATGATGATGATGTTATTCCAGCTCCATGTTGTGAACGATAATGTTATTGATGATGATAAAAACTTCTGATGATTTATAGATGTGTCAGTCAGTGCTCCAGATGTTGATGAGGTTGTTTCCCTCTTATTAGAAAAACAGGATCGTGGAGCAATAAAATAAAACAAATGCGGAAATAAAACATAGAAGATACAAAATACAATAGAGACACATATATACGTGGTTCACACAGTGTGGGCTATGTCCACCAAATAAAATGTCAGGTCCTTCCTTTATTATTATTTAGCAAATGAAGGGATACAACCTACAACACACCCAGTGTAACTTCCTCTTCTTTCTCTCACAGTCTCCTCTCTCATAATACAATATTTGCAATGATACATAGCTGTAATACAGTTCCCTCATAAAATAAGGTTTCCTTCTAGGGAACAAAACCATAACATAACTTCTACCATCATATATGCGACCTTATAATGAATGGTCCATATTTATTATGAAATTACAATATACATTTACAAGGAAATTTTTCCTTCCGGGACTCGCTTGCCCCCAAACCCCCTAGCCGGGGGGATGCCCCCTCTGGACCCCACAGGAGGGGAAATCCCCCTTGCACTCCCCACGTGGATGAGTGTACATTCTTCTAGGGTGTTAATTCTTCATGTGGTATAAACACGGTTGAAAACAAAGGCCTCTGAATCAGGAATATAATCACGCTCCAAAGCCAACAATCTCCCACTTGGAGACTGATCTCAACAAATCCATCAATGTTGTATCTACTGGAATATGATCCTTTTTGGACATGGAAATTTTTTCATCTTCACCTTCATGCTTGAATACCAACTGAAACTGAGCAGGAACTTAGTTTTTCCCTGGTTACTCCCTTTGTTAACATGTATGTAGGATTATGGTTAGTGTGTATATTTTCCAACTTCAAATGTCCATATTCCAAGACGGATCATATGAAATGGTACTTGAGTTGTATATGCTTAGTCTTCAAATGGAAGGTTGAGTTATTTGCAAGATGAATGGAACTCTCACTGTCACAATACAACCTGCTATTCTCCTGCTTCTTTCCCAATTCCTCCATAAACCTATGTAACCAAATCATTTATTTACTAGCCTTTGTAGCAACAACATACTCTACTTCTATTGTTGAAAGTGAAACAACATTTTGTAGTTTTGAAATCATTTTGCGGCACCCAAATCCTCCATCACAAATCAATTAGCTAATTTCTTCTTGAGCACATTTTTATCCTGCATATTAGACCCTGCAACAAGCATGTCATATACATACAATAGCAAGATAATATAGCTTCCATTTTCTAGCTTTTTAAAATAAACAGAGTAATCATAATGACATCTACTATAATCTTGTTCTGTCATAAACCTGTCAAACTTCAAATACCACTGCCTTAGAGCTTTCTTTAGGCCATACAAGATCTTATTCAACCTGCATACCAAATTTTCCTTCCCTTTGACCTCATACCCCTGTGGCTGCTGCATATAAATATCTTCCTCCGAATCCCCATGGAGAAAAGTTGTTTTTACATCTAATTGTTCAAGATGTAAATCTTTTAATGCCACAAGACTTAAAATAGACCTAATTGAAGTCATTTTAACAACAGGAGAAAATATTTCATCAAAATCTATACCTTTCTTTTGTGCAAACCCCTTTACAACAAGTATAGCCTTGTATCGCTTTTTGCCTCCATCTTCTTCCTTCAACTTGTAAACCCATTTATTCTATAATGATCTTTTTTTATGCAAGTAATTGAACCAAATCCCAAGTCTGGTTATTTACCATGGAATCTATTTCCTCTTTCATTCCTTGCTCCCACTTCTTTTTATTGTCTACCTGCATTGCCTCTTCATAACATTCTAGTTCACAAGAATTAGTCAACAATAAATAATACAATGAAGGAGAGTATCGTTTAGGGGGTCTACTTAACCTCGTAGATCTTATAACAACACTTGCAGGAGTTTGAGGTACATGTTGCTCCTATTGTTGTACATTTTGATTTTCTAGTACCTTTGGAATTTATTTTTCAGTGATCTCATCAAGCACTATCCATTCTAGTTTTTCTTTTTCTTGTATCTTTCCCTGCACCTGATCTTTGTACATGAACTTCTCATTGAATATGACATCTATACTCCTAATGATTTTTTTATTTTCATAATCCCATAAGAGATAACCAAAATCATTAACACTGTATCCAGTAAAGGTACACTTCTTGGATTTTGCCTCAATCTTTGTTCTATTTTCTTTATCAATATCGACAAATGCTTTACAACCAAAAAATTTCAAAAAAGAATAGTTTACCTTTTTACCTGTCCATGCCTCCTGTGGAATTCCACTATCCAAAGAGCTTGAAGGTCATTTGTTTATTAAGTAAACAATAGTATCTACAACATTTGCCCAAAACTGTAAGGGAAGACCAACATGCAATCCCACACTCATTGCACGCTCCATGATTGTCATGGTCATCATTTCTGACACACCATTTTCTTATGGTGTTCCTGGAAATGTCTTCTCTCTATGAATCCCATGGTATGAACAATAATCATCAAACTCCTTGTTACAATATTCACCTCCATTGTCTGATCTGAGACACTTCAACCTTTTTCCTGTCTCATTCTCAACCAAAGCTTTCCATTTCTTAAAAGTATCAAAAACATCATATTTTTGCCAAATGCAATAAACCCAAGTTTTTCTAGTTGCATCATCAATAAAAGTAACATAATAACAAGAGCCACCAAGAGATGACACCTGAGATGGTCCCCATACATCTGTATGCACAAGCTCTAACCTTTCATTATTCTTTTCTTTTCCGACTTTGAGAAATCTGACTCTCTTTTGTTTTCCATAAAAACAATGCTCACATAAGTCCAAATCAATTTGTTTAAGATCTGGCAACAAATTTCTTTTGTTAAGTATTTGCATCCCCTTCTCACTCATGTGTCTAAGCCTATGATTCCACAGTGTTGTATCCACTCATGTAGAAGCTAAAGAGATAGAAGAGTTAGTATTACTAGTACATAAATACAATGTACTTACCTTCTCTCATTTTTCTATCACCAGTGATCCTTTGGTGACCTTCCACACCTTATCTGTAAATATGGATATGCAACCTTCACTTTCCAACTGTCTTGTTGAAATAAGATTTTTCCTTAGATCTGGAACATGTCTTACCTCTTTCAACAACCACTGGTTTCCATTCCTTTGCTTTATTTTTACCTTTCCCATTCCAACAATTTTGCATGGTGCATCATCACCCAAATGAACCTGTCCAAAATCACCTTG